>OY757011.1:91207620-91269471 GCA_963580285.1 Lucinisca nassula | reverse complement strand
CTATTTTTCTGTTTCGACGAAACTTTGTGATATTGTCTCATTCAGTCTACTCACAACATACATGTACATGTAGGTTGTGGGTGCTCGTTAGAACCGCCTCATCGAGGCGGTTCTAACGAGTATACACAACCTATGTTTTTTATCAGAAATAAGAAAACTGATGTACCCCCCCCCCCCCCCTTCCGCCTTGAAAACTCCAGATTTTCTCTATATAAGTGGGGGTTACAGAGGTTTCCAATACATGCACTTAACGTGAAGAATATCACATACTCCAGATGCACCGCAAACTCAGACCAGCGTGCACGAATCAAACAGTTTGACCAGACCTTCAAAGTACGCTCGTGCTTGAAAGTGTCCATGGCGCAGAAACGAAGGACCGGGTCAGAAAGTGTCACTCAAGTTTTGGCTTCTTATAAGGATTTTCACAAAGCAGAACATTGATTCAACTGCCGGTACCGCACTGACATAGTATCATAGAAAACGAGTCGTAAACCCTTTTCATGGCATGTTTACGTACAGTAAACAAAAAAAAAAAAAATGCATGGCGACAGATTGGAGGGCTTGCACTGGTGTTTACTAAACACATGTGCCTAGTCGAAAGAAAATGTGTACACTAAAAGTCCGACTGTCCTATTATAAGACCACCTTTGGGAGTGTTCAAAAGTGGTCTTGAAGACCACTTTGAACAGCCCCAAAGGTGGTCTCTGTCTAGAAGACACGTGTAGAAATACGAGCACTGTTCAAATATGAATGCAAGTAGAACGTTTTTTTCATGCACTAATGCGAAAATCACCTGGAAAAATATCACAGCTTAGAAAAACATTCTACCTATACATTGATTCCAAAATTGTTAAAATCCGTCCACTTTAGCCATGTATATCGTTCGATAAACACTGTCTACTCTTGTATACCTAATACAAAACATGGTTGGAAGAAGGTCAGAGTACGCCGTTGAAATACGGTCCTATATTAAGAATCGTTGTATTCTTGGTATACGGTGCAAAGACATTTTTGATGAAATATGTTCGGTTTATGGGCATAATGAAATGTCTTTTCCGACAGTTTCTCGTTGGTGTAAAGAAATTCAGCTGTGGGCTAGACTCAACAGAAGATGCACCACATGATCGCCGGCCGAAAAGAGCAACATCTGCCAAGATGGTTGCTAGAGTGAAAGAAATAGTTGCTACCAATGCACGATACCCCACTAGGCAAATAGCTAGTATGGTTGGCATCTCATTAGGAGCAGCTCATACAATTCTGAAACGGGATTTGAAAATGAGAAAGATCTGTGCTAGATGGATTCCCCATCTGTTGAGAGATGAGCAGAAAAAGACACGCGTTCAGTGCGCCAAGAAGTTGCTTAAGTTTCCAAATTACAATGCACGGTCTTTCGCTAATACACATGAGTTCACTTTTTTAGCCAAAACGAAAGATTCAGAACAAAATATGGGCAACAAAGTATTGCAAAAGACCATGCATTGCAAAGCGGACCATGAACGTCAAGAAGGTAATGTATGCCATATTCTTTTCAAATCAGGGCCCTGCTATTCAGGTTGCTGTGCCGAAAGGCAAATCTGTAAATGCGAAGTTTTACAAGAATAAAGTTCTTCGAAAATTGAAGAAATATTTCAAAGAACGAAGACCCGCAACTGGTTTGGCCAATGTCAGATTGCTACATGACAATGCGTCATCGCACAAGGCGTTCATTGTGCAAGACTATCTGAAGCAGGAAAAGGTTGTTGAACTCCCTCACCCCCCGTATTCCCCTGACCTTGCCCCGTGTGACTGTTTTGGTTCCCGCGGCTGAAAAAATACCTTTCTGGTCGAAAATTTGTACAGCGCAAACACCTCGGTTCTGCAATATTCCAGTGCCTTCATAGTATACCTCGAAACGACTACCAAAATGCATTCAATGATTGGAACAGAAGACTGAAAGTTTGTATATCTGTTAAAGGGGAATACTTTGAGGGGACAACATAAATCTTTCATCGAAATCTATCACGGAATCATTTTTATGTGCTTAGTTGCATTCATATTTGAACAGTCCTCGTAGCACAGAATGATTGACTGAACCTCTTCATATGCTTTCTAAAGAAAATTGGTCTTAATTTTAGGTGGTCTTAATAGCGGCATTTATATGTGCTCAGCGTCCACTCAAATCAGCCCACGTACCCACTTCGTCAAAACAGAGACGTACATCCATGGCCTAGTGTATAAGAGCGCTGTCTTTTAGTCATTAGGCCTGTCACCGCTGTGGGTTCGAGCTTCGCTCGGGTCAGGGTCATAAGTTATATGTCATATCTTAGACGCCAAGTCTGCAACGGAAGGTCATGTTTTTTTTGTCCGGGAACTTTGTTGTTCGCCCTCCTCTGATGAACGATCGGCTCGAATTAAGTGAAAATCTTAAAAAGGCTGTGAAACCAAAACCAAACAACGGCTAAAATGTCTAGACAGAACAATAGTTTACTTTTTGTAGAAACGTTGGAACATTGATTTATTGATTGTTTGGGGTTCAACGACACGTCAACCCTTTTGGGACATTTTGCGTAGTCTCCCAGAGAAAGGGAGAAAACGGAGATAGAAGAGGTAGTAGAGGATGAAAGTGGGGGATAGGGGAGAAAGAGGCAAATGAATGGAAGTATTGAAACAGAAGAATAACAACACTCCCCCTCTACCCTTCCCTGCTGCAAGGACAGCAGGCCTTGTCCGACTGCAAGCCGATATCAGTTGGACGGCCAGTGACGCAATTGCCTCACCCGGCCACCCCCCTTGGAACAACGAAAGGCATCCGTATAACGAACAACGAATTCTCTGATCAGCCAACAGGCTCTGACCTGTCTCTTTGCTATATGCACACGTCAAAAACACGATTTCGCGCGCATTAGTCATTTCTACAAGTACATGGCAAGCAGCTGTTGTGTTTATGCTTCAGGTCGGGTCATTTTAATCTTCGTGTCACATTGACAAGCCCAAGAAATTAATGATCCCTCGATTACATGTAAGCATTACGAAAACACGCCTATACAAATACAGTGTAAACTTTACCGCCCCCACCCCCCCCCCCCCCCACCCCGTACCCATCCATTCCCGAAAAAAACATACGATGAAAAATTGTGATATTTTTCTTATTTCTGCTCAAAATATAGATCATGGGTATTCATTAGGACCGCCTCGTCGAGGCGGTTCTAACGAGTATCCACAATCTATATTTTAGAGCAGAAATAAGAAAAAATAAGGATTACCCCTGTAAACCCCAGTTTTACTATATAAAAGCGGGGTTCAAGGGGGCGGTAAAAAATATAAAGGCGTGTTTTCGTGATTGGATAGTATTGGGTAAGTAGGGAATTGTACTTTTTGGATCGAATGTTTGTCAGTCGATGCAAAGTTATACTGCTGGTTGCCACGTGACTACCACTGACCAATAAACTTAAGCGGCGTTGAAATTAGGTTCATCGACCATTAAATTCTCCCTGTCAGTAAATCACGAAAACACGCCTATTTTGATCCCCTTAAACCTCACTTTTTTATGGGAAAACTGGGGGTTGCATGCGTATATATCATTTTTCTTAGTTCTGCTAAAAAAACAAAAATTGTGGGTACTCGTAAGACGAGTACTCAGAATCTATCTTTTGTGCAGCAATATGAAAACTATCAGATTTTTTTATCTGAAAATTTTCTTTTTTGGTGTGTGTGTGTGTGTGGGGTGTGTGTGTGTGTGTGGGGGGGGGGGGGGGGTAAAATGTTCAATTATATTTGAATATGCGTGTTCTAACGAGCACCCGGCACTTATGGTGTGGGCATTTATAGGAAACATATCACAATTTTATGAGAAAAATAACCGCTTAGAGCGCACCAGTTTGTTTGTTTGATTTTAGGTTTAACGTCCCCGTCAACACTGTATAGGTCATTTTGTAGGACTTTTAGCCGACATTGAGATGAAATGGCACCCCAAGCCCTGCCGCCCAATGAAACCAATAGGGTCGGTCCGACTCGCACCGCTTTGCCTGGGCAGGCTTAGATCCTCTAAGCGGTTTAGCAGTACATTTACGTGTGTGTGGTTGGTTTCAGCTCTGCGTGGAAGCACCATGCAGCCCATTTATTTCGCCAAGCCCCGATGGGCGGGAGCTAGATCGCACCAGTATGTCACACGGATGTGTTATCTTAGGAAAATATGTGGTTAGGTAACTAACCCGACTCGATATGACCCATATAGTGTCAACTGGGTCCTCACACTCGAAACAAACAAGCATGTACAGTAGAACATCGATGGCTCGAACACCGATGGCCCGTTTACCATGGATGAGTCGAACCCGTTCTTGAGCCCCTAGCGAAATCCTCTACATAAGAAACAGTGGGGAATAATTAAGGAGATTTTAGTCTTTTATCTTGCAAATGTATGCGATGAGGCGATCCTAATGAGTACACACATCATACATTTTCATTATAGAACGCCGAAAGGATGTCTTAAAGTATCTAGTTATGCCTCCTGATAGTAACCGCGGTGGCTCGAACTACCCCTGTCTCGAACAGATTTTACCGGCCCCGATAGCTCAGTTGGTTGAGTGTCCGCTCCGGGGAACGGGAGGTCTGGGGTTCGATCCCGGGCCGCGACATACCAAAGTCGTTAAAAATGGTACTAGCTGCTCCTCGCTTGGCACTCAGGTTTACGGGGAAGAGCTAGGACTGGTCGATCCAGTGTCAGGATAATGTGACTGGGTGTGGTATCATGCAATGTGTCTGGGACATGATACTTCAGTGAGGCAGCACTATAAACGTGAGCATTGAGCTCCCTGTCACAACCAGACACCGTCGTGATATGACTGAAAAATTGTTGAAAGCGACGTTAAACCCGAATTCACACACACATCGAACAGATTTTCGAGTTCCCAAAGGTGTTCGAGCCATTGAAGTTCGACTGTATATAAGTACATGCGTTTTGAACTGAACTAAGCTACATTTTAGTTCTCGAAATCCACGCCATTTTGCTCTCATTTCTTTTTTCTGTAATTGGCGCACAAAGTTATTACCCCTAAAGGTACTTGAGTGCAAGGAAGAGGTTTCTAATCAATTTTACAGAGATTCTGACAACACTTGTTTGACGCAACAGTTGCACAAAATACATTGGATCGGATGGGAATTTTGTCATCTCAGCCGCGAACCAGCACAAACGTATATCTGCCAATGATACATGTACGAGTAAGTCTTCAGTACTCGTCGTCATAGGTCACACGCCGTCATTAGTCAAACTAACAGAGAACAGTTTGATCGGAGTGTGAGACGGCAATATTTGTTACGTTTTCGGTTTAGGTCAATGCTGTACATTTGTATAAAGGGTTGGTCTTGCCGTTGTTCATTTTTTGTTTGCAAATCAATTTTGATGTTTTTGTAATAGGAAGAGCATTTTGAAACCGTTAGTTGCTCAATGGGCATTAAATACGCATTCAGTTTGTTTATAACTGAGATCGAAAATGCTTTCTGTCATGAACTTATAGTGCTTCATAACTGTTGAGAAAATAATCATTTTGTAATGTCATTTAAGAGTCATGGAACATAGTAATTAATATATACATGTAAGGGATGACTGTTTTGAAAATCGTCGTTTGTGGAGGTTAATGGTCTATTTCACAGTAGGAAATTTCGTGTTATGGCGACCCGCCAGCGGAGCCGTAAAACGGAATTTGCGATCTAAAAGACACCGATTCCATCACTCCGCTCCCATTTGGGGAAGAAAATCCACAGTTGTCGGTCGGAAATTTTGATTAAAGCCGACGATCTACCTCCCTAATTAACTATTTACAATGCATTGTATTCTCATTCGAATGCATTTATTCATTTGTTTTGTTAAAAAATTGCACTATTTGTACACTGCCGCAAGCAATGTTCACATGGTACCGCTGAAAACCCCAGTTTTTCTATATAAAAGATACGAGGGAATGACGGTAACCATAGATTGTGCGGGCGATCATTGTAATCTGAGTTTTTGTTATGCACCTATTATCCAAAAACATATAAAATTTCTTGGTCGAAAGGAAAAGAATACTCTGTATCACACGGTGTACTGAAGACTAATAGATTGCGCGCATGCGCAGTCTTCTCCGAATATTTGCTGTGCGCAAGTTACAACATCACGAAAACAAGCTTATATAATTTTAATCCCATTCAACCCCACCTTTATATAGTAAAACTGGGGTTTACAGGGGTAAACAATATTATTCTTATTTCGGCTCTAAAATATAGATTGTGGGTACTCGTTAGAACCGCCTCGATGAGGCGGTTATGAGAAATACCAACAATCTATAGTTTGACCAGAAATAAGAAAATTATCTCAATTTTTCATCTTAAAATTTTCTATCTATTTGTATAGGCGTGTTTTCATGATGAAAAGAAAGAAAGAAACATTTTCACTTCTCATACAGGGAAAAATGCTTTCATGTCATCGTTTTTGCGCGCACGTGTACTTTTTGCATAATCTTTGCAAAACGTGACTATCACGTTTTGTCTGGAATATTACATATTTCCTAATTACTGTAGATTTCAAGATGCTCTTGAGTGCTGTATCCATCTCCGGAAGTATCTTCAATTAAGTTCTCTGTAATTATTTATTTGAAATTGATTTTTTTCTTCTGCAACTTATTTACTAAATGCCGCTTATGCCACGTCGGGAAAAAAATACAGTATTTGGTAAGGTTTAGAGGTTAACGGCCGTTTAGCATTATTATGGTCATGGCGAGTCCATCACGTGGACAAGTCCGTGAAATGAACACCCCCTTACACCCCACTTTATATAGAGAAAACTGGGGTTTAGGGGGGTAAACATCATTTTCCTTATTTCTGCTCCAAGACATAGGTTGTGGGTACTCGTTAGAACCGCCTCATTGAGGCGGTTCTAACGAGCACCCAAAGCCTATGTTTGGAGTATAAATAAGAAAAATATCACACATTTTCATCAGAAAATTACCTTTTTTGAGGCATGAAAAATGCACTATATCACACGGATATGTTATCGTAATGTCGGTCACATCCCGAAAACGCGCCCATATAATTTTGACCCTCTTCAAACCCACTTTTATATAGAAAAACTGGGATTTACAGAGGTAAACCTTATTGTTTTCTTAATTCTGTTCTATATTATTGATTTGGGTACTCGTTAGAACCTCCTTGATAAGGCGGTTCTAACGAGTACCCACAATCTATATTTTGAGCAGAAATAAGACAAATATCATAATTTTTCATCTTGAAAATTCGTTTTTTTTTCGGAAGTAAGTTTACAATGCATTTGTTTAGGCGTCTTTCGTAATGAGTTTATCTAACAGCCCTTTTTCATCTGGGCAAGCTTTTACATATGCTGCCAATCAGTATAGGGGACATTCTTTCACTTGAAAGAAGGATACATTCTTTCACTTGAAAGAATGATGTGAATGTAACATGTAGTAGAAACTATTTTTTACCAGGCCCCATGAAAGAATGCCACCCCATCTGATTGGGATGCAACCTGCATACACAAACGATTGCAATTTAGACGGACCTCAGGCTGTGCCGCCGTGACCGGGAGAAAAGTACACAAACCACTTAACCCTCTTCTGACCAATCATAAAATGCATTGCCTGAAAACTTCCATATTCCGTTCAGTGACTTATTTTGGGAAGTCAAGTATAGAACTATGCTTAAATGTTTTGGGAGATCAAGTGTCACGGAGATATATACATGTCACAGTACGCTTCATACTCATCGGGCAACAGATGCTCAAAACCACTTGAAACACAACTGAATATTTTCGTTATAAAAGATGCTTCAGGATTTATTTGTGGAATGATAAAGTGCATTTATTTAACGGTTTCTATTAGAAAATAGATGATAAAGTTTATCTTTAAAAATGTGTTTAGTAGAGCAAATTTTAATTTTATTGCGCAATGTATCACATTAAACTTTTTTAGCTTTTTTCATTAAATGGCTGAGAAACATACCATTGGGTAATTAATTGTATTTTCTTTTTTGCTAACACCTTGACATTCTTTTCAGCACAATATATCAACTCTTTGTTGAAATATCCTGGCCACGGCACCAATTTAATGTCATGTATCATATATGATACACCGGACACGAGAGGTTTATATTTACACGATCGATATGATTTTCTACATAAACAAGCTAACAAGTCCGTTTAATGAACACCCCTCTAAACCCTATATTATATAGACAAAATAGGGTTTAAAGGGAACACGTGCTTTTTCTTATTTCTGCTCAAAGTCAAAGGTTGTGGGTACTCGTTAGAACCGTCTCCATGTCACACGGGTATTGTAATGCATGGGTTTTGCGAAACGAGATAGAATATAATAATCTTATATGGGTGTGACGGGTGGATAGAAAAATCCACCCAAGGGTCACTGTCCGGCATCACGAGGCTTATGGAGTGATGCCGGACAGTGATCCTGAGAGACGGATTTTTCTATCCACCCCTAACATCCATATTGGATTATTTTTCTTGCATACCTTACATTTCTTAGCGCAGATTTCAATGCTGCAGTCACTTCGGTTACCAACGTACGCCATATTGTGTTGACATTGCAGGAATGTAAAGTTACGTCACGGATCGTGCATGACGTCAACCTTAACGACGGCGCACACAAGGTCGTAATCAACCAGTGCATTTATCAAACACGCTATTATATTCCATTTGGGGTCGGAACACCAGGGTCAGTACATAAATTTCTATCCCAGGGTAAAATCGCGGATTTCCTTGTCAGGTGTGCAAGAATATCGTTTTTGTTTGATTTTATGTTTTACGTCCCCGTCAAAACTAGATAGACGAGTCATTTTGGAGCCGTTGCTTCCGAATTTGTGGGTCTTTACCCGACATAGAGATGAAATGACATCTCAAGCCCAACCGCGCAAATAAGCCGCTGGTGATTAAGAAGCGGTCCGTCTAGCACAACTTTTCCTAGGTAGACTTAAACTTTCTATGCGTTTTACCAGTACTCAAGTTCGGTCACTTTCAGCTCTGCGAGCAAGCACTTTGCAGCCCAATCAATTTCTCAAAGCCTCGATGGTCGTGGACGCAGAATACGATTGTATTAGGTAATCTTGGACCAAGGTTAGTTTAAACTAATTTATTTTAGTTTTGTTTGATTGATTTGCGGTTTAATGTCCCTGTCAACACTGTAAAGGTCATTTTGGAGACGTTGCTTCCAATTTTGTGGGACTTTTACCCAACGTTGAGATGAAATGACTTCTCAAGCCCTGCCACCCAATGAAACCAATAGGGTTTCTAAGCATGGACGGGCCGACTCGCTTCGCTTTGCCTGGACAGGCTTAGATTCTCTAAGCGGTTTACCAGTACTCGTGTGCGGGTCGGTTTCAGCTCTGCGTGGAAGCGTCATGCAGCCCGTATATTTCTTCAAGCCCCGATGGGCGAGGGCCGAATTTATTTTAGTTCGATTGCGATGAAAAGTTTATTGAATTGCTCTCAAACACTCATCGAGAATGTTATCATACGCGCGAGAGAGAGGCAGCGAAGTTTACACCACTGGTACGCATTTACCACTGGATCGCGTGGCATTGTCAAGTTCACACCTCGCCTCCGATAGCCGGATTCGAACCCACAACCTCTCGATCATAAGTCGAACGCGCTAACAATTGAGCTATCGAGGCTGGACCAAGGTTCGCCTATATAGCGCATGTCCATGGCTCCGACCAGACTGCGCGGTTGTGCATGCTGATCAGAGTCTACGCTATGCGCACATGGTCGAAGGACCCGGTTCGCTGTAATAGCCAGAATTCTTAGTTTTATAGTTAGTGGCCTATAAAGTCAAACATTGCAGATTAGAGACAATACGTAGAGTGGAACTATTGATTGCAAACCTATGGTAATGTGGCCCCCAAGGGACATATTCCCGGCTAGTTGTGAAAGAGACAAATTTCATTAAATAAGCGAGATACAGAACGTATGCGCCACGGCAAAAACACCTTGACATAAATCAGTGTGAACGGCGTTTCTGTTTCTGCTTGGCACGAGCATGCGCATTTACATTCACATTATATAACTTGTCATAGCAATGTCCTAACCGCATCGCACGCGATTCACGTGCAGACTGGTCTGAAAATATTCGAAGTCACATACAGTTTCATGGCAAGGCGGAGTAATGTAGCAATAGTTACTCAAAAAATAGGAACATTTTGCAAGATATCTTAATTATCCTAAGTTTCGGTCTAACCAGATTCACAAACAGATATTGGGTTGAATGGTAACAACATATCCGTATGCATGCATTTTATGTCTACTAAACGGTCGTTTGTCTGATAAAAATTGCGATTTTTTTTTTTCGTATTTATACTGCAACATATAGGGCGTGGGTGCTTGTTAGAACGGCGGTTCTATCAAGCACCCACACCCTGTGTCTTGTGACAGAAATGATAACTAAAATATATAGTATATCCATGTAAACCCAAGTTTTCTCTACATAAAGTAGGGTTTAAAGTGGTGTACTTTACTTGTTTACATAATGAAGTGCCGGGATTCAGTTCAGGCAACAAATTAAACCCGCCAAATCCTTTTCAAGATTATACAGTACCGTTAAATTTTCAATTACCTCCTCCACGGGAGATCAACTTCATTACCATGTTTTTTGTTTGTTTGTTTGTTTGTTTGTTTGTTCCTTTTTTTGTCTTCTGTATACAACGATGGACATGCCCTTAAAAGGAATAATTTCCTCTTCCGTTAACTCGGTTTGCTTCAGCCCCCGCCCATCTGGGCTTGAAGAAATCGGTGGGCTGCATGATGCTTCCACGCAGAGCTGAAACCGACCCGCACACGAGTACTGGTAATCAGCCGAGAGGATCTAAGCCAGCCCAGGCAAAGCGGTGCGAGTCGGAACCGTCCATGCTTAGAACCCCTATTGGTTTCATTTGGTGGCAGGGCTTGATATGTCATTTCATCTCAATGTCGGGTAAAAGTCCCACAAAATTGGAAGCAACGTCTCAAAATGACCTTTGCAGTGTTGACGGGGACGTTAAACCTCAAATCAAACAATCAAAACTCAGTTTCCTACTGTTTTTTCAGTATTTATACTCTCACAATTCTAGGAAATGTATGGTATAAAGTGTCGTGACAAACGCCAACGATAGATCGATACATGCACTTTGTTGCTTAGGATTCATATAAATTTTTTGTCTGCGACATTAGCGTTTGTTTGCCCTGGTGATTTGATGATTAATATCTATTTTAAATGGTGTAAATAGAAGATTCTAGTATTGGCCAGTATTTGTTCTGTTTCCGTGAAACTGAAAAACAACAACAACTAAAAAAAAAAAAAAAAAATAAAAAATAAAAAAAAAACATTTATTATCCACGTCATTCATTATCGGGTGCTATGATACGTCTTATCTAAAGAATTAGCAATTTTATATGAATATCTTTACTATTTTTCTCATCATTATAACAAGTCCGTGAAACGAACACCACTGTAACCGCCAGTTTTCTGTTTATAATGAGGAGTATTGAGGGGTGTTCAATTCACGGACTTGTTATCATGACGAGAAAAAAAAAGTAAACATGCTAATTCTAGAGAAATCGTTATATTTGTTTCTTATTTCTACTCAAAATATTCACCATATTTGCATTATTTGCTGGCTCCCGGCTTGCCCATTGTCAATATTGGAAAAACAGGTAACCAGACCCCCCTGACCTTTCAAGGTCAGGGGGGTCTGGTTACCTGTTTTTCCAACTCTGAAAACCTTCAGACTAGGAACCAGCAGATAATGCAAATAAGGTGAATAGATTGTGGGTACACGTTACACGTGGAACCGCCTCATCGAGGAGATTCTAACGAGTGCCCAGAATCTATATTTTGAAGCGGAAATAAGAAAAATAAGGTTTACCCCTGTAAACCCCAGTTTTTACTGCATAAAAATGGGGTTCAAGGGGATCAAATTAATATAGGCCTGTTTTCGTAATGTGTCTTTGGACGGTAGGGCTTGAGATGTTATTTCATCTCAATGTCGTGCGAAAGTCCCACAAACTCGGAAGCTACCTGTCCAAAATGACCTAAATAGTGTTGGCCGGGACGTAAAACCTCAACACAAACAATCAATCAATATTATTATTTTTTTACCATTGAAAACGGTGACCCAGGACCTTCGAAGCCAATCTACCTCTCAAATATAGATTTAATACCACATCTGGTGATATTAGCTCGAAATCGTGTTCAGCTAATTTCCGTTATGTGTCTCAAGACAAATTCTATGATGCAGGGCGCTACAAATGGACTACAGTTAAACGACAAAAGTTTGTTTTTCTTAACAATCGCCACAAGAAATTGACTTGGAATAAAATGCATATACTGTAGTATCATACAATATGTTCTATAAAAGGGTTATCCTTTGGAAGCAAGAAATTCACCACAGAAATGGAAAATATGAAGTGTACATGTTTTCTGGGCCAGACTAGCTAGTTTCGGCCAATTAGGCCTCATCAGTGACCCTCAAATATTTTCAAAATTCCACAATGGAATCTGTTCAAATGGCGATATTCTGGCGATAACGATATGGAGTTCCACTTTCACATTAGGAAAACATGCCCGTGTGAAATAATGACACCCAACATGTTGTCAGAAATGAAAAATTTTAGGTAAAAGGATAACATAATTATACTTAATGCTTTCAACATAGATTGTGGGTGCTCAGTAGAACCGCCTCAATGAGGCGGTTCTAACGAATACCCACGATCTATGTTTTGAACAAAAATAAGGCAGATAATATATAACCCCGTGAACCCCACTTTGCTCTATATAAAGTGGGGTTTAGAGGGGTGTTCGTTTTACGGACTTGTTTTCTTGATGAAAGCCACGTTAACAAACTTTCTGCTTTGGCACCATAATACGAATTTGAACATTTAATTATATTGCCGTCTTATGCACTTTTTTTTAGAGAGGGAGCAATGTTCGTTTATCTTTCGCCCTGGATTGAACGCATATCAGAGATCGAGAAATGCTGTTTTAATTATGTCTAGAGTCTACATCAGATCGCCCAGATGCTAATTTGTTACGTGCATTGGATGCCCCCTATATCTCGAGTTTTATCAAATGCAGCGGTTTCTTATGTTTGCAAAAGAGCTTACCATATTCATAATTTGGAGCCTATCACAGGGTATATAAGAAGACACTGATGTGCCAAGAGCGAAGACTACGATCTGTTGGAACAGATGAACAGGCCGAGCTGAACCTTCGTTGTTCGCTTGATGTTTCGGTAGATACTGAAATTCCGCTATAAAGACCACCTAAAAGAACGACTAATCCTGCTTTAAAAGGCTTATTTTGAAGGTTTCAGTAATTCTTTCTTTGTGTTTTCTGCAACCAGTGTCCTCTGGCCAGAGACCACCTTGTGGCTGTTCAAAAGTGGTCTTTAAGACCACTATTGAACAGTCACAAATATGGTCGTTAGAAAGAATTTTACAGCACAAATAGCTTATCAGAATGCATTGGTGCACAGGCTGAATTAATTTGTCATCGTGTTCTTGCTCATTGTGTGATTCTGGAAGTTTCTGATGCTGGTCAGTCTTAACTATTCGCAGGTGCTTTCTTGTACATTGTGCTTTGTTTTGCAAAAAGGAGAGTCGTTTTCACAGACGTTGAAACATGCCCGTACCCTCCTTTCTTGTGTTTGTCATTAAAACAATACGGAATCGTTTCTCAGAAAAAAGGAAAATAAAAAATCAAAACGGCTCTAAAGCCGTCGAAAAATACAAACCATCGCCTGTATGCTTCAAAGTCTAACTGTATGGAATAAATTACATGCACCATGTTTCTTCCTAGTGGTCGATGCGAAAAGGGCGTTCTACAGTTTTGGCTTCAGTAAGACAGGGCCTAACCTTTGTAATGGCTGTCTGTCTGGACATTTATCGGCTATATAATGCCCAGAAAAGGTATTTCTGGATTAATTACGTCATCAGTGCAATTTGTTGCAGTTTTTAAATCTGTTAATCCGATAAAACAGGAGTTTATGACGCAGACTTATGTGTCGGATTACAGATGTGAATCGATTCTGAATGAAATATTAACCCATTGTATACCAGTGGACTCCTCCATTGCTATATGAGCCCCGCCAAGCGAATTTGTGTCTTCGAGCATTCCGTCATGACAAATTTTAACTGCGCAGAGAGGCAAGGGATATGGCTTTCTCTCTGAAGGTTCCTCTTGATTCACTGCTAGTATGAGCGAGCAGCGACGGTTCTGGCGGTCACCAACAGCTAAGGTCATACGGAGACGGGACCTCGGTTTAAAGACTCATCCGAAAGTCTGGAGAAGCCCGGGATCGATCCTGCGATCCCTGGTTTACAAGGCGAGTAGCATAGCCACTGCACCACGGAGGCTTCTACAGGCTCGCCTGAACCTTCGCTGCTCGCATAGGCCATAAGTACCAAAATCGCTTGACGGGGCCCATATAAGGGATGTCAGACCTATAGTTCGTGTTTTTTTTCTATTTTGCCGGAAAATTCTGTTAGCAAATAGTGCAGGCCCTGATCAGACACCGCGTCTGATCTGAGCCTGCACTGTTTGCCAAGGTATCCCTTTAGGGCCTTCCTGCATGCAATGGTTTAAACGAACAACAGACAAGTTGACCGATACAACCTTATATTAAAATGAAGGCTGAACTTATGGCACTAGGCATTTGTTTTTGTCATTGCTTAATATTTATTTATTTATTTATTTATTTTGTTTGTTTGTTTGTTTGTTTGACACCCAATAAAGGGTCATATTAAGTATCGTGCATTTAAAAAGCGAACTATCCTTCCAGTGACTTATCTTCTCTTCAAGTCGTCTACCTTTAAGCAGTGAAAAACATTAAAAAATGTGAACCGGCCTCAGTGGCTTGGCCGGATGCGCTCGACTGGAGATCAGGAGGTCGTAAGTTCGATCCCTCCGGGTCGGCAACAATATCCAGTGGAGATTATCTACGGTCATTACATGTATCTCCTTTCTCTGTTTCAAGAGGATCAGTGATGTTGTTAGTTTCTGGCTGTGGTTTGTTACATGTAAACTGTCCGCCTCGGTAGGACCTAAATAGTATTGACAGGGCCGTTAAACTTCACATGTATGCTGAGAACCTCCACCATATTTCCGTGAATCTTTCTAAGCTAACGAAGTTTCAGCTGACAAGAATTATCAACCATTGTCAGTGTGATCTTCCTTTCATCAACTGCATTAAGCAATGTGTCATTGCTTGAAGCGACATCGTGTAAAACGTTCTGGTTTCCAAGGATGAACATATTACAGTGAAATTGCGCTATTACGACCTCCTAAAATTAAAACTAATTCTGTTTCAAAAAATCATATTTAACATCACGAAAACACGCCCCGTTTAACCCCACTTTTGTACAGTAAAAATGGGGTTTACAGGGTATACATTATTTTTCTTTTTTTCTGCTCAAAAACATAGATTGTGGGTACTCGTTAGAACCGCCTCGTCGAGGCGGTTCTAATGAGTACCCCAATCAATGTTTTAAGCAGAAATAAGAAAAATATCAGAATTTTTTACAGGAAAATTTTCACTTTTTGATGGTAAAATTTTCAATATATTTGAAAAGGCGTGTTTTCGTAATGGTAAGTTGCAGTTATTCTTCCCTTGTGTTCGCTGCTTACAGGGTCCTCTGGTCAGAGACCACCTTTGGGAATGTTCAAAAGTGGTCTTATATTTTCCATATATATCTTCTCCAAACATACGTGGTTGGTGCTCGCCCAATGCAGAAATAAGAAAAGTAATGAATACCCCTGTAAACAGTAAGGTGTTCATTATATGGACGTGATATGTTTTATGCCAATAAAATGAGAATTGTGCAATTGTAAATAAAACGTGATATACGCTGACGAAAGTGTTCCCACCCACTTCAAAAAGGAATGCATATTTCTGTTGTTTACTAGTTAATCAGAATGAATTAACAAATGAACCAAAAACGTGCTGATGATGTTTTATAGATTTTCATGTCTCGCCTAACGTCAGAGATAGTCAAAACAATAAAAGTTAAGCTGAAAATGTAAGCCAAATTAAGCTGGAAAAGCTGAGTTTGTTACACGATTGCACAGTCCTGATCAAACCAGTCGGAGTGCAAAAAAAAAACACACAAAAAAAACTCATGCTTTTTTGTCACAGTGAGTCTGTTGTTTTTTTGCGTAATTATGTATTAATACAGTTGTCTTGTGGCGTGCAATAAATGTTTGTTTGTTAGTTTGATTTGAGGCTTAACGTCCCTGTCACACTGTACAGGTCATTTTGGAGACGTTGCTTCCAATTTGTGGGACTCTTACCCGACATTGAGATGAAATGACATCTCAATCCCTGTCGCCAAATGAAACCAATAGGGTTTATAAGCATGGACGGGCAGACTCGCACCGCTTTGCCTGGGCAGGCTTAGGTCCTCTAAGCGGTTTACCAGTACTCGTGCGCGGGTCGGTTTCAGCTCTGCGTGGAAGCATCATGCAGCCCATCTATTTTTTCAAGCCCAGATGGGCGGTGGGGAAAAAACAGGACTGTGTAAAGTTTACAAGACCATACGTTTTCCTCTTCTTCTTCTTCTTCTTCTTTTTTTTCTTATTCGCTTCTAAGCTTCAGAATCGCCTCACTGGTCCCAATGGAAACACTGGTCCCAATGGAGGCGGTTCTAACGAGTACCCACAATCTATATTTTGAGCAGAAATCAGAATATAATCACAATTTTACATCTTAAAACTGTCATTTTTTCGGAGATAAAGGCTACAATGTATTTGTATAGGCGTGTTTTCGTAATGAGAACACCCACAACCTATGTTTGCAGTATAATTAAGAAAAATATCACTGATTTTCCAAAAAAATAATAGCCATTTTGGAGTTGTGAAAAAATGCACCACGTCGCACTGGTGTGTTATCGTAAAGAAAACTAAAATAGACTTACGTGAGCCATTTTTATATGCATCCAATACGGTTCTTGACTCATAGGACTCAGCGCAAATGGGTTCGAGCCTGGATCCTGGCACATGTACAGGTTAATGGTTATGCTACAGAAGGCCAGACGTTATTTCTTCACGAACTCGGGTGTTTTATTAGTCATATCTACCCCACAACCTCATTTTAACGCGATTCGTTATAACACGGTTTTGGATATAACACGGTTTCAATATGGATCCCAAATATCTATAGATTATATAGAAAAATGACCATAAATGGTCATTTTTCTATAAAGTCTATACATTTTGTTTGGATATAACACGGTTGTTTAACTCACACGGTTTCTGCTTTGGACCCCATTAATAGTGTTATAAAGAGGTTGTGGTGTAATAAATTGAATCCCGGTCCTGTACCCATCGACTCTTCTGATCGACGTTTGGCCTGTACTCGTACAAATATTCGGCCCCCGCCGATAGGGGCTTGAAGAAATATATGGGCTGCATGATGCTTCCACGCAGAGCTGAATCCGGCCCGCACACTAGTACTGGTAAACCGCTTAGAGGATCTAAGCCTGTCCAGGAACCGCAGTGCGAGGCGGACCGTCCATGCTAATATACCCTATTGGTTTCATTGGGCGACAGGGCTTGAGATGTCATTTCATCTCAATGTCGGGTATAAGTCCCACAAAATTGGAAGCAACGTCTCCAAAATGACCTTTACAGTGTTGACAGGGACGTTAAACCTCAAATCAAACAAAATCGTACAAATATTATTGAACGGTTCAACCTAAGCCATTGTTGAATGGACCATACTGTGTCATCTTAGTACAACCGCAAAACAAAAGCATCCATTATGTTTTCATGAACTTATGGCACACCCAAAAGGTCATTGCTGGTGTATCGATCTCGCTAGCAACTTTGACAATATAGAGTCATTTAGAACGCGAATCTGGCGAGATAATTACGTGGAAGTGATCATATACGCGCCGCGCCGAGCAAAACTGTGTCCGGAAATTGTTCGCATAACGGAAACGCTAATCAGCCTGCGTATCGTCTCATTCAATGTCTGCTGAAGGAGCCTTACGTCAAGGCATCCGTAAAACTCACGGCGGAGTACTCTGATGAGACTGCGAGTAGAGACTTTGCTGTACGTACATTTAACTGTGCGCATTTCGCCAAGCACGACGCATGCGGTAATTACCGCATAGTTTCGATCACGAGAAAGTTGGACAAATACTCGAAATTGGGTGCGCAAAACTGTTTTGCAATACCCGAATGAACACACAACAAACGAGCTAATTGTTGGAAGCTGTTTAGTAGGCGTCCTGTAGATTATCATTATATCTAATCAGTGTTGTTTTATGCATAATAACTCTTGGGCATTCTTAATTTCGTTTACCAGACAATTTAATTGTAATCCTAGTCAGTTTGGGTTACTGTACTTTGCTTAATTCTGGGCAGAACATGTTTGCTTACGTCAGCTAAAATAGGCCTTTGGCGCATAAATTAGTGAAGACAAGAGTAGTTTGATGGTGCTATTTGATGAAACGGTTGCCAGACAGCAACTTCAAACTTAGTTAAAAAAATGTCTTGATTTTTTGAGAGAATAAAAAGATTACCCACCTTGACGGTATACCCATCACGGTTAAGGAATAATGAACCTCCGTGGCTTAAAGAAATTTTGAGCACGATCTACCAGCAATTTCGGTTCTTATTAGCGGATGTCGGTTTCTAAAATAGGTAAACGAGTCGTTTATTTTCATTTATGTTAATAATTTCTCATTAATCTTAATTCGTTTAATGATGTTCTCGATTAAGGAAAAATGGCGCATGTTGCTCAACTGAGCCGGGATATAACGAACCTACAAAAATGTCTTTGAGACAACCTCGGTTAAGCCTGCTGGCAATTTTCTGCTTTTTATGACCGTTTGGATAGTGGGTAGACTGAACACTCATGCGAACAACCAAGGCTCTGGTCAGGCTGCGCAGATTTATTAGTCTTTGCTGCTCAATCAGGCGTTTTTGTGTGTTTTGCTGTGTCAGTTATGATCTATCTGAACATAACCTTCAAGCGAAAATCGTTGAAAATAGGTCCAAGAAAGCGCATATAAGCATTTTGTTTCCGTCTGAACACTTTCCTAAACCCCAACTTTTCGACTCATCCAGTTTAATATTGAAAGCACCCTTATACAACAAATTCGAAGGCTAAAGTTCTCTGATAGGGAAGAAACCAATCTCAGAAAAGGAGAAAATGATGGTTAAGAAAACAATGTCAGAAAAGGAGAAAAAAAAGCTGGTTACCAGCATTTACTCTTTTTCCTACAATGTGTTCTAAAGGTTTCCTTCTCTAGGTCGTTTACCCATTTTGTACCAAATGGAATCTTCCTCTTTATATATAACAGGAGTCCATTTCAAAATTTATGGGTGTCAGGTTCTTCAAAATTGATATCGAAAATGCCTGAACGTTTTGCAAACATCTGCATCCCCGCAGTCTATCATTGTCTTTGCTTTTCGCTATAGCGATTCCTTTTGTTGCAAAGCCTTTCCTAACACGCAAGGAGATGGTGGCGGGCAGGGTGGCGATGGAGTCTGACTGGATGTGTATAAACAAACTGATTTGATTTTTCACTGAGTCTACGTCTGAAGGGTTTTTTGTGCTTGTCGTGCTCGGATGGCACGCAGCATACACTTTTCAGTGGCAAATATTCTAGTACATGTAATACAGTTCGTTAAACTGTTTAAAACTTTTCACATCTACTTTAAGAATTTGAAAGCACGGTTTCTCTATCAACAAATTATTTCTGAATATACCATTTAACAAAATTCTTACAGAAGACAGCAGGATTATAACGAAAATGCCAGGGACAGCCTGTCAATAAAAGCCGCTACATAGCTCAGAAAAGCTCGTGGAATGGTAAAAGTATAGAAAAGCCTGATATTCACATTACATTCGCGAGATTTGCTGAAACAGTGCCCTGTATAACAACTGAGGTACTTTTTGAGAGCTGCCTGATGCGAAAAGACTGCTTGTCGCATTTGCGACCGGGAAAGGTTAGACGGTTTTCATCTGAAAATTTTCGCTTTTTTGGCGGTAACATTTACAGTGTATTTGTATAGGCGCCTTTTCGTAATAATAAGCGGTGGGCATTTTTCTTTTCCTGCCTTCTTCAACTTACTTTCTACCACTTTTTCAACTTTTCAAGAACAAAATACAACTGATGAAGATGCGTGTATACACTACGAACGTTTCTTACATGCTTTTCTCATTGAAATCGAAAATGTATTGTCACTGTTTCAAACAGTGACTGATATCATTTTTTTTTCACTGTTTGGGACTACATTTTGTTTTTCGAAAACTAATTCTGTGGTCAGTTTTTTCATTGTCAGATGACTGAAATTCAATGAACTATATCAGAATTGACGCTAAGCCTTTCACACGTCACGATGATGTTAATGACGTCATTTCGACGCTGACAGAGTTGGTTTTCTCTGAGAGTGAGTGACGCGATTAATGAAGCAAATATTGCCGTTTTGAAGAAACTGTGACTCGTGGCTACGCCAATCGTGAAAATACTGGTTCTGGTGTCCATTCGGTAAAATAAAATTTGATCTTACACTGAAAAAATCAAATATTCTCTATTTTCAGCACACCGTCAGCGCAGTGTAAGCGCCGTGAAAGCAGTATGAGTGCTTAATACGGATTGTCTGTAGCTTTACGATAACACACGAAAAAGAAAAAGAAAAACATCTCCAAAATAGCCACTTTTCTGACGAAAGTCCGTGATATTTTTCTTATTTATACTGCAAACATAGGTTGTGTGTGCTCGTTAGAACCGCCTCATTGAGGTGGTTCTAACGAGTAACTAGAACCGCCCCATTGAGGCGGTTCTAACGAGTACCCACAAACTATGTCTTGGAGCAGAAATAAAAAGAAATAATGTATACCCCACTAAACCCCAGTTTTCTCTATATAAAATGGGGTTAGGGGGATTATTCATTTCAGGGACTTGTTCACGCGATGGATGATAGAATGACTTTAATACTGGTGTGTCACGAAATGTTTATTTACACTTTGCAGGTGTTTGGGAACAGCTCAAAGAAAATTTCTAAGCAAACTTGGAATATGAAAGACGAAATGAGTCGCACAGAGCGACATTCTGGCTCGAACATAATACCTGTACCTGAACGAAGAAATTTAAACCGATCTGCATATCCAATTAATCGCGACATTGCCTTTGAAGTCCACGAAAAGAACCTTTGGAACAATAACGTTTGCATATAGTTCTCAAGCAAGACTCTCTACAAACGTACGGATGCGCAGGCTGATCTGAGCCTATTCTCTTGCGCTCATTTCCCCAGGCACATTTTTGCGTGTGGGCGGCTCAGATCGTTTCCTTTATATTGCTAACGAGTGTTACAGTTCTGAAATTGTGTTATGCATTTTGCAAAACGGAGAGTAGAAAAACAGTTGCAACCAGCCATTTTAAATCCCCGGAAGAAATGAAAGCTTATACTTGAAGTGTGAAAGCTTATACTTGTTATAAGCCGCCTTTTTCTTCTTGTGAAAGCTTATACTTTTTGTTGCATAAATATAAAGTTCAACCTGCATTTTGGGTAATTAATGGCTGTACTTTCGTGTTAAACCCAACTTCTTTAATGTCTACGCCAATGGGTGTAGACAATAAGCGAAAATGTCTTTGCTAAGCATTTTACTTGGCCCTGTTGTTGCCAAGCTTTGTTGATTTCAGGAATGTGCCCCGCGTGCATCACACGAAATTAAACCTGTTTTTTTTTAAAAAAAAAAAAAAAAAAAATCAGAACAGATTAAAAAAGGAACTAAAAATAAAATAATAATAATAATAATAAACACCATAGAGAGATAGATGACAAGTTCAAGCAATTTTGAGAAATCTTTGTAGGGAAATATGTTTAACACTACGATAACATGTTCATGTAGTAATCTTGCCTGTAAATGCAGGTACCAACCGGCGTTTACAGGGAGTTAACATTACTTTTCTTATCATTGCATTACGAAAACACGCCTATACAAATACATTGTAAATTTGGCCGCCGAAAATCGAAAATTATAAGATGAAAAATTGTGTTATTTTTCTTATTGATGCTCAAAATATAGACTGTGGGTACACGTTAGAACCGCCTCATCGAGGCGGTTCTAACGCGTACCCATAATCTATATTTTAGAGCAGGAATAAGAAAAATAAGGTTTACTGAAACCCCTGTTTTACTATATAAAAGTGGAGTTCAAGGGGGTCAAAATTATATAGGCGTGTTTTCGTTATGAGGTTGTGGGTGCTCGTTAGAACCGGTTCAGTGATGTGGTTTTAACGAGAACCAACAATCTATGTTTGGAGCATAAATTGGGGGAAAAAAACATATCATACAGTTTCTTCAGAAAAAAATCACTTTGGAGACATGAAAGAATGCATTATGGCACACGGGTGACTCAGTCGACTTTAGTCCGGGACGCTAGTTTTCTTAGGAAATCACAGTTGAATACTTACAGTAAAATTGCTACATTAATACCACCTTTGGGACTGTTCAAAAGTGGTCTTTAAGACCACTTTTGAACAGTCCCAAAGGTGGTCTCTGACCAGAGGACCCTGTAAACAGAAAACACAAAGGTACTAAATAAGCTTTTTGAAACACTGTGAATAAGTCTTTATTTTAGGTGGTCTTAGTAGCGGAATTTCACTGTATGAGAAAAAATGTTAGAGAAATTCGTTAAGAAACTGCAGTAACCGACGTGATAGATGACTAGAGGATGCTGGAAGAAACTGTAAAATCAAAGATATTTTTTATCTTATTTCAATATTTGTACTTGCAGATAGGCTGTACAAATCTGGAAACTTTGGTCTTGAGATAAAATCAATACATAATGTATTGGCTGTCGTAAAAGATGCAATTACTTATGCATGAAGTATTATAGTGTCTAGAACAGGTTCAAGGAGCGGTTTATTGAGGCTTCAGTTCATTAAAGTCTGTTACGTACAACATATGCGTAGTCCTCCTTACGCATAATACGCAAGTTCGTGTTTAGAGCAGGTTCAAGGAGCGGTTCCTTGACGCTTCAGTTCATTAAAGCATTTTATATCCCCATGCGGTCATGTAGAATTCCTTACGCACGATACGCGCGTGTGTAATGAATTGTAATCGTGGTGTTTGCAATGCTTGGCATCTTTTTAGATGATTCATGCGCCAAACGAAGCGCCTCATTCAGTGCACTCGGCCCCTGCCCAACGGCGCTTGAAGAAATAGATGGGCTGCATGATGCTTCCAGAACAGAAACCGACCGCACACGAGTGCTGGTAAACTACTTAGAGGATCAAAGCCAGCCAATGCAAAGCGGTGTGCGTCGGACCGTCCATGCTTATAACCTCTATTGGGCGACAGGGCTTGAGATGTCATATCATCTCAATGTCTGGTAAAAGTCCCACAAAATTGGAAGCAACGTCACCAAAATGACGTACACAGTGTTGACGGGGACGTTAAACCTCAAATCAAACAAACAAACAACACATTCAGAGCACTGCACTTTTCAAGGCACAATAAGAAGCTACATCACATAACGATAACACACCCTTGTGATATAGGGCATTTTTCACGTCTCCAAAATGGCTTCTTTTCTGATGAAAATCCGTGATATTTTATTATTTATACCCCGATCATAAGTTGTGGGTGCTAGTAAGAACCGCCTCACTGGGGCGGTCCTTACTAGTACCCACAACCCATGCCTTGGAGCAAAAATAACAAAAATAATATATACCCATGCAAACCCCTTTTTTCTCTTTTGAAAGATGTCAATTTCACGGACCTGTTTACGTGATGAAATGTTCTGCTAAGTTGTGTGTAAGAAGCCTCCGTGGTGCAGTGGTTACGCTACTCGCCTTGTAAACCAGGGATCGCAGGATCGATCCCGGGCTTCTCCAGACTTTCGGATGAGTCTTTAAAACCGAGGTCCCGTCTCCGTATGACCTAAGCTGTTGGTGGGACGTAAAACTCAAACACTCACTCACTCACTCTGCTAAGTTGTGTGCTCCTATTGAGGCGATTTAATGAGTTTACACAACATACCTTTATTTTATAGAACATCTCAAAAATCAATGTCGGGTAAAAGTCCCACAAAATTGGGAGCAACGTTGACGGGGACGTTATACCTCAAATCAAACAAACAAACAAAAGAACATCGCAAAAATAAACCTATTAAATCATTCATGTATTAACTGTTGGTGGCTTGAACCACCCATGTTTCGAACACCTTTTCATGGTCCTAAATCTGTTCCAGTGATTGAAATTCGACAGTAATATTCTGCCGGTGTCTATCGTGGAGTTCACACTTTTTGCTTTGCATGCAAGTTACAAGTAATCGGAATTACAATTTTTTCTATATTTCCTTAAACAATATTAATATTGTCGATCGTTAAGCTCTCATATTTGCACAAATGAAAATCCATTTGATATCCATGCTTTTGTTTCAAAGCATTTAAATATGATTTACTCTCACATTTTAATGTAGGTAGCCACATGACAGAAGGAGATTAAGATACATGTAAATGATATATGGCGATATTTTCAATGTATGCGTACATCTCTTTTGGGGACAACTGTTTGGTTACTGAGCATAGTATCTTTTTGTTGCTGATGTCCACACGAGTATCGCTGATTTGTGGAGAATCCAGGCAACGATTATTAATAGAAAATAGCCGCGTTAGGAGGTCAGAATGTTGATTAAGAGGGTTTGTCCCCTATCTATGGAATATGGACTGGAATCATAAGTTTGATGTGACAAACAGTGTTTGTTTGATTTGAGGGCTGAGGTCCCAAAACTGTATAAGTCATTTTGGGGACGTGGCTTCCAATTTTGTAGGACTTTTACTCGATTTGGAAACAAAGAGACATCTCAAGCTCTGTCGTCCAATGAAACCAATATGGTTTCTACTATAAGCATGGATAGTCCGACACTCACCGCAGCTTGGATCCTCTAAGCGGTGTACCAGAACTCGTATGCGGTCGGTTTCAGCTTTGCGTGGACGTAACATACTGTCCATCTATTTTTTCAAGCCCAATGGGCGGGGGCCGTCAAAATGTAATAAATATACAGTAAAACGATACATTTTGACGCGACTTTAAAGCCATTTTACATTCAATTTCTCTAAACGAGAATACGACAGTAAGGCTATGCAAATGGTATTTTTTTCTTTTTCATTAAAAACATTTGGAGAAAAAGGTCTTTTTTGATGATTTCAATACATGGTGTTAAATCATTTTCCCTTTCGTGGCGGTCCGGGATTTTCCGAATTACATAAGAGCGAGTCCGCCGGGCATATCGTAGGTGTAGAATGGCGGAAACTCCCGGAGATAACTTAACCTGTTGACTGCAATTGCCACTACACATGTAATCCCCTAGACTGATACGATCCATACGGACTGATGAGATTGTCTCCATATGTAGATTCTATTAATAGCACATGGGTGCTTTTTTTCATATTCCGGGAAACTACTGCATTTGTTCTTACTTTCGCGTATACGATTGTTCGCGGTTTCCCAGACAGGCCTCAGTGCATTCACGAACCACACCTATATACATTCGACCCCCTTGAACCCCACTTTTATATTGAGAAACTGGGGTTTACATGGATAAACCTTAGTTTTCTAATTTCTGCTAAAAATATGGATTGTGGGTACTCGTTAGAACCGCCTCAACGAGGCGGTTCTAACGAGTACATACAATCTATATTTTGAGCAGAAATAAAGCTATCGCAATTTTTCATCTCAAAATATTCGTTTTTATCCGCGGTAAAATTTACACTGAATTTGTATAGGTGGGTTTTCGTACTGTTAATATTCACGGATTAATGAAATTCTCCTATATGCAAGCCGCAAAATCTCTATTTTTTTGCATGTATTAAGGTTCGCGGATTTTTGCAGATCGCGAATGCGCAAACAGTACCAAAACCGCGTAAAATTTGTACAATAGCAGTATTTCGCCTGTTTCCATTCACGTCAAAACTTCTGCTCTTGACCTCTCCAGAGAACCATAAAATACGAATTTGTTGTTGCCATTAACATACTGATACGGTAAATAATCCATTTTACCATAAACTGGTGCTGCCGAAGCTGGTAATGACTCTCTTTACGTCCTTTTCTGTATATTGACGCATAAACCTTTCACACACTGACCCTTGATTGGAAGTGATGGCCATTGTTGCCCTGGTCGTCTGGTTTTTACCCTTTCACCCCTGAGTTTCTTATCATGGACTGTTGCTGTTGCTAACGAAATTACGCCTATATATGCACATTTTACCGGCGAAAAAACAAAATACGAAACATTTGCGAAATTTTATTGTTTCTGCTCAAAATGAAGATTCAAACTATATTTTGAGCAGAAATAAGAAAAGAATATCACAATTTTTCGTCTTAAAAATTGCATTTTACAATGTACGAATGTATTTGGATCATGTGTATAGGCGTGTTTCCGTAATGATTCAAAGCAAAACAAACAAGCGAGTTATCGCCCTTGTGAATGTTTGTTCGCAATTTTCACAAGTAAAACATTTGCCCCTCAGTAGCGAATTCTTCTCTTTTAGGTGTAGACCCCTTTTGGTAAGAAAAGGATACATGTAGTTGGGACAGGCAAAAGTGTTGTGTAACTTTCGAAATCGGGGCGTTTATGTATTGATCTGTAGTTGGACAAATAAAAAATCAAAAATTAGTGCCTTTAAGAGCAATGAAAACATTCATAAAAAAAGGAGATGGGTCATACTACGTAGTTTCGGCTAATAAAGCCTCACCAGTGACCCTGTAATAATCCGACAACGAAAGCCAGAGGAAACATACTGCAATTTTGCGAATTTCGAATAGGCAGTCGATTCAAAGACTGATATAAATCAAAATGGGATCCAAATAGTTAAAAACCTGTCTAGAATAAGAGTCTAAACCAATAATTTATTTCTGATTTCTCAGAATATTCACGCTGATCTCAAAGGACCAAAAGTAAAATATAAACTGCACTATGGTTGATGTACGGGGAGACGTTTTACGGCCGCCACACGGCACAACACCAGCTGCAGTGAAGGCAAATAAAAATCAAAAATTAGTTCCTTTAAGAGCAATGAAAACATTCATAAAAAAGGAGATGTGTCATACTACGTAGTTTCGGCTAATAAAGCCTCATCAGTGACCCTGTAATAATCTGACAACGAAAGCCAGAGGAAACATACTGCAATTTTGCGAATTTCGAATAGGCAGTCGATTCAAAGACTGATGTAAATCAAAATGGGATCCAAATAGTTAAAAACCTGTCTAGAATAAGAGTCTAAACCAATAATTTATTTCTGATTTCTCAGAATATTCACGCTGATCTCAAAGGACCAAAAGTAAAATATAAACTGCACTATGGTTGATGTACGGGGAGACGTTTTACGGCCGCCACACGGCACAACACCAGCTGCAGTGAAGGCAAATAAAACTCAAAAATTAGTTCCTTTAAGAGCAATGAAAACAAAGCCTTCTGAACGTTTATAATAATAATAATGAATAATAATCAACCTTATTTATAGAGTGTAACACATTTAGTACAAGTACTAATCTTCCATGTGTCCCTCTTTTCCTGGGTAGAAACCAGTATTAAGCAATATGGATAAAGTCTCTTGCTCAAGCAAACAGCGCTTGGCGCTTGCGGGGATCGAACCGGCTACATCTCGATCTCAAATCCGATGCTTTACCACTACACCACTGCGCTCCACAGTCGGATAGGTCGGATAGAATGGGGAGGGGCATTTTAGTGTCCCCTGTTTCTCCACTTTTATTTTCTTTTCCCTTATTCTGTTCTGGTCCTCCTTTCTGTGTCTCCTTTCCTTCTTTACTCTCTCTCCTATCTGTTATCTTCCTCTCTCTGGGTGATGACACAAAGTGATCCTCAAGGGTTGACGTGTCGTTAAGACCAATCTTGATAAGGAAGAGGCAACTGTTTTGAAAGACTTGTCTGTCCTGAAGACGTACCCATTTGGGGGACATTTTTCTTAAAATATGTACAGTGAAATTCCGCTTTTAAGACCACCTAAATTTAAGACCAATTCTGCTTTAAAAAGCTTTAGTTGGCTGCAGTTATCCATTCCTTGTATTTTTTGAAAGACCACTTTTGAACAGTCCCAAAGGTGGTCTAAATTTAGGGATTTTACTGTATGTATTCATATATTTATGTTTTTTCTCTACTAACAGTCGTGTCTGAGTAAACGCTTTGCTTACCGATGAAATAGCATGTCTGAGACTGTGATATTATGCCAAGTGCTTTGTGACATCATCGCGGCAATGACTGAGACAAATACAGAGCAATCCTATTGTTTTATGCATAACAAAGAGAAATGTCTTTGTTATCCATCGAGTGAGTCGTCGTTGCTTTCTTATTCCTCCGCAAAAGACATAGCCTAGACATATCCTGTATTACCTGCAAAGCGAAACAGTCTTTGCAGTGGACAAACTGCAGTATTTAACACATTTTGTACTGGAAACCCCAAAAGGTGTACCCTGGCAAACAGTGCAGGCCCCGATTAGACGCTGCAGAACGCGGCGTCTGGTCAGGGCCTCCACTGTTTGCTAAAAGCTCAGTCATTTTCCCAATAAATATTGATGAAAACACAACCTGACACCCCTAAAATTTGAAACAGCTTGCTGTTTTGTATATGCATTTTGGTGCAAAAAGGGTTTAATGGGCCCCCTCCCATTGGGACTAAGAGAAATAGATTGGGCTGCATGATGCTTCCACGCAGAGCTGAAGCCGAATGGTAAACCGCTTAGAAGGTCCTATAAGAGTGCCCAGGACAAGTGTTGTGAGTCGGACGGTCAATGCATATAAACCCTATCGGTTTCATGGTTCGGCAGGGCTTGAGATGCCTTTTCAGCTCCGTGTCGGGTAAAATAGAAGTGGAGGCAATGATCAGGAATCGATGCAATTAACCCACAGCTCCCATCAGAGACACCAAAGGGAAAGAAACACAAATATGAAACAACAGACCCTAATGGAAACATCAATAGCGGAAAGCCAAAAGGACAGTTACTTTCCCACAAAATGGCCAATAGGCTATCAAAAATAAAATAATATAAGCGACAGAAACACCCAAAGACAAACCATAACAAAAATAAACCGTGACAGAAGAACCGCCCCGTAACGGCCTGCGGAAACGAAGTTTGACAAAATTGGAAGCGACGTCTGTAAAGTGACCTAAAGAGGGTTGATGAGAACATTAAACCACAATTCAAACAAACAAACAAACAATTTTCAAAAATATTTATCCGCTAATGAGTAGTGGACTATTCTTATAGGACAATAAAAAGGGCCATCGTTCGTACATGTAACCACCAGCTTAAGGAGACAGGATGTTACAGAAACAGCTTATTTATTCGCTTTACATAGTCGAACTTCCATTACTCGAACGCATTTGGAACCATGAACATTTGTTCGAGACAGGGGTAGTTCGAGTCGCAGAGGGTTGATGTTAGAGCCAGGTAAGGGGGCACAATATGGACCTCTTTTAAATTTTCTTCAAAATAAATGTATGTTGTCTCTATATCTGACAAGGATGCAAACGCACACGGTCTAGTAGTATAACTAAGTACCAGACTTTGCCAAAGACAGTAAATAGTATAAAACATATTTCTGGGATATAATTCTAGACATTCACAGCAAATGTGTGCTAAGCCGTGTTTATCATATGACGTCGTTGATAAGCAGTCGATAACGTCGTGTAAAAAATATCGTATGACCACACGTGTGATAACACTTTGGCGGGATTAAGAAACGCCATGACGACGTCCATGTCAACAATGCATTTTTCGTAGAAAACTTTTCAAATTAAAAGGCGATAGAATCCAATTTAAAGTAGTCATATGCAAAAGAGAATCTTACACTCGTGGTCATTTCATATGCAACAAATGAAACTCGCCGAAGGCTCATTTAATAAAGTTCATATGAAATGACCACTCGTGTAAGATCCTTTATAAACGCTATACTTATCGTGAAAGGTATAAAGTGGAAGATTCGAGGTGTCGAGGTGTGGAAGATTCAAAATTGTCATTTGGGGAAGTAAATGGTAGGTTTTACGGTCGGAAATTTTGTTTTACGGCGACGCGTCAGCGGAGCCGTAAAGCGTAATTTGCGACCGTAAAACCGACGATTTACCTCCCCAAATCACAATTTTGAATACAGTTATCCCCATTCTAATGCACCTATACCGTTGTTTTGTTAAATACTGTATTATTTTGCACAAAACGGCTAGCGTTGTTAGCTGCGTAAAACCAAATGACAGCCAATGAAAAGCGACGGTACGTGATGACGTCGGGTTTCCGACAGTATATCGCAGCATATACTGTTGCAAATTTTTGACGTTATCCAATCACACGTCGCGTTACATATGCAAAAGCTTTAGAATTATGGGTAAATGCTATGAAATCTGAAGAAAAAAAGATTTAGCGGTGTCAGCTGGAAAACTAAGCTTCTTACAACGGTATATGTTCCAATAACCGTTGCTTTGAAAGCCATTGAGAATTTATTACACTGACATTTGATTCTTTCATTGTGCACAGAATTTTAATATTTGATTTTCTCTGGAGCAATGCAATGTGCCGATAAAGGCACGTGTTTGACTTCTACGCATCTGTAAGAATACGTGTCATTCCGTATATACAAGGCCATGTAATGAGTTTCCATTTTATCTGCCCACCTCACCCATACACACACGGAAACGAGCATGCGTACACGATAGGATAGATTTGATCCATTGTCGAAAAAAGTAATCAAAATAGAAATGAAGGCAATGGTCAGGAATCGACACAATTACCCTACACCTCCCATCCAAGACAGCAAAGGGAAAGAAACACCAATATAAAACAATTCCATAATTAAAAACGTCACAAGCGAAAACCCAAAAGGACAATTTGTTCCCACAGAATCTATATTTTAAGCGGTTCAAGAAAGCGCTAAAACTAAATACTAAACGTTCATGGTTGCAAATGGGCATTACCTTTTTACAGATAATGCTGAATAGAAGTGAATGCAACGATCAAGAATCGATACAACTAACCCACAACTCCCATCAGAGACACCAAAGGGAAAGAAACACAAACATGAAATAACAAGACCATGATGGAAACATCAATAGCGGAAAGCCAAAAGGATAGTTACATGGTTACTTTCCCACAAAATGGCAAATTGGCTATCCAAAACAGAATCATATCTTTCATAAAGTGACTCAGATATGTACTCCCGGTGGTCTTTACTAAGGCATTTTGGAACCCAACGCGCTGAAAGCTTCCTAATGTCCAGCCTTTCAAGTACAATGGTAAAAAACAACCCTCAGAAATCTCCAATCTACTGGCCATTTCTGAAACGTTCTTTTACCTCTCCTGCTTTACTAGTTTCCTTAGAATTTCACTAGTGACGCCACCAGTTGCGCTCACATCACGTGAACAAGTCCGTGAAATATAGACCCCCCCCGCCCCCTAAACCTCACTTTGTATATTGAAAACTGGGGTTACGGGGGGTAAACTTTATTTTCCTTATTTCTGCTCTAAGACATAGGTTGTGGGTACTCGTTAGAACCGCCTCAATGAGGCCGTTCTAACGATCACCCAAAACCTCTGTTTTCATCAGAAAAACCACCTCTTTGAGGTTTAAAAATGCACTATATCACACTGATGTGTTATCGTAATAACAGATCTTCCTATACGGTGCTCGTCTTCCAACATTACCCGACCATGTTTAAAATCAGCCACCCAGTTTTTAACAGTTGAATACTGAATATGAAGAATCAGTAGTTCAGTAAAGGTCACACGATTCATACATTTCCTAGTTTGTCTCTTTTTCAAAAATAGATATCTTATCACAACAGAGTATCTTATCACTGCTCTGTACTCAATTTGTGAAGAACATTCATCAACACTGATCCTGTCGTGTTGTTTTACCTCGCAGGACTGCAAATACTAGACTGACCGATAAAATGTTATGTTACATGTTTAACGCATTGATGTATAACATGTGAAAAGCATGCACTTTCCACAGGTCAGCTGTTAAATATTGGACGATCCACGTACTCTAAAGGAACGAATTTATTCCGGGGGAACTATTTCTTTACATGTAAAATAGATTCGTCCAGGTTAAGGAAATAAATAAAACTACTTTTGAAAGAGTTGCCTTTTCTTAAAGTGTAACCCAAGTATCATGACATGACATAACATGACATGACATGCGGCGGGAAATTAGTTGCCAAGAAAAATTAGGTCGCACGCGAATGTGTAAAAATTGCAATCTTAGGTGGAATCTGATTCTTATTGATTAGAGGATAAGGTCAAATCTTAGCCATAAATGTCGTGAGCTCATTTATCATTGTAATGGCAGATTCTATCTGTCATTTCTTGCTATCACAGACTTTTTCAAGCCACTTCCGGCTTACACTACCTGTGAAATATGAATAAGTATAGTGGAATCTCAATGTTTGGCACAGTTTCACTCGCGCATGTTTGCATACATGTGCATGTATTGATTTTGCGAAGACATTTTGAAATCGAGGTTAACCATTCAAAGCGGAGTGTCTTTTTTCCCCTTTCGTCATCTGACAATGTGAGGATCGAAATTTGCGAAACACGAATTAGATTATTTACTTACTTTAATTTTATTTATCATCCATAAATACACATGCATTTGTATGCAGGGAAACATACTGAAAACCTTCTGAACATTTAAGAAATGAATGCAGCTTATTCAATATTCATAGAAGTACAATGTATAACCAACATCGGGCTACGAGCAAAATTTACTTGAACCCCTTCCAGGTCATAAGCAAAGTTGAAATGAACCCAAGGGATTCACTTATAAACATTGCTTGTGGCCCTATGCTGTTCATAATTTATGTTAAATATATTACCTTTATTACAAATGCACTTATATTTGTAAATTACATTATTAATTGATTATCCTATATAACATAAGGTCAACCAATATTAAAAAATCATAAATCATGTTTTTAATTGCGTCAATTAATAAAACTGTCATTAATCAAGTAATTTCGTATTGTCCCAGTTACAGGTCCTCGGTCAGCTGTATTGGCCTCGGCCTTCGGCCTCGTGCCAATACAGCAGACCTCGGACCTGTAACTTGGCCAATACGAAATTATTTAATTAATAACATTATATTATTTTCGATTAGTTATGTGACGAGACAAATTGGTTTGAGGGCTAACATTAAAACAAGAAAACAATTGCACGCACTTGTCCTATTATCAGCGGAACAGCGTCATTGACGTCATGACGTCTCTATTATAGGGATCAACCATGGTATTTCATGCATTAACATTTGCCGGATCCCGAGGAAGCTGTTTGAACACGAGGCCGCTAGGCCGAATGTTCAAATATCTTCTGAGGGATCCGGCAAATGTTAATGCAATGAAATAACCATGGATGATCGTTGTTCTTGCATAACTTACGAATCCGACCGCAAATTTTGACTAAACGCCCAGAAGCTCCATATAAATTCCATGTAAACTCTTCAAATGCGACAGGCAAACCAAAATGGCGGCCAGTTAAAAATGCTGTTTACAATGACGTTGTTATGCAGTGACGTCATCATAGAACCCCAAAAACGCTACGTTCAGGGCGATAGCGTTACGTCGCTCAACCTAACGCAAACAAAACACGGCCCGTCTTGTGATATCAAAAGCTCAAAATCCATGTTCAAACAGCACGCGAATTACATGATTTGAACATGTTTTTTGCTGTTTGAGCACGGCTTTCGATCCATTTGACAAGGGCTTCAAACAGCCATGCGCATAGGCATTTATGCAAGAACGGCCAATCATATTGTTGAGAACCATGGTTTATTGTTTACGTCACGTAATGATCACGTGAGTCATTATAATGATTGAGTCATGGACACATCACGTGAACAAGTCCGTGAAATGATCACCCCTTTAAACCTCACTTTATATAGAAAAAACTGGGGTTTACGGGGGTATACATTACTTTTCTTATTTGTGCTCCAAGACACAGGTTGTGGGTAGTCGTAAGAACCACCTCAACCCACAACATATGTCTTGGAGCAGAAATAGGAAAAAAAGTAACCCCCGTAAACCCCAGTTTTCTCTATATAAAGTGGGATTTAGGGTCTCCATTTCACGGAATTGTTTACACATGATGGAAAGTGACGGACTGACAGGGTAACACTATGTGTCTGTTCCACCATTCTTCGAATGGCGGGCGGGGACATAAAAAACTCATCTCAGTGAAGGATATCGATGCTAGTTCTACAGATATCAGTGAGGCCGTTATTGCACGCGAGTCTGTTATCATTATGGTAAAACATTCTTGATCAGAAACAAACTTTCTATTGGGAAAATAGAACAAATGTCAGATAACTAAAAGGATCCCTTTCATGTGAAATTAATAAAATGAGCGTTCGCCGAAGGCTCGTTTCATAAATGTCATACACAATGACCACGGCTGTGAGATTCTTTACATTCTCTTCAAACGTTACTTAAACAGCTGTAGGCATATTATCCTTGGAGAAAGAATACTAAAATAGCAATCGACGGAAATAGGATAACGACCGCAAAGCAGTAGTTGCCGTTTACTTAGTCAGATTATGTCTTCTAATCAGAATTCAATGACGATAATGGAATTTTCGTGTAGCATCCATTTTATAATGATATTGTCCATTGGCAAAATTGTGTATTACAGTCTGATAAAAGTCTTCCTTATCTTTGTTATGCCGTGTAATATTTAAACCAGTTCTGGAAAATTGTTCTGGTTCCAGTCATTTTGTAGCATTTTGCTGAATCAAACTGTAAGAAAGGAATTCGGAAATAGGAACTTAGACCAAGAATTCAAGACTGCAGATATCGGAGAATTGTCAGTCATATTTTATAGCCAATCAAATGTGGGTTTAGAAGGGTTCACATTCTCGGTGCATTTACCGATAGCCTATAAATACAACTTTTGGGAAGTGTCATGCTCATACTTCAATAATTCCATCTCTAATCATCATTTTATACATTTCGAGCGATTTTATTGGTTGAAATAATAGTTTTAAACTTCGATAAATTCGTTGAGCTAGAATCTCAGAGCTATTTCACACAGTGACAGGTAGTTATATAACGTGACGTCAAATAGTACGTTTAGAACCCGCGCGTTACGTCATTGTTTATGAAGCGACGTCAACAGCGTTCGATTAAAAGAAGGGGAACTATTGAAAAAGTAAACGTTAGAAGACAAATAAATTGAATTTGAAGACTTGGGGCCAGTTTTTCAAAGCCTAGAGCCATCATTAGCTAAACGAGCTCGTTAGTGCTCATATTGTTAACTGTTCTAGCAAGTTCAATATCGAAAATTTTGGTATTTTTGCTAAAACAATGTGGGCAGCTTTTGCATCTTTTGCATCTGCAAAAGCTGCTCATATTTTTTCAGCAAAAATTTTAGCATATTTGCCATATTTAACGATCAAAATTTTAACGATACGTTAGGTAACGACGTCGTTACTTTTGAACAACTTGCTCTTTTTAAACTCGTTGAGGAAACTCGTCGCTTGGATTTCTTTCAAAGATGCAGCTTCTTACTGAATAATCATTTCCCCATGGCCGTTGGTAAGTTCATTCTTACGCTTTCGAAAGAATTCCTAAAATTTACCATTTTGTTGGCATTTTCAAACATCTCGATAACAAAGTTGTAATTATAAGGTGAGGAGTGACTTATCGATTTTGTAGATTTTTATCGAATCACTCACAAACTGCATGAAGCCCGAAGTTTTATCGATGTGTAAACTCCGGCGAATCACTCGCAAACTCGGGCTTCATACAGTTTGTGAGTGATTCACCAGATTTTACACAGAGATAATATCCACAAAAATGAAATTCATTCCTATGATATTGAAATTCCCAGTACATGTACAGATAACCACTTTATCATATGACGTCACGTCTGAGAGTGTAATAACGCCATGTAATATTTTCGATAATCCACTTGTGTATTTAGTATGCAAATTAGTTAGATACGTCCCGTAACGTTACATGTTCTTAACGACGTCCCGTTTACTATTGGAGGAAAATTGATATTTTTGTAAACAATCGTGAATAAAATGCGTTTTAAATGTCATATGATAAATAGAATCTTGCATTCGTGCTCATGTATTATTTAACTGCTCCAAGACTTAGGTTGTGGGTACTCGTTAGAACCGCCTCAATGAGGCGGTTCTAACGAGCACCCACAACCTATGTTTGGAATATATATAAGAAAAATGTCACGGATTTTCATCAGAAAAGTTGCCAGTTTGGAGATGTGAAAATTGCACTATGTCGCAGGGGTGTGTGATTGTATGCGTTCTTCATACTTCAATGCATGTACTTCACTCTATAAACGAATCGGTTTTCGCTCATTATGTAGTCTTGAAATATCTTTCAACAAAGTTTACAGGTAACATGGGATTTCGTCAAAATAAATTTTAACGTTCAACCGCATGGTTTTGTCCTTCGCAATATATTATTGTGAAAAATACGTCTTTTTGTATTGAAATAACACTACTTGGCAACAAGTTCTGAGTTTCTTCTATCAGTGCTGTTTCAAATATGTCTAATATGAAAACCACACATGGCTTCAGGTACATATCTTGAGTGTTAGTTAGAAATTTTGATTTTACCTTGAAGATTGGTTGGAATCCTGTTATATCTGATTATTGTAACATTTAATTTTAGATGCTTGTTGATGTCTGTTGCATCTTTAATATTAAGTACACATACATGTAACACTGGCATAAATGGATAGGACATTTAAAATGAGTGAAGTGAGTGTTTGCGTTTTACGTCCCACCAACAGCTAAGGTCATACGGAGACGGTAAAATGAGTGAAGGGCATGCTTAATTTGAATTTGTGAAATATTCCCCTTAGCATAACGATAACACACGACATAGTGCCTTTTTTCACATCAAAATAATGTTTACTTTTCGGACGAAAATCCGTTTTTCTATCTATACTCCAGCATATCCTAGTGAATAAATGTTCTTGGTGTATGAATGTCATTTGACGTGTCACCAGTAACAACAATTCTGAACATAAACTGTGGGTGTTCGTTAGAACCGGCTCATTGGTTCTAACGAGTACCCACAGCCTATGTCTTGGAGCAGAAAATTGTGTACATCCCTGTAAACTCCAGTTTTCTCTATATAAAGTGGGGTTTAAGAGATGTTCATTTCACGGATTTTGCATGTGATGGCATTCATCAAATTAATAAGTCCGTGAACTGAAAATCCTGATTCAGAGCATTGTGGGGTTTACCAGGGTATGCCTCATTTTCTTTATTTTGATCAAATACGCAGGTCGTGGATATCCGTCAAAAAAGCGTCCGTGTGGCGGTTCTATCGCGAAAGTGTACCCCATACATATGAAGAAAGACATGCAATATTTATCCCGGTAAACCACACTTTCCTCTGTATACGCAGATATTCATTACATGAGTGTGTGTGTGTTTGAGTTTTACGTCCCACCAACAGCTAAAGTCATACGGAGACGGGACCTCGGTTTAAAGACTCACCCTAAAGTCTGCGGAGAAGCCCGGGATCGATCACATGAACTTGATGAGCTTGATGTGGTGCGTCAGCGCAATGATCCTTACAATAACACATCCGAGCGACATAGTGTATTATTTCACAACTCCGAAGCGGAAATTTAAGCCCCCGCCCATCGAGGCTTTGAGAAATAGATTGGGCTGCACGATGTGTCCACGCAGAGCTGAAACCGACCACACAGAAGTACTGGTAAACTACTTAGAGGGTCTAAGCCTGCCCACTCAGCTGCCCAGGCTAAATGGTGCAAGTCGGACCGTACCTACATATAAATCCTTTCGGTTTGTTTGGAGAGCAGGGCTTGAGATGTCATTTCATCTCAATGTCGGGTAAAAGTCCCACAAAATTGGATGCATCGTCTCCAAAATGACCTAAAAAGTGTAAAATGTAACGGGGACGTAAAACCTCAATTCAAACAAAAGGGGTAATTTGTCTAATGACATTTGTGACTCTTAGTTGTACTCCAAACAGATTGAGGGGGGGGGGGGGGGAGGTGGGGGGGGGGGTGGTGTATCGAGTACCTACAACCTACATCTTGGAACAGAAATAAGACAAATACAGTCGAACTTCGATGGCTCGAACCTCTTTGGGACCATGTAAATTTGTTCGAGACAGCGGAAGTTCGAGCCACTGTTGCATACTTCCAGAAAACATAACGGGGGTATTTTTTGACTGCTTTTCGGTGTTCTGTAACATAAATGTATGCTGTGTGTACTCATTAGAATCGCCTCATCGAGGCGATTCTAATGAGTACACACAGCATACATTTGCAAGATAAAAGTCGAAAATCTGCTTAATTATTCCACATTTTTTCTTATGCAGAGGAATTCCCTAGGGCTCAAAAATGGGTTCGACTCAGCCATCGGTGTTCGAGCCATCGAAGTTCTACTGTAATATGTGTCCATGTATACCCCAGTTTCCCCGATAAAAAGTGGGATTCACATGGGTGACCATTACAGGGACTTGCTAACATGATGTACCGATGCTGTACTGAGAATGTGCAGTCAGAATAGCATTTATCCGGCACGGTCAGCACTCAGAAGTACATGTACATGTGAGTCATAAAGTCAGTCCAAACCAATACAATAATACAGTAAAATTTCCGCTATTAAGACCACCTAAAATTAAGAGTAATTCTGCTTTACAAAGCTTATCTAGAAGGGATCAGATATTCTTTGTTTGCGTATTCTTCACACAGTGTCCCCTGGTCATGGACCATCTTTGGGACTGTTCAAAAGTGGTCTTAAAGACCACTTTTGAACAGTCCGAAACGTGGTTTTTATATTGGATTTTTACTGTAATACATTGTAATAGTACAGCAAAGAAAATGTGACACAGTAATGTGATTATTGGATTATGCGAACTCCGATGTATTATCTAATTTTGCAAGATATCTGTTTATTGAATTAGACAATGTACACGAGATTTTGTTAGTTTCTAGATTGATCTTTGCAGCAATCTACAGATGTCGTCTGCAGATAAAAAAGGGCAATCGATTCGGAAAAAGCAGCAATCAAGAACAAAATAAAGGTTTACATGAACATCACGAAAACACGCCTATGTAATTTTGACAGCCCCCCCCCCCCACCCCACCCCCGCCTTGAACCCCATTTTAATATGAGCCAGCGCATGACAAAACCTACGTGAGATATGTGCGCCCAACGAAGACTCAGATCAGCCTGCGCATCCGCGCAGTCTGATCAGAGTCTTCGTTGTGCGCTCTAAGGATAGCTAAGGGCCCACTACTCCTTCATGTAGCAAGAGAAGTCTCTGGTTAGACTATATGGCTGCGCAGCCTGATCTGAGTCTTCGATAGGCGCACATGTCTTATTGTAGGTTTTGTCGTGCGACGACTCATATAATAAAACTGGGGTTTACAGGGGTAAATCTTATTTTTACTTATTTCTGCTCTAAAATATAGATTGTGTGTATACATACGTTAGAACCGCCTCAAAGATTGATGGTTGTGTGTAATTATTCCACACTTATTAAATACAAATGCTTGACAGAACCGCATCAATGAGGCACTTTTAACGGTTCTAACGAGTGTCCGATCGTATGTTCAATAGTGGTACAGCCGCCACAATCAGTAGGCAGTTTTAAAGAGTACCCTCTATGGTTGCTCATTGAGACGGTTCTAACAAGCACCCACAATCGTTTTTAAGCACACAAACGGAAATACACATTAGAGAAGAACTTTTCTCTTTATAAAATGGCGCACTTTTCTCTATACCAAGCCGAACTTGCGTCACGTTATATTTTCCGTTCCAAATCATAGAGTATTGGTACTCGTTTAATGAGCAGCTACAATTTATTTTAGCAGTAGAAATAAGAAAAATCATGAAGAAAACATACCTATATATTTTGACCTCCCTCAAACCCTACATTTATACAGTGAAACTGTGGTTTATAGGGGTATACATAAGATTTCTTATTTGATTGTGTTCCCACAGTCTTATATTTTGAGCAGAGATAAGAAAAATATCATAATTTTTCATCTGAAAATTGTTTTTTGGTGGTTAAGTTTACAACGTTTTTGTATAGGTGTGTTTTCGCTATGATCAGAAAATCGGGTCAATTTTGAGCTTTGAAAGAATGCACTATGCCACGAGGGTATCTTATAAAAAGGATCTTACACGAGTGGTCATTCCATATGAAATTTATGAAACGAGCCTTCGGCGATTTGCATAAATTTCATATGAAATGGCCACGAGTGTAAGATTCTGTTTATCACATGACCATGATTTTAAATTGGATTTTATCGCCTTCAGATTTGACTTTTTTTTTTTCAAAAAAAAAAAAATGCATCGTTGACATCGACGTCGTCATGACGTTACTTAATCCCGCCAAAGTGTTATTACACGTGTGGTCATGCGAATTTTATTACACGACGTTATCCACTGCTTATCAACGACGTCATATGATAAACTTATATGGACTAGATATATATATATATGAGTAGCATGTTTTAGCCTGCCCAGGCAAAGCGGTGTGAGTCGGACCGTCCATGCTTATAAACCGAGATGTCATTTCATCTCAATGTCGGGTAAAAGTCCAACAAAATTGGAAGCAACGTCTCCAAAATGACCTTTACAGTGTTGACGGGGATTTTTAACCCAAAATCAAACAAACATACATGTTTACATACATTGCAAGGGAAATTTATGGTAGGACATTTGCTGATATTAACCCATTTAGTACCAGAAACCCCCAAAATGGGTACCCTGGCAAACAGTGCAGGCCTAGATCAGACGCCGCAGAATGCGGCGTCTGATCAGGCCTCCACTGTTTGCTAAAAGTTCGGTCATTTTCCAAATGTATTTTGATGAAAAGACAACCTGTCACCCCTAATTTTTTAAATGAACTTCTGCTATATATAAGGTCCCCGCCCGTAGGGGCTTGAAGAAATATATGGACTGCATGATGCTTCCACGCAGAGCTGAATCCGGCCCGCACACTAGTACTGGTAAACCGCTAAGAGGATCTAAGCCTGTCCAGGAACCGCGGTGCGAGGCGGACCGTCCATGCTAATAAACCCTATTGGTTTCATTGGGAGACAGGGCTTGAGATGGCATTTCATCTCAATGTCGGGTAACGTCCCACAACATTGGAAGTAACGTCTCCAAAATGACCTTTACAGTGTTGACGGGGACGTTAAACCTCAAATCAAACAAACAAACATGTTTTACACACATTGCAAGGGAAAAGAATGCAGCGTCTGATCAGGGCCTCCACTGTTTGCTAAAAGTTAGGTCATTTTCCAAATGTATTTTGATGAAAACACAACCTGTCCCCACTAAATTTTTAAATGAACTCCTGCTATATATAAGGAGGAAGATTCCATTTGGTACAAAAAGGGTTAACTTGAGAAAAGGTTACAATTCTCTACATGTAAAATGGTAAAAGTGAATGAACTGCTTTAATTAGGTTCTATGCCATTCCTATTAGTAAAATGTCATTTTTTTTTACTTCTCAGGGAAAATAAGGCTTGATTCTACAATGCGAATCATCTTAGCTGAACCGTCATTTTGATCCACATGAAGTGCCAATTCTTATGGTCTTTGACTATAATACCAAAATTTACAATGTCGTCGAGTTCACAATTTGACTTAGTATTATGATCTGGCGGAATAGTTCATCAAGAGCGGCTTGTCTGCATTTTAGATACTTCTTGTCCATCGCCACACATTCTTTATTCTCTCTCATTTCTTCTACCTACAGCTAACAAATCCATTCATCTTATAAACGTTTCTTTATTAGATTTCCTTTATTCGAACTTGACGTAACTTGCTCTTATTTCTTGCGGGCGTAATGTTAATTTGTAGACAATCGCTTGTGTTCCTGTACAAATTACTTCTGGTAATATTGATTTCATGGTTGCCATGGCCACTGTTTTGCTTATTTTTCAGGCATTAAAAGAAATCTAGCGGGCACACAGTGTGCATGCAAAGTCGTTGAAACGTCATGGCGTTGCATCGACGTGTATGCGACGTTGCTTCAACGCCTTTTGCCCAGTAGAAACCCTTGTCAAATCATGCAACTGATTGAATTTTAAAATTACCATTACAGTCCTGCACCTGCTCGGTGGGTATTGTTTACATGGAGCTACATTTCTTGATTGTAGGAGTTATTTGTTCCTTCATATGGAAATCAGAATACGGTATCGCCCATAAAGAATGCTTTCAGATCAAAGTACATGTATCAAACGTCGAGTGCATTGTACATATATGTGCGTAAGATCTGTCAAGCACATGTATATATTAAACTATATATATTTTCTCTTCAGCATTCATTCGTCTATCCATCCATCCATCCATCCATCCATCAATCCATCCATCCATCTGTTAGTATTCAAGAAATAACCTCTACTGACTTCCCAACCATACATCCATCCATCCATGTTGTGTTTTATTTGTTTGTTTGAACTGAGGTTTTACGTACCCGTCAACACTATTTAGGCCATTCTGGAGACGTTGCTTTCTAATTTTGTGGTACTTTTACCTGGCACATTTAAGCCCCAACGCCGAAACAAACCACTAATAAAGTTATGTAATAAAAGTTTTTTTACATTACTTTATTGCATAGTTGCATAAAAATAACACAATATGTGAAAAAAATAATGAGTCGATAAGGAGTGGACTATCGGGGGACGACCATAATTAAACCAAACCAAAACAAAACAATACAAAAAAAAAGAAGAAACAAAAAATAAAATGAAATGCATGTAACTATGCCACTGCATGGTTGTATTATCATAATGAGACTGTACAGTATAGCAAATCAAGTTTGCAGTTGGGTACCCACACTATTTTAGTCATTTTGGAGCTGTTGCTTCCTGTTTTGTGGGACTTTTACCTGACCTTAAGCTCCCAAGTGGAATTCGTTTCCGCTGACCGTTCCAAGGCGGTTCTTCTGTCGCGGTTTATTTTGTTATGGTTTGTCTTTGGGTGTTTGTGTCGCTTATATTATTTTATTTTGGATAGCCGTTTGGCCATTTTGTGGGAAAGTAACTGTCCTTTTGGTTTTCTGCTGTTGGTTTTTCCGTTAGGGTCTGTTGCTTCATGTTTGTGTTTCTTTCCCTTTGGTGTCTCTGATGGGAGCTGTGGGTTAATTGTATCGATTCCTGATTATTGCCTCTACTTCTGTCTTGATATGAAGTGACATCTCAGCCAAGTCGCCCATAAGAGATTAGAAAACATTCTACACTTCGAAAACACGCCTATACAAATACATTGCCACCTTTGTCGCCGAAAAAAATGAAGATTTTAAGATGAAAAATTACGATATTTTTCTTATTTCTGCTCAAAATATAAACTATGGGCACTCGTTAGAACCGCCTTATTGAGGTGGTTCTAACGAGTATCCACAATCTATATTTTAGAGCAGAAATAAGAAAAATAAGTTTTACCCCTGCAAACCCCAGTTTTACTATATAAACGTGTGGTTCGAGGGGGTCAAAATTATATAGGCGATTTTTCGTGATGCCTAAATCTTCAATGGACGTTTTTCCAAATTACATTGTACGTGTACATTAAGTCTTAAAAATAGTCCCATCCTACATTTTTTGTTTTTGAGGATTAACGGAATGGGACAATTTCATATCTTTGAGAGGCCCGGACACGAGGTATCAATTCTGGAGAAACTATGTAAATAGCGTGAAAATGCCATACCTTATACATGAAAAGAAATAAATTGTGTGACTCTAAGGATGAACTCTCTAAACTTTTAATTTTTACTTCAACATAACTTTAAACTATACTTTTAAGGTACGTGCGGACCTCTAAGTATAGTTTAAAGTTACTTTTAAGTCAAAATTAAAAGTTTAGAGTTCAACCTAAGAGCTAAAACTGAAGATCATCACGACAACACGCCTATATAATTTTGACCCCCTAAACCCCACTTTCATACAGTAAAACTGGGGTTTACAGGGGTAAATCTTATTTTTCTTATTTCTGCTCTACAATATAGATTGTGGGTACTGTTTAGAACCGCCTCATCGAGGCGGTTCTAACGAGACCCACACTCTATATTTTGAGCAGAAATTAGAAAAAAATATCACAAGTTTTCATCTTAAAATGTTCGCCTTTTCGGCGGTCAAGTGTACAATGTGTTTGTATAGGCGTGTTTTCTTAATGTTACAAATAAAGAATATTCGGAATTCCAAGTTGGGTATCTAATAATTTGGGATGGATGGATGGATGGATGAATAGATGGATGCTAAAGAGAAAATAGATTAATATATACTGTGGAATTGGGTATTGACAGTTCTTAAAAGTTCCTTAATATTAAGTACTGTATGTTTGTCTAAATATAAAATATGTTCTTTAAAACGGAATTCCTCTGGAAGCATGGAAAACTGAGAGCTTTAAAGTTTGGAATGATTGCGGCATTGGACTTTGTAATACCAGATACTTTGTCATAATGTTTTACACAGGGGAGCCCATAATGCTGAATGCGTTGTGACTCCATCTCATTAAATTGAACATGATAGCGACATTGACGGTAATGTCAATAAGCAGATACTCCCACCTGAAATCATATTTTTTTTTTTCGAATTAAGCAACGCCAAGTCAAAAAGGCCTTCATGCATGCGCGCCTAGCGAGACCTCAGTTCAGCCTGGGCGTCCGCGCAGTCTGATCAGGATCTTCGCTATTGATGGTCATGTGCACAGACCTGCATGATGCTGTCTAGGAGGGCTGTATTCTGTCTTCGTTTCCATACATTCGCTAAGCGGGCATTCTCGAACTCCGATTTTCGCTTATTATAAAACCTCATTTCTTTACACATGGGGATTTTTTATGATGGTTTTGCCATGGTGATGAGATATTATACCTATTTGAACAAATAATTTGAGCCCGACACGGGAAACTTTCGCTACGGTTGGTAACTGTTTTTTAAGGCAAACGGGCGCTTTAAGCACAAAGGGCTACCTCAAATATTTCGCTATTTAGACCCCTAAAAATTAAGACTAAATCTGAATAATAATAATAAAAAAAAACTTATTGTGATGGTTTCTGTTATTCTTTGTGTTTTCTTCACACAGTGTCTCCTTATTAGAGAGGGGTCTCAACCCTTGAGATGCCGAGAAAAACTACATCTGAAAATGACGCCTGCTTATGTCGTCTGGTGAATTCTTGCGAAGAAATCTCTTAATGAACTCTAACCTATACATATGAAATTTCAATGTTTGTTTGTTTGTATTGGTGTTTAATGGCCCAGCCAACACTGTTTTAGGTAATTTTTGAGCCGGTCAGTTTACTTATCCACACTTTCCTGGACAGGCTTATACGTAAGCAGTTAACCAGTATAGTGCACATTCTTTCGCCAGAAACTGACAACTGCCTTTCTTGAATCAGCGGAAGGGAGAGAATGACCGTAGAAAAGATTCCATGATCAATCTCCACGAAAGAATGTTGCCGACCCCAGCATGTATCGAAGCCGCGTCGAAATTTCACTGTATTTGGGGTTTACGACACTGGCAGCTCACGGACACGGACAAGCAAATCTTGAAAGTTTATATGTTGAAACTAGAGATACGAGGAGTTTTTATGTACCCAAGCAGCGAACATTAAGGTGCTGACCAGAATGCGCATGCGCCATCTGGTCAGCGTCTCTGTTGTTCGCAGACGACAAAAGCAGGTTACTCGGATGACATCGGTAACTTTTCAAACAGCAGCAACAACAACTACAACGACAAAAAAAAAACTTTTGCTGGTAAAATTCCGCAGAAACAAACAAACGGTGGGTCAAACATTACGCAAACACGCCTATACAAATACATTGCCACCTTTATCGCCGAAAAAATGAAAAGTTTATGATAAAAATTGTGATATTTTTCTTATTTCTGCTCCAAATATAGATATTGGGCACTCGTTAGAACCGCCTCATCGAGGCGGTTCTAACGAGTACCCATACTCTATATTTTAGAGCAGAAATAAGAAAAATAAGGTATACCCCCGGAAACCCAAGTTTTACTATATAAAAGTGGGGTTCAAGGGGGTCAAAATTATATAGGCGTGTTTTTGTGATGATTTTGAAACACGAAAATCATATTAAAAACCCACAGCAGAACATTGTCTATGCGTATAATTAATAGCAACCTTATATATAGGGACATAAATAATTTACAAAAGTATATAGAATGTTTTTTTTTTTTTCTGTCTTTTTGCTCGCAGGCTCGTGCGTCATATTCCAATGTAAGCTGGTCATGTCCACGTGAGTGTCGCTGGCAATGTGCAGAATCCGGGTAATGGTTATCTAAAGCATTGCTATTTTTGTACCTGTGACGTCGAGTGCCATGTAACTGTGACATCTGGGCTGTTTTGGGACATTGGTCAACAGTGTAGACCCAGATCAGACGCCACAGGCTGCAGTGTATAATCAGGGTCTACAATGATATTTCGGCCCCCGCCCATCGGGGCTTGTAGAAATAGATGAGCAGCATGATGCTTCCATGCAGAGCTGAAACCGACCGCACGAGAGTACTGGTAAACCACTTAGAGGAGATAAGCCTGCCCAGGCAAAGCGGTGCGAGACGGACCGCCCATGCTTATAAACCCTATTGGTTTCAATGGGTGACAGGGCTTTACATCTCAATGTCGGGTAAAAGTCCCACAAAATTGGAAGCAACGTCTACACAGTCCCCTATACAGTGTTGACGGGGACTTTAAACCTCAAATCAAACAAACAAACTTCAATTATATTGTAATAAGGCTTAAATGAAACAGACTGCGTCTCGGTTCAAGACTATTTTCTCCTGTAAATGCTTCAGTTCTTATCAGGTGTAGATTGCTGTCTTCTTTGTCGTCTGTCTGTTACTTTAACATTCATTATTGCAAACAGAGTGGACCCAGATCTAGGAGCAATCTGATATTGGTCCACACTGCTTGCCTGTATGGATAATTTTTTTTTCAAAACGTTTGCTAGAAGATTCAGCAGACGACATCAACAGACGACATTTTCAGATGCCGTTTTTTCTCGGCGGCGGAAAGGCATAATTGGAAATCAGAACTGTGTCGTGTGATTCCATTATTGTGAAAACCTTTTACCAAAGTTGAAAGTAGAAGTTTGTTCTTGTAATTTTGTTCTTGGTATTAACGTTGATGATAGTAATCGCTGAATCTTAACCCATAAAATGCCAATCACGACAATTGTCGTCTGCTTTGCCGTCTGCCGGTTACCTTAAAAGTATTTTTTTTTTTTTTGCAAACAGGTTGGACCCAGATCAGACTGCTCCTGTAGGAGCAGTCTGATCTGGACCCACACTGTTTTCCTGTATGCAAAAATATTTTTAAAAAGTTTGCAAAAAAAAAAAAAAAAAAAAAAAAAAATCAGCAAACGACATAAGCAGACGACATTTTCAGATGTGGTTTTTGTCGGCGTCTTCAGGGTTAACACCTATTTGCCATCTTCCTAAATGACGACATCACGAAAACATACCTATATTATTTTGACCCCCTTGAACCCCACTTTTATAAAGTAAAACTGGGGTTTACAGGGGTAAACCTTATTTTTTCTTATTTCTGCTCTAAAACATAGATTGTGGGTACTCCTAAGAACCGTCTCGATGAGGCGGTTCTAATAAGAGCCCACAATCTATGTTTTGGGCAGAAATAAGAAAAATATCGCAATTTTTCATTCTATTTTTTTTTTGTTTTTTTTTCGGCTGTAAAGTTTACCCTGTATTTGTATAGGCGTGTTTTCATAATGGATAAGTGTGGATAAGAGTAAACTCGATTTAAGCCACCTAGTAAAAAACTTATTACTGACCGTTCCAAAGCGGTTCTTCTGTTGTGGTTTACTACTATTGTTGTAGTTCGTCTTTGGATGTATATTTTTGCTAATACATTTTTATTTTGGATACATTTTGAAAACACGCCTATACAAATACAATGTCACCTTTATCGCCGGAAAATGTGAAGTTTAGAATGAAAAATTCTGATATTTTTCTTATTTCTGGTCAAAATATAGATTGTGGATACTCGTTAGAACCGCCTCGATGAGGCGGTTCTAACGAGTACCCACAACCTATACTTTAGAGCAGAAATAAGAAAAATAAGGTTTACCCCTGCAAACCCCAGATTTACTATATAAAAGTGGAGTTCGAGGGGGTCAAAATTATATAGGCGTGTTTTCGTGATGGCCGTTTGGATATTTAGTGGAGGACTGTCTTTTCAGCCCTCCGCTCATAATGTTTTAATTGTTGCGGTGTTTCTTACCCTTTGGTGTCTTGGATAGGAGGTGTGAGATAATTGTATCGATTCCTGATCATCGCCTTCATTTAGATTTTAGGCCTACCACCTTGATGCACCTGCCCGAGATGATTTGGTTTGTACTGAGTAAATAAATGCGGTTTTGTCTCAAATGTAACGTTGATAGAATTGTTTGTTTGTTTGATTGCGGGTTAACGTCCCCATCAACACTATTTTGGTCATTTTCGAGATATTGCTTCCAATTTTGTGGGACATTTACCCGACACTGAGAGGAAATCGTGACAGAATAGATTTGAACACACCCAATATTGCTACATGAAATATAGATTTCCGTCCAAATCATTAACATAATATGACCATGGAATCTTCCACCTCATAAGTTTGGAATGGTCCATTTGGAATTGTAGGGGTGTCAGGTTTGTCTTGTTTGTGGTAAGATTTAAGGAGTCTAAATGCTGGTTTTCGTTCGCTCCAGCATTTCAGTTATTGTTTTGAGTCGAGTCCTCACCGTTGTTTCATGTCGCTGGTTGTTTGATTTTGTGTTTTCGGAGATGATGTAGAGATGAGTTAGGGAGCCTACATGCGGACTAAACTTATTTGTCTAAATCGCGACGGAAGTAAGGGCGACAGTAGCGGCCGCGTAAAATCGTTTTAAACACCCTCCCCCACCACCGACAGTAAAATACTAAATACTTTTCGCGGTTAATTTTTGTAATAGCCTCGTCTTTGAGTGTGTGTACCGCTTACATCTTTTAGTTGACAGCCAATTGGCCATTTTGTGAGACAGTAACTGTCCTTTTGACTTTCCGCTATTGATGTTTCTATTAGGGTCTAGGTATCTCATTTTTTTGTTTCTTTCCTTTTGGTGTCTCTGATGGGAGCTGTGGGTTAATTGTATCGATTCCTGATCATTGCCTTCACTTCTATTTTATAAACATAAATGAACTTTAAAAACATAAATGAACTTAAATCGGTTTACCGTCGGTTTCAGCTCTGTGTGGAAGCATCATGTAACCCAATCTGTTTCTCCAACCCCCAATGGGCGGGGTCCGAGTAAAAGAATGGCAAATGGTGCTAATCCTGATGTCTGATCTGAACTGATCTATAGGATTTAAAGGGTCATTTTTTGTTAATATCAGAAATCTCGAAGAAAACTATGATATTCTTTTCTAAATTACATAAACTTTCCTTTCCGCTTAAAATAGTTAAGAAACCTCAGCGGTGTAGTGGTAATCCTACTCGCCTGGTAAACCCGGGGTAGCCGGATCGATCCCGGGCTTCTCCAGATTTTCGGATGAGTCTTTAAAGCCAGATCCCGTCTCCGTATGACCTTAGCTGTTTGCGAGACGTAAAACCCAAACACTCACTCACCCACTCCGCTAGAAGTATTCCCAAGAAGAAGAAGAAAAAAAAAAAAAAAAAAAAAAAAACTGAAGCTATACGGTATATTTTGTAACCCTCAGAGACCAATCAATAGTCTGGAATAATTGAACATGATCATCATCAATAGACTGGTTGTTTGTCAAACCTGTTATCAGATCATGCATTGCTACAGTCAGTTCATTTGCATAAGATTCACTATGTTACGTTATGCAGATACATGTCAGATAATAAAGTGGTGCAGTGAAATTCCTTTATTAAGACCACCTTTGGGACTGTTCAAAAGGGGTCTTAAAGACCCCTTTTGAACAGCCCCAAAGGTGGTCTCCCACGTGAGCACAATGGATGTAGGGAACACAAAGAAAGTGTACCTGAAACGTTTTAAATATGCTTTTAAAAGCTTAATTGGTCTTAATTTTAGTTGGTCTTAATAGCAGTATTTCTCTGTATTGTAATATCGGTAATTTCTCTGTTCTGTAGTGCACTGAAACTGTTGACTATTGGCCCTTGGTGGGATATCGAGGGACTAACCAGGGGCATAATTCACCAAAACAGGATCAAAACACTGATTTTTGTGAGCAGTGTCGCGAGAACTCGTAAGTGTCCCTAGATATACATGCATTAACGAGGGATGATACTCACCATTATCAGTGGTACAGGATTATTGCACTGTTGCTAAGGAACCTCATTACGCAAACACGCCTATACAAATACATTGGCACTTTTATCGCCGAAAAAATGAAAATTTTAAGATGAAAAAATGGGATATTTTTCTTATTTCTGCTCAAAATATAGACTGTTGGCACTCGTTAGAACCGCCTCATCGAGGCGATTCTAACAAGTACCCACAATCTATATTTTAGAGCAGAAATAATAAAAATAAGGCATACCCCCGGAAACCCCAGTTTTACCTTAAAAAGTGGGGTTCAAGGGGGTCAAAATTATATAGGCGTGTTTGCATGATGTTGAGAAGCTACATTAAACGAATTTACACTCAGAAATTCAATTCTGTTTCAAACACTTCAATATGTCATTGTCCAATGCTAAGAAATATAGTACAGATGGCCATCGGTTTTTGGCTGTCCTTTTGACTTTCCGCTATTTAAGTTTCCATTAGGGTCTTGTTATATCATGTTTGTGTTTCTTTCCGTCTGGTGTCTCTGATGGGAGCTGTGGGTTAATTGTTTCGATTCCTGATCATTGCCTTCACTTCCATTTTATCTTTTAAATAAAATTGTCAGGAAAACTTTGTAGTTGGTCTGATGGTTGTCTCAACCAATTTCTGATGTTAGGCACTTAAGATAGCTGCAGACAAGAAGGGGAATATATATTTGTATATACAGTAAAATTCCGCTATTAAGACCACCTAGAATTAAGACAAAGTTTGCCTTTAAAGCTTATTTATAAGGTTTCAGTTAGTATTTTTTTTTTCTACAACCAGTGTCTCCTACTAAGAGACCACCTTAGGGACTATTCAAAAGTGGTCTTAAAGACCACTTTTGAACAGTCCCAAAGGTGGTCTTAATATAGGAATTTTACTTATACATGTATATGTATATATATTGAAATAAGGAAAAAAAAACATCTATGAGACCACTATTTATCCTAAATTCAATACAGAACATACTGGCACGTACCGTTTCATCTGAATGGAACAACGGTGGTAATTAACCTTACTCCTAACTTAAATCCTTCCGGTTGAAACAAAAACAACAAACAATGACAAAGTACAAATCTGGCACAGCGTACGGATTACTTTGAATATCATGTATAGAAAAAACATGGTCCATTGATTTACAAGGTTTTTCTTCAAGAGTATCAATGAATGACAAGAATGGTACAGAAAAATAAACGGCTACCGTTACCATTACCTTAAGCAGATGGAGAAACATCTGGTTTTCCATTGACCATATTGAGAAATTTGAGCTAGGAAATAGTAAAGGATCATTATGGATCATTATCGCATAAACGACCCACAAAAGTTCAGCTGAGCACGCTCATGCGCGCCGCATGCTCAAAACAGGTTTTGCTTCTAGCAGCCACGAAGAATGACCTTAAGGTATCTCCGTACAAACGACCATGCGTCTAGCTTTTCGTCGCGTTATTAAGTCCGTGAAATGAATACCCACATAAACCCCACATTATGTGGAGACAAATTGTGTTTACAGGGGTAAACATTATTTTTCTTATTTATGTTCCAAGACATAGATTGTCGGTACTCGTTAGAACCGCCTCAATGAGGCGGTTCTAACGATCGCCCACAACCTATGTTTTGGGGTGAAAATAAGAAAACAATATCACATATATTTCATCGGAAAAATGTTCGTTTATGAGAAAGGATAAAATGCACTATGCCTCTCGGATTTGTTATCGTAATGTTATCGCATGAATGACCGGCAATAGCTCAGGCGAACATGCTCAAACACGCATGCGCACCACAGCCTTTTCTTCTAGGAACCTTGAGGTAGCTCCATGCAAACGACCATGCGTCTAGCTTTATCAGTTGGCAGTGGACGTGCATTTTAATAACGTAAATTAGATAATGATAAGTGCCCTTTTCTTGTGCGTCGCCCTTTGTATTTCGTATTGGTGCGCGTATGTTTTCATATTTTTGTGTGTGCTACTCATGACACGATTGATCGACTGATTGATTGATTGATTGATTGATTGAGTGATTATGTCGATGCTTAACGACACGTGAACCCTTGTGGGTCATTTTGTGTCGTCTCCCAGAGCAGAGACAAAAGAGATCGAAGAGACAGTAACAGTGATAAAAGGTGAAGAAATGACATTCCCGCTCTACCCTTACCTGCTGCAAGGAGATCAGGCCTTGCCAACCTGTAAGCCAATATCAGTGGACGCCCCACTGAGGCAAGATAAAGGACACTTTCGCCTCACCCAACCACCCCTAGACATAAGTCGATGTTAGTTCAGTGGCATCACGCGGTCGCATTCTTTGACGATGGATTTACATGCTGGGCTGCCTGCAGTTAATATCCCCACATTGTCACCTGTCGATATCTGGTCATGTATCATCTCATATATTTCCCTCTCCTGAACAGCCACCTCATTTAAGCAGCAAGTGTTAGAGTTTCTCTTGATTGTCTGCTCAACATAAGTTGCACTGTAAATGGAAAACAGTTTTTTCTCTGCACGGGGCTCAAACGATGTCATGTTTTCCCCCCTACTACCTCTTCCGGCCATTTTCCCACTTTTATTATGCGACATGTTTTCGGCGTGCGTACAAGATCCAAATGGAGGTTTAGGAAAGGTTAAACCATCTTAAGTGACTAGTTTCTTCTTTTTACTGGGGTCTTGTCTTGTTAACGTGACGCGACCGATATCATTTTGGTTGCAATTCCCGAGCCGAATAGAAATGGTGCAGGCATTTCGCAACAATTTATTTTGTCTATTTGCATCTCATTGAAATACTATCATTATTCGACTTACACCGTATCCTGAAAGTTTGCTTGCATTGATTCGATGTTTTTATGTTCCATATAATGCATTTGTATGCCGTATGATTGATTTGAAAATCATTTTAGTGTTGTGCGATTTGGTTCTGTTCTTCTGTTAACCTTTCTTCACTGTATCATTTAACCCTTTTTGTACCAAATGGAATCTTCCTCCTTATATATAGCAGGGATCCATTTCAAAATTTAGGGATATCAGGTTGTGCTTTCTTCAAAATTTATCCGGGAAATGGCGTTCTGCGGCGTCTGATCTGGGCCCGTACTGTTTGCCGAGGTACCCCTTTAGCGGTTTCTGGTACTGAATGGGTTAATGCAAAATATTTATGACAGGCATCTAATAGCCCGTGTCTAACACGGTGTTTCAGTAACCCAAGGAGTTTGTGCTTAATTTGACGGAAGAGGGAGTCTGACAAACTTTGTAAACCGAAATAGAAGTGAAGGCAATGATCAGGAATCAATATAATTAACCCACACCTCCCATCCGAGACACCAAAGGGAAAGAAAAACCAAAGTGAAATAACTAGACACTAATGGAAACACCAAAAGGACAGTTACTGTCCCACAAAATGGCCAATAGGCTTTCCAAAACAAACAGATATAAGCGATACACACACTCAAAAACAAACCATAACAAAATAATCCGCGACAGAAGAACTACCTTGGAACGGACAGTCACTGAAAAGAGCGGCTTAAATCGATTTTACGCGGCCACAATGCTCGCCCTTTATTCCGTCGCGATTTAGACAAATAATTTCTTCAGTCCTCATGGAGGCTTCCTAACGCATCAGTGCATTTCAGTTGTTTCTTGCTGTCGAGTCCTCATCGTTAGATTAATCTAATAATAATCTAACGATGAGGACTCGACAGCAAGAAACAACTGAAATGCTGGAGCAAAAGAAAACCAACAGTTAGACTCTGCACAAAATCATAGATCAGAGCACAGTTGTTAGAAACTAACGACGGCGTTACATGTACCTAACGTATCGTTAAAACTTATTAAACGTGGTAAATATGCTGGCATTATTATTTTTAGCTCATCTGTCATGTAGTGATGAGGTGAGCTTTTGTGATCAAATTGTGTCCGTCGTCCGTCGTGCGTCCGTGCGTGCGTCCGTAAACGATTTCTTCAAACAGCATCTACTCCTAAACCACTGATCGGATTTTGACCAAACTTCACAGGAATGATCCTTAGGTGGTCCCATTTCAAAGTTGTTCATATATTTCCGGTCCGTGTTACATCTAGGTCACAGGAGCAAAAAAAAAAGATTTTTTTTTCATTAAACATTTAAAAAACCTTCTTCTCTGAAACCACAAGGCCCAGGTCTTTGAAACTTAGTATGAAGCTTAATCTAGTAGACTTCTACCACGATTGTTCAAACTATAGCCCTGGGACCAAAAATGCCCACACCACGGGGCCCGTTGGCAAAGCGTAGAATTATATCAGATAAATATAAAATAAATTAATAATTGCAAGTCGTCAAGTAACCTAGCGGTTGTGCCACATACAAAATGTAGTAGTGTTACAATATGAGATAAGTTAAATTAAGTATTTTGGCTAAATCTCCCAGTGTTTTTGATATACGTTTGCACGGCTTTAAAAAGAATACCGTTATCTTGAGCTGATAATGTATCATCACCAATAAAGAACCTTATTTAAATTGAGCGGATGAAATGTCAGTGTCGAAGGAAAGAAGGTTATTCGTTCTCTTGTAAAATTGGAACAAACAAATAAGAAATGCTCAGCATCCTCGCTAACTTCCGAGCAGTCGCAGTTAGGACTTTGAGCAAAGTGATTTGTATACAGATCGTTTTTTACTCCAATTATTTCACATTCTGGCGTGTAGTACTGAAATGTACCGTTCGCCTTCCATGAAATAGGTTGGAACGTAAGTGTTTGAAAAATAAAAAATCATAACTTGGTATTTAAAAGATTTTAGACTAGGTGCTCATCGAAGGTTATTATCAAGGAAATTCCTGATCGAAATAGAAGATGGAATGCACAATCGTCAAGAAATTTCAGTCCGAGTATGGGGAATCTTTATGTTATTATTATTTCTTAGTGGATATTGAGTCGTTTCTCTTACCAAAGGAGGAATTATGTCTGAAATATATGACGGTACATTTCCATGTGCGACACTGTACATAAATAATAGCCTCTGTCTGTGCCTTCTTGAAATCTGACCTTAATGCAACCAGCCTAAACACTGCCAAGAACATCCGCGGAAAAACATTGCTGCATATTTAAACACTTTTAAAAGTTCCCCCCCCCCCCCCCCCAAAAAAAAAAAAACAAAAAAAAAAAACCTGTCAATAAAACGTAATATTATAGATTGTACATTCTATCAAATCTGCAAAATCTGACCAGGGAATGCAGTAAAATTTCTATATTCAGACCCCCACCCCTTATTGTGACTGCTAAAAAGTGCTCTTAAAGATCATTCTTGCACAGCCCCAAAGGTGGTCTCTTACTAGAGGAAAGAAAGTAACAATATCTGAAACTTTTAATATGACTTGTAAAGAAGAATTATTCTTGACTTTAGCGGGCTTTTGTAGCGGAATTGCACAGTATCATTAAGAAAGGTAAAATCATAATGGAAATAAAAGAATCTGCTATGAAACTGTGCCAATATGGGGACTTAGAAAATAAACTTTTGAGGTAAATTTCCTCATTGCATGCTTAGCTTTAATTCTCATGAGACAAAGGGAGACACCGTTTATGAAATCTGTATTCACAATTCGCTGTCTGATATAATTTAGGAGTATTGCAATTCTCGCTGAGTGAAAACATCATCAGCTGTTAAAGATAACAATTTACTTTCTTTGTGAGCTGGTGAAAGACGTTTAACAGGGTTCCAGGAAATGTAAGTAACTGCGAAATAAACTTCTTTAGAGCCTGGATGGTAGTCTTGTCACAGAAACCTTTGCCAAAGAAAATTCTAGACAAAAACTGAATTTTTTCTGCGTCTGTTTGTTTGGTATGGAAGTCGCAGATAAGATTAACAGGACGGAGCTTACGTCTTTCACCTGCCTTTGGAATATGTTACAGTGGCGATTTAGTTTTTGTTGTCCACGGAAACGGATGCGAAACTCTTTTCAACGATTTGAAAACGCAGCGTTTAGACCACGCTTAAACGATCGTTTACATTTTCAGCCAATCAGATCATCGTTTCTGAAACGTTTCAAGCGTTTCGTATATCAACCAATCACATTAGCGTTCGGAAAACGCTGTCATGGAAACCGTTTCTGGTTTCATATGTTCTTTTTCGTTAACCAATAAAAATCCCGCAGACTCACTTTAATGATAATAATAATAATGATAATTAATAATAATGAATTAAAATAAAAATAAATAATAATAATAATTATTTTTATTATCATTATTTATTATTATTTTGATTATTTTTATTATGAAACAGAAAATAGATAAAACATAATAGCGAAATGATTTTAAGGTGAAGAGGCTCTCCTGCAATAAACAGGAAATTGTGTTTGACAGAAAGAAAATGTTTCCGGATTCTGTAGCTCAGTCGGATGCGCGTTCAAATGTTGATCCAGATTCGCGGGTTCAATGCTTGCCGGTGAAAAACAAACTACATAAGAACCTTTCATACATGGACAAAACATTAACCGAGAAGACTCTGTTTTCTATAGTTTCCGAATGCTTTTTGTGAGGGAATTTATTGTTCTCACCCATTACGTACGGCCACTATATTTAAGGAAACAAAAAAAAAAATAAATAAATAAATTTATACAATGAATTTGACATTTAACATGATTTTTCAGTATATGTGATCTCAATAATTATCCGTCATCTCAAATTAACATTCGATGACAGATGTCTTCTTCAATCATCACGAAAACACGCCTTTATAAATTTGACTCTTTTGCATTGAAAAACTTGACTTGACAGGGTTAATTATTTTACATTATTTCTACTCAAATATAGACTGTGGGTAAACGTTAAACCCGCATCGCCAAGGCGGTTCTAACGAGTACCCACAATCTATGTTTTGAGTAGAAATTTGGACAAAAATATCAGAACTTTTATCCCAAAATTTACAATTTTGTTGTAGAGTAGAAGTTTTCAATTTATTTGATTAGGCTTGTTTTCGTAATGGAACAAAAATAAATTGTATTTGAACTGTCAGAATCAGACACACGTTAATATTTTTTCTTTTTTTATATTTCGGCGGTGAAAATATTTCATTTATAATTTTATAATATACTAAGCCGCGAAATCAATTTATATCTGAAACAAATAAAAATCATCGCTTCACCTCATTACAAAAACACGCACTTTCGTATTTTGAAAATTTTACCAAAAATCTAAGAAAAGTGTTATATTTTCATATTTCTGCTCAAAGCATAGATTGTGAGAACTCGTTAGAGTCGCGTCGGTGAGGCGGTTCTAACGAGTAACCACCATCTATGTTATAAGCAGAATTAAGAAGAAATATCCCAATAACACACCCAATAACAATCTCCAAAATGGCTACTTTTCTAATGAAAATCCGTGATATTTTTATGCTGCTAATATAGGTTGTGGGTGCTTGTTAGAACCGCCTCAATGCGAAGGTTATAACGAGTACCCACAACATATGTCTTGGAGCAGAAATAAGAAAAAATAATGTATACCCACGTTCACCCCCATTTTCTCGATATAAAGTGAGGTTTAAGGGGGTGTTCATTTCACGGTCTTTTTCACGCGATGATGTACACCCATGTAAATTCCAGTTATATTATATAAAGGCTTGGTTTAAGGGCTCAAAATAATATAGGCTTGTTTTCATGATGTCGTGAAAACATGGTATGTTCATATTGTGAACAATAAATATGATCGCGAAATCTTCACAGGGGCAGCCCGGACTACTTTTTCAATATTCTTTTTTTAATAAATGCCAGACAAATTTTGTCTAAAACATCAGAATTTTCACTCACGCTTCGCACTCGTGAAAATTCTGATATTTTGAATTTACGCCACCTTAAACACTATTTTATTTTTGAGGCATTGATTCCAATTTTGAGCCTGTGTGTGTGTTTTTTTACCATACATTGAGATGAAATGACATCTCAAGCCCTGTCGCCCAAACAAACAAAAATGGTTTATATGTAGAGACGGCCAGCCTCGAACCACTTTGGCTGGTCAGGCATAGATCCTGTAAGCGGTTTTTCACATTTCAGTACTGGTCATTGAAGAAATATATGGGCTGCATGATGCTTCCACGCAGAGCTGAATCCGGTCCGCACACTAGTACCGGTAAACCACCTAGAGGATCTAAGCCTGTCCAGGAACCACGGTGCGAGGCGGACCGTCCATGCTAATAAACACTATTGGTTTCATTGGGCGACAGGGCTTGGGATGTCATTTCATCTCAATGTCGGGTAAAAGTCCGACAAAATTGGAAGCAACGTCTCCAAAATGACATTTACCGTGTTGACGGGGACGTTAAACCTCAAACAAACAAATCAGTACTGGTCACGAACAGACTCAGTAAAACCGAGTCTACTATCACGTTTATTTCGACTCGTATACATATATTGCATTCTGACACGCAGAACTTTATTTAAATGTGAGATTGAGGGGTAGTGATTTGAATTGCCTCGGTGAGGCAAAACCTAATTATATCCACAACATTTTTTTCGGCGAAATGAAGACGTTTATCCTAAATTGTCATCAACTACCTTCTACACTACCTTCTACCCCACCCCCACCCCAAACCCCCACCCCACCCCACACACACTCTCTAGACACCGTGTGTGACATATGATAATTCTCGTGCTGTTCATAGAGGCGGATCTAACGTGGAGCCTCAACACGGTTTGTGCGTTGTTTTTGTGGAAATCATGAATTGTGTAAAGTCGATAGCATCGCCTAATAACACAGATTATGAGTGCTCCTTAGCATCCTATTCATCGTTGAGATAAAGATTGGGCGTTACAGGGATCTACAATATTTTCTTTATTTTTGCTAATTTAGAAATTAAAACATAGATTGTGGGTACACGTTACCGAACACCAAACACAATGTTTGATAAAATATCAAACAAATATCATTGTTTTTTATCGTCGGAAAACCGTCCGTTTTTTTTTTTTTTTTTTTTTTTGTTTTGTTTCATTCACTATGTCAACCGGTCGGATTATGTCCACTAACATTTTTAGGATGCAAAATTGTCACATTTTCCAGAGATTGCAGGTTCTGGTAAAACTGCATCAGTCAGACGGTTCTAACGAGTGCCCACAATCTATGTTTTTGGAAAAGGAGTAAGAATGTTGCCCGGCTGGCAGAACTTGCGACCCCTGATCACCAGCTAGACGCGCATCAGACTGAGCTACAGATCCTCGAATTAATGTCGCCCGACCGGCAGCTACCGAACCCGCGACACCTGATCAACAGTTAGACGTACATCAGACTGTACTACAGGTCCCCAAATTAACGTTGTCCGACCGGCAGCTACCGAACCCGCGACACCTGACCAACAGTCAGACGTACATCAGACTGTACTACGGGTCCCCGAATTAACGTTGTCCGACCGTCTCCCGCGACTCCTGATCACCAGCAAGACGCACACCAGACTGTGCGACAGGTCCACGAATTAATGTTGCCCGACCAGCGGGTACCGAACCCGCGACATCTGATCACCAGTCAGATGCGCATCAGACTGTGCTACAGGTCCCCAAATTAACGTTGTCCGACCGGCAGCTACCGAACCCGCGACACCTGACCAACAGTCAGACGTACATCAGACTGTACTACGGGTCCCCGAATTAACGTTGTCCGACCGTCTCCCGCGACTCCTGATCACCAGCAAGACGCACACCAGACTGTGCGACAGGTCCACGAATTAATGTTGCCCGACCAGCGGGTACCGAACCCGCGACATCTGATCACCAGTCAGATGCGCATCAGACTGTGCTACAGACCCACGAATTAATGTTGCCCGGTCGGCAGGTACCGAACTCGCAACCTGTGATAACCAGTCAGACGCGCATCAGACTGCTACAGACCCACGAATTGATGTTGCCCGGCCGGCAGGTACCGAACTCGCAACCCCTGATCACCAGTCAGACGCGCGTCAGACTGCTACAGACCCACGAATTAATGTTGCCCGGCCGGCAGGTACCGAACTCGCAAACCCTGATCACCAGTCAGACGCGCATCAGACCATGCTTGCGAGGCCTGCATAAAGCAAGTGTTCCAGTTTGTTTAAGGGAAAACTAATATCAGATTGCGTATTCCTAGGCTTTCGCATGCTTCGCTGTTACCGTCCAGTCAGCTATATTAAGGTCATATCGAGCCGGCCAGTCAGTTTCTAAGCCACTTATTGTTTCCTGGACCAACACCATTTGATAACATTACACATTATATTACCAGAAAGTTGCATCTTGCCCTTTAGAATCGGTGGAAGCGAGGGATATTTCAGGATCAATCACCACGAAAGAAGTTTACTGGGCCCATCGGGGATAGAACCCACTGCTCTGTGATCATCAGACCGGGTCACCGAGACCGACCACATGTGTAACCAATGGTTCCCTAGTAGAATTTGTATATATGTGCGTAGTTTAGGCTTTATCCTCGCTGGTCACACATGATGATGATGATGATGATGATGATGATGATGATGATGATGATGATGATACGTACGTCATATATGATGATGATGATGATGATGATGATGATGATGATGATGATGATGTTGATGATGATGACGGTGGTCACACATGATGATGATGATGATGATGACGATGATACGTACGTCGATTGTAGGTAAAAATGCCAGAGGTAAAAATGCCATATACAAAAATGCCAGAGGTAAAAATGCCATAGGTAAAAATGCCAGAGGCTACCTGGTAAAAATGCCATAGGTAAAAATGCCAGAGGTAAAAATGCCAGAGGTAAAAAATATTTTGGTTCTTATTCTATCTGATCTGGATCTACACTATTTGTCATCCCTTCTGCAACTTTTGGGCCCTTTGCAAGTTCATCACGTTAACCCTTTGCAAATTCATCACGTTAACAAGTCTGTGTTTTATGAGCATTTATAAGAAAAATATCACCCATTTCCTTATTCACTCAGATCATAGTGTACACTGTTTGCAGTTCCTTCTGCACCTTTTGGGCTTTTTGCATGTTCTGCTTTCGAAAGGGCTATCTGTGGTATACATGGGAACATATTTTTTCTTACTTTTGCTTAAAGACAGGTTACGGGCACATGTTAGGACCGTCTCATAGATGCTGTTCTACTGGGCATAGGTAACCTATGCTTAGAGCATTAATAAGAAAAATACCCATTTCCATTTCACCCATTTCCTTATTCAGTCTGATCAGGGTCTACACTGTTTGCTATCCCTTCAGCACCTTATGGGCTCTTTACAGGTTCTACTTTCGATGGAGAAATATGGGGTTTACAGCATTAGGAAAACACGCCTGTATAATGTATGGAAAATTTTACCACCAAAGAAATGGATTTATTTTTTCAGTTACAAATTCTGATACTTTCATACCTCTGTTCAAAATATAGATTGTAGGCACCTGTCAGAATTGCCTTGCCGAGGCGGTTTTAACGAGTACCTGCAATCTTTGAAATAAGAAAAATACTGTTTACCCTAGTTCTACTATATGAAAGTTGGGTTTGTGGGGGTCAAAATAATAAAGACGTGTTTTCGTTATGCAGGGGAATACAATTTTTTTTTTTTTTTTGTAAAATAAAACTTTTTCAGTCTGAAAATTATCCAGTTTCCATATAAAAACTTTCACAAAAG
>OY757011.1:90824319-91207420 GCA_963580285.1 Lucinisca nassula | reverse complement strand
TGTGAATTTTATGTTTACATAAAAATATTTATAGAAAGCCATCTTCTTGTGCCAGCCAGTGCTTATGGCATACCAGTTAGTTAATTGAGACCACTCACATACGTCGTTTATAGTTTCTAGAGACTCTGGAAAGTATCATCGACTGTTTTTTCGGCTTGTTTTCCGCAGCCAATCAGAATGCGCTGTTCTTGGTGACCTTGTGATCACGCGTTCGGGTAGAAGTGCACTTTTTGAGAATCGAGCATGTAGATGGCTGCTTTTTTGTCCGTTGTCAATGTTTGAGACTCTGGAAAGTATCATCGACTGTTTTTTCGGCTTGTTTTCCGCAGCCAATCAGAATGCGCTGTTCTTGGTGACCTTGTGATCACGCGTTCGGGTAGAAGTGCACTTTTTGAGAGTCGAGCATGTAGATGGCTGCTTTTTTGGTCCGTTGTCAATGTTTTTCAAAAATCACTTTTAGGCCACAGCTTTGTGTCCAACTTTAAATGTTTTCTAGAAAGCGAAGTATCAGACCACAATTTGGCATTAAATCTAAATCCTAGAGAATTTATGATCCAGTTTTCAGGCCGGCGTGGAGCGCACGTGTCCAATATCAGGTCGAATTTGGAGATTATCTCCGATTTTACTCCTGAAATAGTTATCCTGCAAATCGGTAGCAATGATCTATGCAGTGCAGTCAGAGCGTCGGACCCCCAATCTATGGCATCAAAAGTGGCTGATGATATTTTCGCAATGGCGGAGGATATTATTGCACGGTTCAAAGTTCATAGGATTGTCATTATGCAAATTTTGCACCGTCTAGCACCTAGCCGGCGTGTGCGATACAAAGTCAATATACCGGCATATAATGACCTGGTGGATCAAGTAAATTTTGCTCTATCTTCTCGTGCTCGGGACCACGAACTTATCAGATATTGGAAGCATAAGGGCCTTTTTATGCCGGATCTTTTGCAGTTAGCCCTTGAATCAGATGGGGTACATCTGAACTGGTCTACGGGGTATCCGAAGTACTTTAAGAACATTCGAGCAGCCATCGTCGCTATGAAAAATGAACTCTCATAAAAAATCTTCTATTCTCTGATATTTGCAATGGGAAATGAAATTTTATGGTCCGGGTATGGACTGCTCATGAATGGTACATGGGTAATTGTCTGCTTATAAATGATACATGAGGAATTGTCTGCTCATAAATGGTACATGGTTTAGTAAAAGTTTACAGGTATGGACTGCTCATGAATGGTACATGAGTAATTGTCTGCTCATAAATGATACATGAGTAATTGTCTGCTCATAAATGGTACATGGTTTAGTTAAAATTTTACAGGTTTCAGGCTAATGCCTGATGTATACGTTATTCAGAGGAAATGTGCTTCTCATGAAGGGTGCATGAGTTAATTGCTGCTCATAAATGGTACATGAGTTAGTTTATTACTGAGGTAATGACCAAGTGTAACCGTCCCAGTGTATGACAATATATACAAATGAGTCTAATTCTTGGTACTTTCTGCTATACACGGGTATATATATATATATATTAAGAAATGATAGTCTTGTCTCTAGTAGTGGTAACTGTCAATGTATTGGTTACTCATGAAGGGTACATGAGTATTTGGCTTCTCATGAATGGTACATGAATTAGTCAATTTTTTTTTTTTTTTTTTTTTTTTTTTTTTATTATTATTATTTTCTGCCAGGCAGTATTTATAGAGAAATGGTAGTCTGTATTTGTTGCTAGTCCGTGTAATGGCTACTCTGGAGTCTGGAACGGATAAGGGTTTATGAAATAACGGGCTGCTCATAAATAGTGCATGAAGTAGTCAATTTTTTGTATGTTTTTGTCTTAGGAATAGAAATTCGGATATGTTCAGGAATCAATACAATTACCTAATGCCTTTTCAGTACGAATTGTGAGATTTTTGTTTAAACGCATGCGCATGAGTTAAACATAACATGCTTAAGTTACAGTACAATTTTGTCTGTTATGTAATATAACTAATACAGTAGTAATTAGCCTACCTCGGTAGCTCACTCGGCAATTTCCCTTTTGGTTTTAATAATAATAATAATAATAATAATAATAATGACACATTATGGATCTGGGGTATGGTTACCAGTGAGAATTTTTATTATTAAAAAAAAAAAAAAAAAAAAAAGTGGTTCATCCATAGAGGTTCGGAAACATTAACCACATACTTCAGGATGAATCAGTCAAATATGACACCAGTTTATGTGTGTATGTATGTATATAGATATATATATTTACTGCTCAGTCAATTTATGAGCAGGTGATGACCCTGTGTATGGGTTTAGATGTTACTGTGGTTCTGTCTCCGAATGACCTTATATGTTGGTGGGTCGTTGAGCGCAACCAAACACTTTAGATACAAATTGGGTGCGGCATTATACATTACTACGATTTTCCCTGCATGGCAAGTATGGCAGTTGGAAGCCTAGACGCTTATCTCCTTAAACGACATGCATCTGCTGGCCAGTACGGTCACCTATTTTTAAAAGTCACAGTATTGTGACAGAAAACGGTTAGGCCTGTTTACCAACTTATAAAATACATAAATACAGGACCGAGGTAAAAAAAAAAAAAAAAAAAAAATCCATGTTTAGATATGAACGCAGATAGGTACAGGTTGATACACTCTACTCTCGTTGTCGCAAACACCATTATCTCAAACGGTGTTAGTCACACTTAATTTGGGCACCGTTAATTCAGTCTTGAGGGATGCTCCTCTTATTCAAACACATAAATCAAACTACGGTTATCTCAAACGCCCTTGGAGTATATTTTCCAATTAATAAATTGATACATTAGATGCTCGTTTCACGGTTCTCTCAAACAACGGCCTAAGTCAAACTTAAAAATTTGGGAAATGTTATTCCTTTTTTACTATGTCTTCCTCACAACACCTAAATCTCAAACTATTGTTATCTTCTCAAACCAAATGTTACAATTCATAGATTTTTGTCTTTCTGATAATAGTGGTTAATAGTATATAGGTGTGTATCTGTATTTTATCAAGCTTATTAAATAGATCGAGTAATTTCAAGAGGTAGCTTTCCTAAAGGTGCTGTTTTCAAATAGGGACAAATGGGCCTCCGTGGCCTAATGGATCAGAGCGCTGACCCTTAATCATTAGGTCTTTCACAGCTGTGTGTTCGAGCCTCGCTCGGCTCACATGTGAGACGCCGGGTTCTGCAAAGGAAGATCAGGTGGTTTTTCACCGGGTACTCCGGTTTGTGCCCACCTCTGATTAACGATCCGCTCGATATGAGTGAACATTATCTTGAAAGGGCTGTAAAAAACATATATATATATATATAGGGACAGCAAAATGAGCAAAGGCAAGCAGTTTTACGAAAAATGATTGGGTTTTGTTTTCTGTCCGTCTCGTTTTTGCTTTCAGAACATGGCGGAAAGGTCTTCTAGACGTCAACTGAAGAGACGGACAGTCGATGCGGCTTCAGGACAGAAGCAAAACACTGCTAAATCTTCATCAGAGGATAAAGCACATGGTACAAGGTCAAACAAACAAGGACGTCTTGTAACTTCTCGTGCAAAAACCAGCAGCTGTCGGGTGAAACTAGCACCTAAATCACGGGCTAGCATGAGGGGATCTGTTAAAGCTGGCTCCCGTCGCACATCTGTTTCGGACATGAAGTCGAAGAACAAGGTGCCCAGTGAGGATGTTTTGGAACTCGGGCGGCAAACTAGACGTGGTGGTGACATTGGCCGCCTATCGGCTGCAAAAACTGGAATTTCGACAGCTGTGTCAAAACGTTGCGCTGGGTCGGTGAAAAATTTACGAACAATGATAAACACAGTGAGAGATCGAGCTAGGCATCCAAGTACAACGGATAATGTAGTATATCCAACATTAACCGATGCATCATCTCCCATAGACGGCTTAACAGATGAATCGGATGCATCGGATTCTGGTTTGTCAGATCGTTCAAGTTCACCAGAGCCGAAGAAGCGTCGTCATAAGTCACCAACATCATCCCAGGCTACTAATAGTAGTTCTAGGCCTCTTCTGAGGATTCCTACATACCAGACTGATTCTGAGGGGGAAGACAATATACAGACCAGTCAGCAGGGGCAAGATCTGGAGAATAGCTCAGTTACTGAAGCCACACGGGCACACCTTAATCTAATAACAAATACAGGTGGGCAGACTAACTTTCAAAATACCCCATTGTTTGCAGAGCCCGTCTCAGCTCCCATTTCAGCACAAATTTCTAAAAAAATTAAGCGTAAAATATGCGCTAATCAGTATGTTGATTTTGCTTCATTATTACCTACATATTCAACACAGCCCCGTCAGCAGAGATTTTCCCTTCAGTTAGGCTCCAACAATACCTTTAATCTTGTCCCTACAGCACAGATTAAGAAAATAACTAATATAGGTCAGTGGACCTCTGCCTTTTTAAGATTTGTTGCAATTTATGTGGAAAGTTATCCACATGAGACAGGTCAACTAATGAAGTATGGGGAGGTGGTAAGGGATCTTGCATACAGGCGTCCTGGTCTGGCCTGGTATTATTATGACATTCAGTTTAGGCAGTTGCGGGAAACCATGAAGTATCGTTGGGACATAATCCATTATGATTTATGGGTACCCTCTGCGACAGCAGCAGGCTTTCAAAGATCTAAGCAGCAAGGTAGCACATTTTCACGTCCTAGAAGCGACCAGTCCTTTCTCCGAAACTGTTGCTGGGCATTCAATCGGTTTGGAAACTGCACACGATCTGACTGTAGGTTTCCCCACACCTGTGGTAGATGCAGAGGCAACCATTCTGCTAGAACCTGCTTCCAAAGCAGACCAGGAGGTCAAGCCCCTAGTGCATATGCAAGAAACAACCTCTTCCCCGCAAAAGCTAATCAAGTTCGTCAGACCGAGGCCAAAAGGAACCCAACAGTCCGCCCCCAGTAAGGTAACAACTAGGGTGATTACCCCTATTAAGGTACAGCCTTTTGCAGAATTAATCAAAGGCTATTCTTTTGACTCGTACTTGGTGCAGGGTTTCAAAGCGGGATTCAGGTTGGGTTATGAGGGCCCAAGATGTTTTCGTACGAGCCCAAATTTAAAATCTTGCCGTGAATTGCCACATGTTATATCGGAAAAAATCGATAATGAAGTTAGGTTGGGTAGAGTTAAAGGCCCATTCACAAGTCCTCCCTTTCCAAATTTGCAAGTTAGCCCCATAGGTTGTGTGCCAAAAAAGCAAAAGGGTCAATATAGGCTCATACATCACCTAAGTTTTCCAAAAGATCAGTCCATCAATGATTACATATGTGAAGAACTATCTACTGTGAAATACTCCAATTTTGATGATGCAGTTAATTTACTGTTAACATTAGGTCCGGGTTGTCTCATGGCAAAAACGGATATTGATTCTGCTTTTAGAATTATCCCAATTCATCATTTGGACCATGAACTTCTTGGCTTTCAATGGGGGTCACAATATTACTATGATTCTTGTTTAGCTTTTGGATCCCGAAGTTCGTGTGCCATATTTGATCGTTTCAGTTCTGGTCTCAAATGGATAGCACAAAATAAATTGGGTATATCATTTATGGTCCATATTTTGGACGACTTTCTCATATTAGGACCTCCCCGATCAGTCATCTGTCGGAACAATCTTGACTGTTTTTTGCGCATGTGTGATCAAATAGGTGTTCCAATTAAAACAGAAAAGACAGAAATCCCTTCCACTGTTATGACATTTATGGGGCTTGAGCTAGATTCTGGATCTATGGAGGCGCGTTTACCAGTGGAAAAGGTAATTAGGATCCGAACTCTTCTGACTCACTTCCAAAAGCACAGAAAAATACAGCTCCGTGATTTACAGTCAATTATTGGCCTGCTGAATTTTTGCTGCAGTGTAGTGCGCCCGGGCAGGACTTTCCTCAGGCGCCTTATTGACCTTACAAAGAAAGTTTCCCATCCAAACCATAAGGTGACGCTTAATAAAGCAGCCAGGCTAGATCTAAAAGCTTGGCGCATTTTTATTGACCATTTTAATGGCAAAAGACTGCTTTTGCCGAACCATTGGCTTTCATCTCCATCACTTCATCTTTTCACCGATGCAGCAGGTGCATTTGGATATGGTGCTATTTTCAAAACCCATTGGTTCTATGGACCCTGGCCTGAACAGGTAGCATCTCTGCCAATTACATATAAAGAATTATTTCCCATTACATTGGCTTTTCAGTTATGGGGTCCTGAACTTTGTGACAAATGTATCACTATTCATTCAGATAACTACGCGGTAGTATATATATTAAACAAGCAATCTAGCAAGGATAAGAACATAATGTCACTTGTGCGCAGATTCGTGATTTCATGTATGAAATACAATATTTTAACTAGAGCCGTTCATGTGGCAGGTAAGGCCAATGTCTTACCTGATCTTATCTCGCGTTTCCAGGTACAGGAGTTCCATCAACGAGCACCGCATATGGATGCAGAACCCACAGTAGTACCCAGGGAACTAATCGACCTACTCCGTTAAGATCGACTGTTTTCCGTCTGCTAGAGGCATCCTTATCATCTGCCACAAAAAGGGTATATGGTAATGCAGTGGCTCTTTACAGGGCGTATCTTAACTATACAGTACAAAATCAGTCCAACTTTTTTCCAATATCGGTTTCCAATATGGCAGCATTCATTGCTTTTTTAGTGGATAGAGGCTATAAACCTTCCTCTGTCCAGACTACCATTGCTGGGTTATCTTACATTCATACAATGTCTGGATGGCCTAATCCTGTGAGTCAGATCATTATTAAGAAAATGCTGGTGGGCTTAAAACGATCTTATCCGGTATCAGACCCCCGCCTTCCGATTACTAGGAGAATTTTGCATAGCATGGTGGTATCTCTGAAATCTCTTTGCTCATCAGGGTATCGTCGAACTATGTTCAAGGCTATGCTTTTATTAGCATTTCATGCCCACTTAAGAATAGGGGAATATACTACAAGAGGTTCTCAGCTGGGTCATGTCATTAGGCGGGAAAATGTTCGATTTGCTGCCAATGGCAATATTATCAAAAGTATGGAGATCACCATGCCTCACTTTAAGCACTCTAAGCACCCAGTTACATTATTGCTTAAGTCGGTTAATTCCAGATTCTGTCCAGTAAAGGCCCTTGCGACATACTGCGTACTTAGAGGTCCTCAGGAAGGTCCTATTTTTTGCTATGAGGATAAATTCCCAGTCACATCGGCTCAATTTTCAGAAGTTTTTAAGGACGTCGTTCTTTCCCTTGGTCTGGATACAGATCGTTATAAACCCCATAGCCTCAGAATAGGGGCCACCACCAGAGCTCATCAATTGAATTTATCACACTCTCGTATCCAAGAGTTAGGCAGATGGAGTTCTAATGCCTATAAGCGGTACATACGAATCCCAATGGTCCCTTAGTCTCCTTTACAGTCTGTCTTATGCAGCTGTATCTCTTTTCATCTATGGAGTTCTACACACAAATTGGCAAGTTCACAAAGTTACAAACAATAAATAAATAAAAAACGAACAAATGTAATAATAATAATAATAAAACTAAGTTTTTTGAAGTCGCTATGGCTGCCCACCTGTCTTGTTATCTGTCAAATAGGGACTTGCGAGTAGGGCAAAAACATGTGCAGGGATACAGTGTTAATGAAAGATGTTTAAAATGCGGTATGTGTTCCATATACATCATGTATATACATACATTCTGAGCGGCAGTGACATTTAACGGTCATTCAAGTTTGCTGTATAAATTTGGCATGGATTGTGATCAGCATAGGAAACCAATCCAATGTCTTATGCATGGATTGTTACGAGCATAGTAACATTTACAGAGATTCTATAATAATTTGAATGAGGGAGAGTGATTTAGAATGATGTATACTTCATAAAGTTTTCTTAATAGACTAGGTGCTTTTTAATAAGATGACATAGCCTAACGCTAAAATCGCTATCGGAAACTGCATGGTGCTGTGCGGTGAATGCTTGCTTGTTTAATGGTGATTAACCGTCTTATGCAAGTTTAACTTGTGAATTCACTGTCTTATGCGGGTTTCACTGGTTAACAATTCATACTTTGAATTATTCAATTAGCTATGTTATGGCTTCTAACGGAGAACAAGTAAAGTATTCATCCATTGCATCGGCGTTATTTGGTAGTCACTGTTGGTTAATTAACATAACAATGTTTGTCTAAACAGATACGTGTAGTTTCTGTCCATCGTCTTATGCGAGGATTGGATTCTACGGTTTACGGGTAATACGACCTTTAAGAGGTGTAGGACTGATGTTGCAAGGATGCTGTCTTGGATCACAGTAGGGTGAGGTTCACAATGTGGATTTCAAGTTGTTTCAATAATCGTCTTTAATAAGAATGTTGTTTTCATGCTGGTCAGGGTGTTAGTGCAGCCCGATCACATCTGTCGTTCTGGACGATATCCTGAGCAGTGTCCTGTTGTTTGCATTGTATTGAACTTCCAGAATTGATTGGAGCTCTAGGTCTTAGGATGGGTGCTGTTTGTCTGGGCGCTTTTGGGTTAACCTGGTGCTGTCCGGTTAGCCCAAATGTGGCGCTTTTTGTCGCCCAGATTTGGCGTATTAATGATTTGTATCATTATAATGGCCGTATGAGTTAAAAGCATTCATGTTTCATTGATACACATACGTTCTAATTGTGTCGGCATTGAAATAAATGCCCTATTTCAACATTCAATCGGTGTTAATTGTTTATCGCCAAACAGAGCTTCACAGCACCCATGCCTATATATTGTCATGGCTGTTTCTATAAGTGAATTTTATGTTTACATAAAAATATTTATAGAAAGCCATCTTCTTGTGCCAGCCAGTGCTTATGGCATACCAGTTAGTTAATTGAGACCACTCACATACGTCGTTTATAGTTTCTAGAGACTCTGGAAAGTATCATCGACTGTTTTTTCGGCTTGTTTTCCGCAGCCAATCAGAATGCGCTGTTCTTGGTGACCTTGTGATCACGCGTTCGGGTAGAAGTGCACTTTTTGAGAGTCGAGCATGTAGATGGCTGCTTTTTTGGTCCGTTGTCAATGTTTTTCAAAAATCATTACCCACCACCTTCCCCAATCTCCCCCTTAAGCTTTGGCTGGCACAAAGAATTCTTTTATCTGGGCTGGCGCTTTTTGTCGCCCAGATTTGGCGTATTAATGATTTGTATCATTATAATGGCCGTATGAGTTAAAAGCATTCATGTTTCATTGATACACATACGTTCTAATTGTGTCGGCATTGAAATAAATGCCCTATTTCAACATTCAATCGGTGTTAATTGTTTATCGCCAAACAGAGCTTCACAGCACCCATGCCTATATATTGTCATGGCTGTTTCTATAAAGTGCATTTCTTCACATGTCCAAAATGGCTACTTTTTTGTTGAAAATCCATAATATTTTTCTTATTTATACTGCAAACATAGGTTATGGGTGCTCGTTAGAACCGCCTCATTGAGGCGGTTCTAACGAGTACCCAGAACCTATGTCTTGGAGCAGAAATAAGGAAAGTAATGTTTACCCCCGTAAACCCCAGTTTTCTCTATACAAAGTGGGGTGTAAGGGGGTGTTCATTTCACGGACTTGTTCACGTGATGGGTACACGATAGAACCGCCCAATCGAGGCGGTTCTAACGAGTACCCACAATCTATATATTAGAGCAGAAATAAGAAAAATAAGATTTATCCCCTGTTAACCCAAGTTTCACTATATAAAAGTTGGGTTTAAGGGAGTCAAAATTATATAGGCGTGTTTTCGTGATGAGGTTGTGGGTGCTCGTTAGAACCGGTTCAGAAATATGGTTTTAACGAGAATCAACAATCTATGTTTGGAGCATAAATTGGGGGAAAAAACATATCACACAGTTTCTTCAGAAAAAAAATCGCTTTGGAGACATGAAAGAATGCATTATGTCACACGGGTGACTCAGTCGACGTTAGTCCGGGACGCTAGTTTTGTTAGGAAATCACAGTTGAATACGTACAGTAAAATTGCTATATTAAGACCACCTTAGGGTCTGTTCAAAAGTGGTCTTTAAGACCACTTTTGAACAGTCCCAAAGGTGGACCCTGACCAGAGGACCCTGTAAGCAGAAAACAAAAAGTAAGAAAAACTGCAGCTTACTAAATAAGCTTTTTGAAACACTGAGAATTAGTCTTTATTTTAGGTGGTCCTAATAGCGGAATTTCGCTGTATGAGAAAAAATGTTAGAGAAATTCGTTAAGAAACTGCAGTAACCGACTTGATAGATGACTAGAGGATGCTGGAAGAAACTGTAAAATCAAAGATATTTTTTATCTTATTTCAATATTTGTACTTGCAGATAGGCTGTACAAATCTGGAAACTTTGGTCTTGAGATAAAATCAATACATAATGTATTGGCTGTCGTAAAAGATGCAATTACTTATGCATGAAGTATTATAGTGTCTAGAACAGGTTCAAGGAGCGGTTTATTGAGGCTTCAGTTCATTAAAGTCTATTACGTACAACATATGCGTAGTTCTCCTTACGCATAATACGCAAGTTAGTGTTTAGAGCAGGTTCAAGGAGCGGTTCCTTGACGCTTCAGTTCATTAAAGCATTCTATATCCTCATGCGGTCGTGTAGTTCTCCTTACGCACAATACGTGCGTGTGTAATGAATTATAATCGTTGTGTTTCCAATGTTTGACATCTTTTTAGATGATTCATGCGCCAAACGAACCGCCTCATTCAGTGCACTCGGCCCCTGCCCATCGGGGTTTGAAGAAATAGATGGGCTGCATGATGCTTCCAGAACAGAAACCGACCGCACACGAGTGCTGGTAAACTACTTAGAGGATCAAAGCCAGCCAATGCAAAGCGGTGTGCGTCGGACCGTCCATGCTTATAACCTCTATTGGGCGACAGGGCTTGAGATGTCATATCATCTCAATGTCTGGTAAAAGTCCCACAAAATTGTAAGCAACGTCACCAAAAATGACGTACACAGTGTTGACGGGGATGTTAAACCTCAAATCAAACAAATAAACAAGCAAATCATTCAGAGCACTGAACTTTTCAAGGCAAAATAAGAAGCTACATCACATAACGATACACACCCGTGCGATATAGTGCATTTTTTTCACGTCTCCAAAATGACTTCTTTTCTTATGAAAATCCGTGATGTTTTATTATTTATACCCCGAGCATAAGTTGTGTGTGCTAGTCATTACGCAAACACGCCTATACAAATACATTGCCACCTTTATCGCCGAAAAAAAATTATGATGAAAAATTGTGATATTTTTCTTATTTCTGCTCAAAATATCGATTGTGGGCACTCGTTAGAACCGCCTCATCGAGGCGGTTCTAACGAGTACCCACAATCTATATTTTAGAGCAGAAAAAAGAAAATAAGGTATACATCCGGAAACCCCAGTTTTACTATATAAAAGTGGGGTTCAAGGGGGTCAAAATTATATAGGCGTGTTTTCGTGATGAAGAACCGCGGCGGTTCTAACTAGTACCCATAACCCATGCCTTGGAGCAGAATTAAGAAAAATAATATATACCCATGTAAGCCCCTTTTCTCTCTTTAGAAGGATGCTACTTTCACGGACTTGCTTACGTGATGAAATGTTCTGCTAAGTTGTGTGCTCCTATTAGAATCGCCTCGATGAGGCGATTTAATGAGTATACACAACGTACCTTTATTTTATAGAACATCTCAAATATCAATGCCGGGTAAAAGTCCCACAAAATTGGGAGCAACGTTGACAAACAAACAAACAAAAGAACATCGCAAAGATAAACCTATTAAATCATACATGTAACGGTTAACCGTTGGTGGCAAGAACCACCCATGTTTCGAACACCTTTTCATGGTCCTAAATCTGTTCCAGTGATTGACATTCGACAGTAACATTCTGCCGGTGTCTAACATGAAGTTCACACTTTTTGCTTTGCATGCAAGTTACAAGTAATCGGAATTACTTTATTTCTATATTTCGTTAAACAATATTAATGTTTTCGATCGTTAAGCTCTCATATTTGCACAAATGAAAATCCATTTGATATCCATGCTTTTGTTTCAAAGCATTTAAATATGATTTACTCTCACGTTTTAATGTAGGTAGCTACATGGCAGAGGGAGATTAAGATACATGTAAATGACATATGGCGATATTTACACTGTATATGTACATCTCTTTTGGGGGCCGCTGTTTGGTTGCTGAGCACAGATGTCCACAGGAGTATCGCTGATTTGTAGAGAATCCAGGCAACGATTATTAATAGAAAATAGCCTCGTTATGTGGCCAGAATGTTGCGTAAGAGGGTTTGTCCCCTATCTATAGAATATGGACTGGAATCATAAGTTTGATGTGACAAACAGTGCTTGTTTGATTTGAGGTCTGAAGGTCCTGCCAAGACTGTAGAAGTCATTTTGGGGACGTGGCTTCCAATTTTGTGGATCTTTTACTCGACATTGATACGAACTGACATCTCAAGCTCCGTCGTCCAATGAAACCAATATGGTTTATCCTATAAGCATGGATGGTCCGACACTCGCCGCAGCTTGGATCCTCTAAGCGGTGTACCAGAACTCGTATGCGGTCGGTTTCAGCTTTGTGTGGACGCATCATGCTGTCCATCTATTTCTTCAAGCCCAATGGGCGGGGGCTGTCAAAATGTAATAAATATACAGAAAAACGATAAATTTTAACGCGATTTAAAGCCATTTCACATTTAATTTCTCTAAACGAGAATACGGCAGTAAGGCTATGCAAATGGTATCTTTTTTTGTATTTAAAAACATTTGGAGAAAAAGGTCTTTTTTGATGATTTCCATACATGGTGTTAAATCATTTTCCCTTTCGTGACGGTCCGGGATTTTCCGAATTACCAGTAAGAGCGAGTCCGCCGGGCATATCGTACATGTAGAATGGCGGAAACTCCCGGAGATAACTTAACCTGTTGACTGCAATTGCCACTAATCCCCTAGACTGATAAGATGAGCTTTTCTCCATATGTAGATTCTATCAATAGCACATGGGTGCTTTTTTCATATATTCGGGAAACTACTGAATTTGTACTTACTTTCGCGTATACGAATGTTCGCGGTTTCCCAGATAGGCCTAAGTGCATTCACGAACCACGCCTATACACATTCGACCCCCTTGAAGCCCACTTTTATATTGTAAAACTGGGGTTTACACGGGTAAACATTAGTTTTCTTATTTCTGCTCAAAAATATAGATTGTGGGTACTCGTTAGAATCGCCTCGATGAAGCGGTTCTAACAAGCACCCGTAATCTATATTTTTGAGCAGAAATAAGAAAACTATCGCAATTTTCATCTACTAAAAATATTCGTTTTTATCCGCGGTAAGATGTACACTGAATTTGTATAGCTGGATTTTCGTAATGTTGATATTCACGGGTTAATGAAATTCTCCTATATGCAAGCCACAAAATCTCCATATTTGAATGTATTAAACTTCGCGAATTTTTGCAGATCGCGAATGCGCAAACAGTACCAAAACCGCGCAAAATTTGTACAATAGCAGTATTTCGCGTGTTTCCATTCACGTCAAAACTTCTGCTCCTGAACTCTCCAGAGAACCATAAAATACGAATTTGTTGTTGCCATTAACATACTGATACGGTAAATAATCCATTTTACCATAAACTGGTGCTGCCGAAGCTGGTAATGACTCTCTTTACGTCCTGTTCCGTATATTGACGCATAAACCTTTCACACACTGACCCTTGATTGGAAGTGATGGCCATTGTTGCCTTGGTCATGTGGTCTTTATCCTTTCACCCCTGAGTGAACGTTTTCATCTTGGACTGTTGCGGTTGCTAAAGAAATTACGCCTATACAGATATATTGCACATTTTACCGGCGAAAAAACAAACAAACAAAAAAAAAAAAAAAAAAAAAAATACGAAACATTTGCGAAATTTTATTGTTTCTGCTCAAAATGAAGATTCAATCTATATTTTGAGCAGAAATAAGAAAAGGATATCACAATTTTTCGTCTTACAATGTATTTGTATCATGTGTATAGGCGTGTTTTCTTAATGATTCAAAGCAAAACAAACAAGCGAGTTATCGCCCGGCTTGTGAATGTTTGTTCGCCATTTTCACAAGTAAAACATTTGCTCCTCAATAGCGAATTCTTTCCTTTTAAATGAAGACCCCTTTTGGTAAGAAAGGGATACATGTAGTTGGGACACTCGTCAGGCAAAAGTGTTGTGTAACTTTCAAAATCGTGGCGTTCATGTATTGATCTGTAGTTGGACAAGGCCTTCTGAACGTTTATAATAATAATAATAATAATAATAAATAATAACCAACCTTATTTATAGAGGGTAACACATTTAGTACAAGTACTAATCTTCCATGTGACCCTCTTTTCCTGGGTAGAAAACAGTATTAAGCAATGTGGATAAAGTCTCTTGCTCAAGCAAACAGCGCTTGACGCTTGCGGGGATCGAACCGGCTACATCTCGACCTCAAATCCGATGCTTTACCACTACACCACTGCGCTCCACAGTCGGATAGGTCGGATAGAATGGGGAGGGGCATTTTTGTGTCCCCTGTTTCTCCACTTTTATTTTCTTTTCCCTTATTCTGCTCAGGTCCTCCTTTCTGTGTCTCCTTTCCTTCTTTACTCTCTCTCCTATCTGTTATCTTCCTCTCTCTGGATGATGACACAAAGTGACCCTCAAGGGTTGACGTGTCGTTAAGACCAATCTTGATAAGGAAGGGGCAACTGTTTTGAAAGACTTGTCTGTCCTGAAGACGTACCCATTTGCGGGACATTTTTCTTAGAATACGTACAGTGAAATTCCGCTATTAAGACCACCTAAATTTAAGACTAATTCTGCTTTAAAAAGCTCATTTAGTTGGCTGGAGTTATGCAATCCTTGTATTTTCTGCATAAAATGTACTCTGGTCAGAGACCACCTTTTGGACTGTTCAAAAGTGGTCTGAAAGACCACTTTTGAACAGTCCCAAAGGTGGTCTTAATATGGGGATTTTACAGTATGTATTCATATAGTTATGTTTTTTTCTCTTCTAACAGTCGTGTCTGGGTAAACGCTTTGCTTACCGATGAAATAGCATGTGTGACACTGTGATATTATGCCAAGTGCTTTGTGACATCATCGCGGCAATAACTGAGACAAACACAGAGCAATCCTATTGTGTTATGCATAACAAAGAGAAATGTCTTTGTATTATCCATCGAGTGAGTCGTCTTTGCTTTCTTATTCCTCCGCAAAAATACATAGGCTGTACCTATCCTGTATCATCACATGAACAAGTCCGTGAAACGACGAGACCCACCTAAACCCAATTTTTATAGCGAAAACTGGGGTTTACGGGGTATTCATTATTTTTCTTAGTTCTGCTCCAAGACATAGGTGGTGGGTACTCGTTAGAACCGCCTCATTGAGGCGGTTCTAACGAGCACCAACAAACTATGTTTGCAGTATAAATAAGATAAATATCACGGATTTTCATCAGAAAAAATGCCGTTTTGGAGATGTGAAAAATAGCACTATGTCGCACGGGTGTGTTATCATAATGTAACCTGCCTAAACTCACCAGTCTTTGCAGTGGAGAAACTGCCCACTTTAACCCATTTTTGTTCCGGAAAACCGAAAACGGGTACCATGGCAAACAGTGCAGGCCGAGATTAGACGCTGCAGAACGCGGCGTCTGATCAGGGCCTCCACTGTTTGCTAAAAGTTCAGACATTTTCCAAATAAATTTTGATGAAAACACAACCTGACACCCCTAAATTTTGCAATTGACTTCTGCTTTATATAAGGCGGAAGATTCCATGTGGTACAGAAAGGGTATCTCGGTCCCCACCCATTGGCACTAGGAGAAATAGATTGGGCTGCATGATGCTTCACGCAGATCTGAAGCCGACTGGTAAACCGCTTAGAAGGTCCTATAAAATTGCCCAGGACAATTGTTGTGAGTCGGACCGTCAATGCATACAAACACGATCGGTTCCATGGTTCGGCAGGGCTTGAGATGCCGTTTCATCTCAGTGTCGGGTAAAATTGAAGTGGCGGCAATGATCAGGAATCGATACAATTAATCCGCAGCTCCTATCAGAGACACCAAAGGGAAAGAAACACAAGTATGAAACAACAGACCCTAATGGAAAAATCAACAGCGGAAAGCCAAAAGGACAGTTACTTTCCCACAAAATGGCCAATAGGCTATTCAAAATAAAATAATATAAGCGACAGAAACACCCAAAGACAAACCATAACAAAAATAAACCTTGACAGAAAAACCGCCCCGGAACGGCCAGCGGAAACAGTGTTTGACAAAATTGGAAGCGACGTCTCTAAAATGACCTAAAGAGTGTTGATGAGAACAATAAACCACAATTCAAACAAACAAACAAACAATTTTCAAAAATATTTATCTCGCTAATGAGTAGGGGACTATTTCAAAAATATTTATCCGCTAATGAGTAGTGGACTATTCTGATAGGACAATAAAAAGGGCCAACGTTCGTACATGTAACCACCAGCTTAAGGAGACCGGACGTTACAGAAACAGCTTATTTATTCGCTTTACATAGTCGAACTTCAATGACTCGAACACCTTTGGAACCATGAAAATTTGTTCGAGACAGGGGTAGTTCGATCCCAGAGGGTTGATGTTAGAGCCAGGTAAGGAGGCTTAATATGGACCTCTTTAAAATTTTCTTCAAAATAAATGTGTGTTGTCTCTATAACTGACAAGGATGCAAATGCACACGGTCTAGTTATAATTAAGTACCAGACTTTGCCAAAGACAGTAAATGGTATAAAACATATTTCTGGGATATAACTCAAGACATTCACAGTCAATGTGTGCTAAGCCTTGTTTATCATATGACGTCGTTGATAAGCAGTGGATAACGTCGTGTAATAAATATAGTATGACCATACGTGTAATAACACTTTGGCGGGATTACGCAACGCCATGACGACGTCTATGTCAACAATGAATTTTTCGTAGAAAACTTGTCAAATTAAAAGGCTATAAAATCCAATTTAAAGTAGTCATATGATAAAGAGAATCTTACACTCGTGGTCATTTCATATGAAATTTATGAAACGAGCCAGAGAGGCTCGTTTCATAAATTTCGTATGAAATGACCACGAGTCTCTGGTTCGTATCATCAATTTCATATGAAATGACCACGAGTGTAAGATTCTCTATAAACGTTATACGTATTACCGTGATAGTGGAGGATTATGGGTAAAATGCTATGAAATGCGAAGAAAAAAAAAAGATTTAGCAGTGTCAGCTGGAAAACTAAGCTTCTTACAACGGTATATGTTCCAATAACCATTGCTTTGAAAGCCATTGAGAATTTATTACACTGACATTTGATTCTTTCATTGTGCACAGAATTTTAATATTTGATTTTCTCTTGAGCAATGCAATGTGCCGATAAAGGCACGTGTTTGCTTTACTTCTACGCATCTGTAAGAATAAATGTCATTCCGTATATACAAGGTCATGTAATGAGTTTCCATTTAATCTACCCTCCTCACCCATACACAAACAAAAACGTGCAGGCGTACACGATGGAATCGATCCAATGTCGAAAATAAGTAATCAAAATATAAATGAAGGCAATGATCAGGAATCGACACAATTACCCCGCACCTCCCATGCAAGACAACAAAGGGAAAGAACACCATAATAAAACAACTTCAAAATAACCCTTTTACTTCACTAAAGCTGGTGTGTGGGAATGTGTAGCGTATGTAAAACGTCTCCCCTGCCCTACATAATAGTGTAGATAATATTTTCTTGTCCTTTAGGATCATTAATTCCATTGTGGAATTTTGAAAATATCTGAGGGTCACTGATGAGGCCTAATTGGCCGAAACTAGCTAGCCTGGCCCATAAAACATATACACTCCATATTTTTTCAGTTCTGTGGTGTATTCCTTGCTTCCGAAGGATAACCCTTTTATAGAACATATTCATAATTAAAATGTCACAAACAAAAAGCCAAAAGTACACTTTTTCCCACAAAATCTATATTTTTAGGCGGTTCAAGAAATCCCTCAAATTAAATACTGAACGTTCATGGCTGCAAATGGGCGTTACCTTTTACAACAGATAATGCTCAATGGAAGTGAATGCAACGATCAAGAATCGATACAATTAACCAACAGCTCCCATCAGAGACACCGAAGGGACAGAAACACAAACATGAAACAACTAGACCCTGATGAAAACACCAATAGCGGAAAGCCGAAAGGGCAGTTTCATGGTTACTTTCCCACAAAATGGCCATTTGTCTATCCAAAACAGAATCATATCTTTCCAAAAGTGTTTTGTTTGTTTGATTTGAGGTTTAACGTCCCCATCAACACTGTAAAGGTCATTTTGGAGACGTTGCTTCCAATTTTGTGGGACTTTTACCCGACAGTGAGATGAAATGACTCAGATATGTACTCTCGGTGATCTTTACAAAGGCATTTTGGCCCCAACGCACTGGATGCTTCCTCATGTCCAGCCGTTCAAGTACAATGGTAAAAACGCTACCCTCAGAAATCTCTAATCTTCTAGCCATTTATGAAACTTTGATTCACCTCTCCTGCTCTACTGTTTCTCTTAGACTTTCACTAGTGACGTCATCAGTAGCCACTACGGTGTTCGTCTTCCTACGTTACCCGACCACTTTTAAAATTAGCCACCAGTTTTTAACAGTTGAATATAAAGAATCAGTCTTTATGTACAGGTCACACAATTCATAAATTTCTAAGTGTGTCTTCTTTTTTCAAAAATAGGTATCTTATCACCACAGTTTATTTAATCACTGCTCTGTCCTCAATTTGTGAAGAAAATTCGTAAACGCTGACCCTGCCATGTTATTTTACCTCGCATGGACTACAATTACTGACTGACCGATAAAATTTTATGTAACCATGAATGTGACATTAATGTATAATATGTGAAAAGCGTGCGCTTTCCTACGGGTCAGTAGCTGCCAAAGGCCTGTTGAATATTATACGACCATCGTACTCTAAAGGAATGAATTTATTCCCGGGGAACTATTTCTTTACCTGTAAAATAGATTTGTCCAGGTTAAGGAAATAAACAAAACTACTTTTGAAATAGCTGCCTTTTCTTGAAGTGTAACCGTAGTGTCATGACATGACATGACATGCGGCGAGAAATAAGTTGCCAAGAAAAATTAGGTCGCACGCGAATGAGTAAAATCTGCAATCTTAGGTTAAATCTGATTCTTATTGATTAGGGGATTCGGTCAAACATGTCAAATCTTAGACATAAATGTTTTGTGCTCATTTATCAGATTCTATCTGTCATTTCTTGCTAACACAGACTTTTTCAAGCCACTTCCGGCTTACACTACCTGTGAAATATGAATAAGTCTAGTGTCTTCGCAGTGTTTGGCACGGTTTCGCTCAATATATATATTTGATATTTGATATTTTGTTTTTATTTTCTCGCGCATGTTTGCATACATGTGCATGTACAATGTATTGATTTTGTGAAGACATTTTGAAATCGAGATTAACCATACAAAGCGGAGTGTCTTTTTCCCCCTTCGTCATCTGACAATGTGAGGATCGGAATTTGCGAAACACGAATTAGATTATTTACTTTCTGTTATTTTATTTATCATCCATCAGCACACATGCATTCGCATTTGTATGCAGGCAAACATGCTGTAAACCTTCTGAACATTTAAGAGATGAATGCAATTTATTCAATATTCATAGAAGTGCAATGTATAACCAACATCGGGCTACGAGCAAAATTTAAGTGAACCCCTTCTTGGTCATAAGCAAAGTTAAAATGAACCCCAAGGGGTTCACTTATAAACATTGCTTGTGGCCCTATGTTGTTCATAATTTACGTTAAATAAATTACCTTTATTACAAATGCAATTAAATGTACATGTATATTACATTATTTTCGATCAGTTATGTGACGAGACAAAACTGGTTTGGGGGCTAAATTTAAAACAAGAAAACAATTGCACGCACTTTTCCTATTATCAGCGGAACAGCGCCATTGACGTCATAACGTCTCTATCGCCCAATCATATTGTTGAGAACCATGGTTTATTGTTTACGACACGTAATGATCACGTGAGTCATTATAATGATTGAGTCATGGACACATCACGTAAACAACTCCGTGAAATGATCACCCCTTTAAACCTCATTTTATATAGAGAAAACTGGGGTTTACGGGGGTATACATTAGTTTTCTTATTTGTGCTCCAAGACACAGGTTGTGGGTAGCGTAAGAACCACCTCAACCCACAACATATGTCTTGGAGCAGAAATAGAAAAAAGTAACCCCCGTAAACCCCAGTTTTCTCTATATAAAGTGGGATTTAGGGTCTCCATTTCACGGAATTTTTCACACATGATTGAAAGTGACGGACTGACAGGGTAACGCTATGTGTCCGTTCCACCATTCTTCGAATGGCGGGCGGGGACATAAACAACTCATCTCGGTGAAGGATATCGATGCTAGTTCTACAGATTCCAGTGAGGCCGTTATAGCACGCGAGTCTGTTATCATTATGGTAAAAAATTCTTGATCAGAAACAAACTTTCTATTGGGAAAATAGAACAAATGTCAGATAACTAAAAGGATCCCTTTCATGTGAAATTGATAAAATGAGCGTTCGCCGAAGGCTCGTTTCATAAATGTCATACACAATGACCACGGCTGTGAGATTCTTTACATTCTCTTCAAACGTTACTTAAACAGCTGTAGGCATATTATCCTTGGAGAAAGAATACTAAAATAGCAATCGACGGAAATAGGATAACGACCGCAAAGCAGTAGTTGCCGTTTACTTAGTCAGATTATGTCTTCTAATCAGAATTCAATGACGATAATGGAATTTTCGTGTAGCATCCATTTCATAATGATATTGTCCATTGGCAAAATTGTGTATTACAGTCTGATAAAAGTCTTCCTTATCTTTGTTATGCCGTGTAATATTTAAACCAGTTCTGGAAAATTGTTCTGGTTCCAGTCATTTTGTAGCATTTTGCTGAATCAAACTGTAAGAAAGGAATTCGGAAATAGGAACTTAGACCAAGAATCCAGTCAAGACTGCAGATATCGGAGAATTGTCAGTCATAGTTTATAGCCAATCAAATGTGGGTTTAGAAGGGTTCACATTCTCGGTGCATTTACCGATAGCCTATAATTACAACTTTTGGGAAGTGTCGTTGCTCATACTTCAATAATTCCAAAGTAGAAGTAAAACAAAGATCAGGAATCGATACAATTAACTTACTCCACCCATCAAAGACACCAAAGGGAAAGAAACACAAACATTAAGCGACCAGATCATAATGACAACCTAAACAAAAGGAAGGCCATAAGGATAGTTACTTTCCATCAAAATGGCCATATGGCCATCCAAAAAAAAAAGACAGAAGTGATACACACAGTAAGCAAACAACAACATAAGTAAATCACCACAGAAGAACCGCCTTGGAACGGTCAGTGGAAAGATTTCCACTTGTGGGGGGGGGGGGGGGGGGGGGGGGGGGGCTTTAATCGATTTTACGTGGCCACAATCCTCGCCCTTACTTCCGTCGCGATTTAGACAAATAATTTGTTCAGTCCGCATGAAGGCCTCCTCACTCATCAGTGCAACATCTCCGTGAACACAAATAATCAAAGAACCACAGAGGTGAGACAACGGTGAGGACTCGACAGCAAGAAACCACTGAAATGCTGGAGCAAAAGAAAACCAACAGTTAGACTCCGATCAACTTTTCATCATCATTTTATACATTTCGAGCGATTTTATTGGTTGAAATAATAGTTTTATACTTCGATAAATTCGATGAGCTAGAATCTCAGAGCTATTTCACACAGTGACAGGCAGTAATATAACGTGACGTCAAATAGTACGTTTAAAACCCGCGCGTTACGTCATTATTTATGAAGCGACGTCAACAGCAGTCGATTAAAAGAAGGAGAACTATTGAAAAAGTAAACTTTAGAATACAAATAAATTGAATTTAAAGACTTAGTGTTTAATTCGCTTGGGTCTCTTTCAAAGATTGCAGCTTCTAACTGAATAATCATTTCCCCATGGCCGTTGGTAAGTTCATCGCTTTCGAAAGAATTCCAAAAATGAACCATTTTGTTGCCATTTTCAAACATCTCGACAACAAAGTTGGAATTATAAGGTGAGGAGTGACTTATCGATTTTGTAGATTTTTATCGAATCACTCACAAACTGCATGAAGTCCGAAGTCTTATCGATGTGTGAACTCCGGCGTATCACTCGCAAACTCGGGCTTTTGTATTTTATTTTAGTATTCTTTATGATGGTTGGCGCCTGATGCTCCGTCTTTGATCGGGCCCCTTGGAGTATAACTGTTGGTTTTCTTTTGCTCCAGCAATTCTGTTGTTGTATGCTGTCGAGTCCTCAACCTTGTTTCATCTCTGTAGTTTTTTAATTTGTATGTTCTCGGAGATGTTACACTGATGAGTTATGAAGCCTTCATGCGGACTAAACAATATTAGTGTATACCGCGAGGATTGTGGCCATGTAAAATCGATTTAAGCCCCCCCCCCCCCCCCCACCCCCCCCCAAGTGGAATTCTTTCTACTGACCGTTCCAAGGCGGCTCTTCTCTGGCGGTTTATTTATGTTGTTGTTTGTACTTACTGTGTGTATCGCTTGTGTCTTTTTGTTTGGGATGGCCATTTGGCCATTTTGTGGGAAAGTAACTGTCCTTATGGCCTTCCTTTGTTTAGGTTTCCATTATGGTCTGGTCGCTTCATGTTTGAGTTTCTTTCCCTTTGGTGTCTTTGATGGGTGGAGTAAGTTAATTGTACCGATTCCTGACCTTTGTTTTACTTTTACTTTTCATACAGTTTGTGAGTGATTCACCAGATTATACACATAGATAAAATCCACACAAATGAAATTCATTCCTATAATATTAAAATTCCCAGAGCATTTACAGATAACCACTTTATCATATGATGTCACGTCTGAGAGTGTAACTAGAGCTGTCAGTGAAACTGACTAGGGCTCCGGCAGCGCTATCAGAGGAGTAGGAAAATGTTGGAAATTTGTGGACGGACAGACGGACAGACGGACGGACAGACAGACAGACGGACGGACAGACAGAGTGATTACTATAGGGCACCCACACTTTCAGTGCGGGGCCCTAATAACGCCATGTAATATTTTCGATAATCCACTTGTGGATTTAATATGCAAGATAGTTAGATACGTCCCGTAACGGTTACATGTACGACGTCCTTAGCGACGTCGCGTTTACTATTGGAGGAATATTGATATTTTTGCAAACAATCGTGAATCAAGTGCGTTTTAAATGTCATATAATAAGTAGAATCTTGCATTCGTGCTCATGTATTATTTAACTGCTCCAAGACATAGTTTGCCGGTACTCGTTAGAACCGCCTCAATGAGGCGGTTCTCACGAGCACCCACAACCTATGATTGCAGTATATATAAGAAAAATGTCACGGATTTTCATCAGAAAAGTTTCCAGTTTGGAGATGTGAAAATTGCACTATATCGCAGGGGTATGTTATTGTATGTGTTCTTCATACTTCAATGCATGTACCTTCACTCTCTAAACAAACGGTTTTCGCTCATTATGTAGTCTTGAAATATCTTTCAAAAGAGTTTACAGGTAACATGGAATTGCGTCAAAATAAATTTTAACGTTCAACCGCATGGTTTTGTCCTTCGCAATATATTATTTTGAAAAATGCGTCTTTTTGTATTGAAATAACACTACTTGGCAACGGGTTCTGAGTTTCTTCTATCAGTGCTGTTTCAAATATGTCTAATATGAAAACCACACATGGCTTCAGGTACATATCTTGAGAGTTAGTTAGAAATTTTGATTTTACCTTGAAGATAGGTAGGAATCCTGTTATATCTGATTATTGTTACATTTAATTTTTGATGCTGGTTGATGTCTGTTGCATCTTAAATATTAAGTACACATACATGCATTTCATCCGTACGATATATTTCACATCTCCTAAATGGTTACGTTTCTGATGAAAATCCTCGATCTTTTTCTTATAAATGCTCGTAACATAGGTTGTGTGTGCTCGTTAGAACCGCCGTCATTGAGGCGGTTCTAACGTGTACCCACAACCTATGTCTTGGAGCAGATATAAGAAAAATAATGAATACCCCCGTAAACCCCAGTTTTCTCTATATTATGTGGGTTTAGGTGGGTCTTCATTTCACGGACTTGTTCACGTGATGTAACACTGTCATAAATGGATAGAACATTTAAAATGAGTAAAGTGAGTGTTTGAGTTTTACGTCCCACCAACAGCTAAGGTCATACGGAGACGGTAAAATGAGTGAAGTGCATGCTTAATTTGAATTTGTGAAATATTCCCCTTAGCATAACGATAACACACGGCATAGTGCGTTATTTCACATCTAAATAATGTTTACTTTTCCGACGAAAATCCGTTTTTCATCTATACTCCAGCATATCCTGGTGAATAAATGTTCTTGGTGTATGAATGTCATTTGACGTGTCATCAGTAACAACAATTCTGAACATAAACTGTGGGTGTTCGTTAGAACCGCCTCATTGGTTCTAACGAGTACCCACAGCCTATGCCTTGGAGCAGATAATAATTTACATCCCTGTAAACTCTAGTTTTCTCTATATAAAGTGGGGTTTAAGAGATGTTCATTTGTCGGATTTTGCATGTGATGGCATTCATCAAATTAATAAGTCCGTGAACTGAAAATCCTGATTTAGAACATTGTTGGGTTTACCAGGGTATGCCTCATTTTCTTTATTTTGATCAAATACGCAGGTCATGGGAATCCGTCAAAAAAGCGTCCGTGTGGCGGTTCTATCGCGAACGTGTACCCCATAAGACATATGAAGAAAGACATGCAATATTTATCCCGGTAAACCACACTTTCCTTTGTATACGCAGATATTCATTACATGAGTGTGTGTGTGTGTTTGAGTTTTACGTCCCACCAACAGCTAAGGTCATACGGAGACGGGACCTCGGTTTGAAGACTCATCCGAAAGTCTGGAGAAGCCCGGGATCGATCACATGAACTTGATGAGCTTGATATGGTGCGACAGCGCAATGATCCTTACAATAACACATCCGTGCGACATAGTGTATTATTTCACATCTCCGAAGCGGTAATTTAAGCCCCCGGCCATTGAGGCTTGGAGAAATAGATTGGGCTGCACGATGCGTCCACGCAGAGCTGAAACCGACCACACAGAAGTACTGGTAAACTGCTTAGAGGGTCTAAGCCTGCCCACTCAGGCTTCCCAGGCTAAACGGTGCAATTCGAACCGTACCTAGATATAAATCCTTTCGGTTTGTTTGGACAGCAGGGCTTGAGATGGCATTTCATCTCAATGTCGGGTAAAAGTCCCACAAAATTGGAAGCATCGTCTCCAAAATGACCTAAAAAGTGTAAAATGTAACGGGGACGTAAAACCTCAATTCAAACAAAGGGGTAATTTGTCTAATGACATTTGTGGCTCTTAGCTGTACTCCAAACAGATTAAGTGGGGGGGGGGGGGGGAGGGTTGTATCGAGTACCCACAACCTACATCTTGGAACAGAGATAAGACAAATAATATATGTCCATGTAAACCCCAGTTTCCCCAATGAAAAGTGGGATTCACAGGGGTGACTATTGCAGGGACTTGCTAACATGGTGTACCGATGATGTAATGAGCATCTGCAGTCAGAATAGCATATATCCGGCACGATCAGCCCTCAGAAGTACATGTACATGTGAGTCATAGAATCATTCCAAACCAATACAATAATACCGTAAAATTTCCGCTATTAAGACCACCTAAAATTAGTACTAATTCTGCTTTACAAAGCGTATTTAGAAGGGATCAGATATTCTTTGTTTGTGTATTCTTCGCACAGTGTTCCCTGGTTATGGACCATCTTTGGGACTGTTCAAAAGTGGTCTTAAAGACCACTTTTGAACAGTCCAAAAGGTGGTTTTTATGTAGGATTTTTACTGTAATAATAATAGAGCAAAGAAAATGTGACACAGTAATGTGATTATTGGATTATGCGAACTCCGATGTATTATCTAATTTTGCAAGATATCTGTTTATTGAATTAGACAATGTACACGAGATTTTGTTAGTTTCTAGATTGATCTTTGCAGCAATCTACAGATGTCGTCTGCAGATAAAAAAGGCAATCGAATCGATAAAAGCAGCAATCAAGAACAAAATAAAGGTTTACATGAACATCACGAAAACACGCCTATATAATTTTGACCCCCCCCCCCCCCCCACTCTTGAACCCCACTTTAATATGAGCCAGCGCATGACAAAACCTACAATAAAACATGTGCGCCCAACGAAAACTCAGATCAGCCTGCGCATCCGCGCAGTCTGATCAGAGTCTTCGTTGTGCGCTCTAAGGATAGCTTAGGGCCCAATGCTCCTTCCTGCAGCAAGAGAAGTCTCTGGTTAGACTATATGGCTGCGCAGCCTGATCTGAGTCTTCGATAGGCGCACATGTCTTATTGTAGGTTTTGTCGTGCGCTGTTAGCCCCCGCCCATAGAGGCTTGAAGAAATATATGGGCTGCATGATGCTTCCACGCAGAGCTGAATCCGGCCCGCACACTAGTACTGGTAAACTGCTTTTAGGATCTTAGAGGACCGTCCATGCTAATAAACCCTTTTGGTTTCATTGGGCGACAGGGGTTGAGATGTCTTTTCATCTCAATGTCGGGTAAAAGTCCCACAAAATTGGAAGCAACGTCTCCAAAATGACCTTTACAGTGTTGACTGGGGCGTTAAACCTCAAATCAAACAAATTGTCGTGCGCTGACTCATATAATAAAACTAGGGTTTACAGGGGTAAACCTTATTTTTCTTATTTCTGCTCTAAAATATAGATTGTGTGTATGCGTAGGAACCGCCTCGAAGATTGATGGTTGCGTGTATCTATTCCACACTTATTAAACACAAATTCTTGACAGAACCGCCTTTGACGGTTCAAACGAGTGTCCGATCGTAGGTTAGTGGTAGAGCCGCCGCAATCAGCTTTATTGTTGCTCATTGAGACGGTCTAACAAGCACCCACAATCTGTTTAAGCACAAAAACGGAAATACACATTAGTGAAGAACTTTCTCTTTACAAAAAAGGCGCACTTTTCTGTATACCAAGCCGAACTTGCATCACGTTATATTTTCTGTTCCCAAACATAGAGTGTTGGTACTAGTTTAACGAGCACCTGCAATTTATTTTAGCAGTAGAAATAAGAAAAATCACCAAGACAACATGCCTATATAATTTTGTCCTCCCTCAAACCCAACTTTAATACAATGAAACTGGGGTTTATAGGGGTATACATAAGTTTTCTCATTTGATTGTGTTCCCAAAGTCTATATTTTGAGCAGAAATAAGAAAAATATCATAATTTTTCACCTGAATTTTTTTTCGGCGGTAAAATTTACAAAATGGTTGTATAGGTGTGTTTTCGTAATAATAAAAACAATTCGGGTCAATTTTGAGCTATGAAATAATGCACTATGCCACGCGGGTATGTTATATAGACGGTGTTACACTCGTGGTCATTTCATATGAAATTTATGAAAAGAGCCTTTGGCGATTTCATATATTTCATTTGAAATGGCCACGAGTGTAAGATTCTGTTTATCACATGACCATTTTTAAATTGGATTTTATCGCCTTTAGATTTGACATTTTTTTCCACAAAAATGCATGGTTGACATGGACGTAGTCATGACGATATGCAATCACGTCAAAGTGTTATTACACCTGTGATCATACGAATTTTATTACACGACGTTATCCACTGCTTATCAACGACGTCATGTGGTAAACTTATATAGACTATGAGTTACATGTTTTTTAGCCTGCCCACGCAAAGCGGTGCGAGTCGGACCGGCCATGCTTATAAACCGAGATTTCATTTCATCTCAATGTCGGGTAAAAGTCCCACAAAATTGGAAGCAACGGCTCCAAAGTGAACTTTACAGTGTTGACGGGGACGTTAAACCCCAAATCAAACAAACAAACATGTTTTACACACATTGCAAGGGAAATTTATGTTAGGAAATTTGCTTATATTAACGCATTTAGTACCAGAAACCCCAAAACGGGTACCCTGGCAAACAGTGCAGGCTAGGATCAGACGCCGCAGAATGCGGCGTCTGATCAGGGCCTCCACTGTTTGCTAAAAGTTCGGTCCTTTTCCAAATGTATTTTTATGAAAACACAACCTGTCACCCCTAATTTTTAAATGAACTCCTGCTATATATAAGGCCCCCGCCCATAGGGGCTTGAAGAAATATATGGGCTGCATAATGCTTCCATGCAGAGCTGAATCCGGCCCGCACACTAGTACTGGTAAACCGCTTAGAGGATCTAAGCCTGTCCAGGAACCGCGGTGCGAGGCGGACCGTCCATGCTAATAAACCTATTGGTTTCATTGGGCGACAGGGCTTGAGATGTCATTTCATCTCAATGTCGGGTAAAAGTCCCACAAAATTGGAAGCAACGTCTCCAAAATGACCTTTACAGTGTTGACGGGGACGTTAAACCTCAAATCAACAGACATGCTATATATATGGAGGAAGATTCCATTTGGTACAAACAGGGTTAAGAAAATTTTACAATTCTCTATATGTAAAATGGTTAAAGTGAATGAACTGTTTAAATTAGGTTCTATGCCATTCCTATTAGTAAAATGTCATTTTTGTTTTACTTCTCAATAAGCCTTGATTCTACCATGCGAATCATCTGAGCCGAACCGTCGTTTTGATCCACGTGAAGTGCCAATTCTTATGATCTTTGACTATAATACCAAATGAAGTGCACGACCCGCCGGATGCTTTTAGCTTTATGAGTGTTACCATATATGGGTATGGCGGCCATTCTCGTCATGTGACCTGGACCTAAAGCGGTTCCCCCAATAAATGCGCCTTATCGTAAGGAGCAAAACTATATCTTATACTTTAGTACTGTATTCTGAATCGTTTGCAGGATAAAATGCATTCTCACTTTTCCAATACAAAAGCATATGTGTCAAAGTTTGACCTAGGCACAAAGAAGGTCAAGGTCAACCCAGGGTCACCATTTTAGCAATTTATGATGGGCCTACGTCCCAGATGCTATTTATCAAGTTTCGAGGAAATCTGCCCGGTGTTTCTGGAGAAGACTATTTTTGAAGGGTTTTTTACCATATATGGCTTGGCGGCCATATTGGTCATGTGACCTGGACCCCATGAGCAAATTTTGGTTTCCCCCATCCCATAGAGGCTCCATATGAAATTTGACTTCAATCGGCCCAGCGGTTTCCGAGGAGAAGCAGTTCAAAAATTTTCACATTTTTTGCCTCGGCGAGGCTATACTAAATTGAATGTAATATTTCGCAAGTTCATTGGTATGATCTCATTGATATCTATCAGTATGCCAAAAATTGTGTAAATATTCCAAGCGGTTAAGTCATTATCACCAACTTTCACAAACGGGTTACGGACGGACAGACAGACAATATATGGCTTGGCGGCCCTTTTTATCATGTGACCTGGACCCCATGAGCAAATTTTGGTTTCCCTAATCCTATAAAGGCTTCATATGAAATTTGATTTCAATCGGCCCAACGGTTTCCGAGGAGAAGCAGTTCGAAAATTTCACATTTTTCGCCTCGGCGAGGCTATACTAAATGGAATGTAATATTTCGCACATTCATTGGTTGGATCTCATTGATATCTATCAGTATGCCAAAAATTGTTTAAATATTCCAAGCGGTTAAGTCACTATCACCAATTTTCACAAACGGGTTACGGACGGACAGACAGACAGACCATATTTGGCTTGGCGGCCATTTTGTTCATGTGATCTGGACCCCATGAGCAAATTTTGGTTTCCCCCATCCCATAGAGGCTCTATATGAAATTTGACTTCAATCGGCCCAACGGTTTCCGAGGAGAAGCAGTTCGAAAATTTTCACATTTTTCGCCTCGGCGAGGCTATACTAAATGGAATGTAATATTTCTCAAGTTCATTTGTTAGATCTCATTAATATCTATCAGTATGCCAAAAATTGTTTAAATATTCCAAGCGGTTAAGTCACTATCACCAATTTTCACAAACGGGTTACGGACGGACAGACAGACTGACAGACTGACAGAATGACACGGTGATTTTAGGGCACTCTTAGAAATCAACCGACTTCAGTCGGTTGCTTTTTCTTCGGGTCGTGCAATTTTACAATGTCGTCGTATTCACAATTTGACTTAGTATTATGATCTGGCGGAATAGCTCACCAAAAGCGGCTTGTCTGCATTTTAGATACTTCTTGTCCATCGCCATATATTCTTTATTCCCTCTCATTTCTTCTACCTACAGCTAACAAATCCATTCATCTTATAAACGTTTCTTTATTAGATTTCCTTTATTCGAACTTGACGTAACTTGCTCTTATTTCTTGCGGGCGTAATGTTAATTTGTAGACAATCGCTTGTGTTCCTGTACAAATTACTTCTGGTAATATTGATTTCATGGTTGCCATGGCCACTGTTTTGCTTATTTTTCAGGCATTCAAAGAAATCTAGCGGGGACATAGTGTGCATGCAAAGTCTTTGAAACGTCATGACGTTGCATCGCCGTGTATGCGACGTTGCTTCAACGTCTTTTGTCCAGTAGAAACCCTTGTCAAATCATGCAACTGATTACATTTTAAAATTACGATTACAGTCCTGCACCTGCTCAGTGGTATTATTTACATGGAGTAACATTTCTTGATTGTAAGAGTTATTTGGTTCCTTCATATGGAAATCAGAATACGGTATCGCCCATAAAGAATGCTTTCAGATCAAAGTACATGTATCAAACGTCGAGTGCATTGTACATGTATGTGCGTAAGATCTGTCAAGCACGTGTATATATTAAACTATATATATTTTCTCTTCAGCATCCTATCCATCCATCCATCTATCCATCCATCCATCCATCTGTTATTATTCAAGAATTAACCTCTACTGACTTCCCAACCATCCATCCATCCATGTTGTGTTTTATTTGTTTGTTTGAACTGAGGTTTTACGTACCCGTCAACGCTATTTAGGTCATTCTGGAGACGTTGCTATCTAATTTTGTGGTACATTTACATGTACCTGACACATTTAAGCCCCAACGCCGAAACAAACCAATAATAAAGTTATGTAATAAAAGTATTATATATATATATTTTTTTTTACATCACTTTATTGCATAGTTGCATAAAAGTAACACAATATGTGAAAAAAAATAAATAATAATGAGTCGATAAGGAGTGGACTATCGGGGGTCGACCATAAAGAAACCAAACCAAAATAAAACAAAACAATACAAAACAAAAAAAAAAAATAAATAAAATAAAACGCATGTAACTATGCCACTGCATGGTTGTATTATCATAATGAGACTGTACATTACAGCAGATCAAGTGTATAGTTGGGTACCCACACTATTTAGGTCATTTTGGAGATGTTACTTCCTGTTTTGTTGGACTTTTACCTGACCTTAAGCTCCCCAGTGGAATTCGTTTCCGCTGACCGTTCCAAGGCGGTTCTTCTATCGCGGTTTATTTTTGTTATGGTTTTTCTTTGGGTGTTTGTGTCGCTTATACTATTTTGTTTTGGATAGCCGTTTGGCCATTTTGTGGGAAAGTAACTGTCCTTTTGGCTTTCTGCTGTTAGTTTTTCCATTAGGGTCTGTTGCTTCATGTTTGTGTTTCTTTCCCTTTGGTGTCTCTGATGGGAGCTGTGGGTTAATTGTAACGATTCCTGATCATTGCCTCTACTTCTGTCTTCATATGAAGTGACATCTCAGCCAAGTCGCCCAAAAGAGATTAGAAAACATTCTACATTTCGAAAACACGCCTATACAAATACATTGCCACCTTTATCGCCGAAAAAATTGAAGATTTTAAGATGAAAAATTAAGATATTTTTCTTATTTCTGTTCAAAATATAGACTGTGGGCACTCATTGGAACCGCTTCTAACGAGTACCCACAATCTATATTTTAGAGCAGAAATAAGAAAAATAAGTTTTACCCCTGCAAACCCCAGTTTTACTATATAAACGTGGGGTTCGAGGGGGACAAAATTATATAGGCCTGTTTTCGTGATGCCTAAATCTTCAATGGACGTTTTTCCAACATACATTATACGTGTACATTAAGTCTTAAAAATTGTCCCATCCTACATTTTTGTTTTAGAGGATTAACGGAATGGAACAATTTCATATCTTTGAGAGGCCCGGACACGAGGTATCAACTCTGGAGAAACTATGTAAATAGCGCGAAAATGCCATACCTTATACATGAAAAGAAATAAATTGTGTGACTCTAAGGAGGAACTCTCTAAACTTTTAATTTTTACTTCAACATAACTTTAAACTATACTTTTAAGGTACGTGCCAACCTCTAAGTGTAGTTTTAAGTTACTTTTAAGTCAAAATCAAAAGTTTAGAGTTCAGTTCAACCTAAGAGCTAAAACGGAAGATCATCACAACAACACGCCTATATAATTTTGACCCCCTAAACCCCACTTTTATATAGTTAAACTGGGGTTTACAGGGGTAAATCTTATTTTTCTTATTTCTGCTCTACAATATAGATTATGGGTATTGTATAGAACCGCCTCATCGAGGCGGTTCTAACGATAACCCACACTCTATATTTTGAGTAGAAATAAGAAAAATATCACAAGATTTCATCTTAACATTTTCGCCTTTTCGGTGGTCAAGAGTACAATCGTGTTTTCGTAATATTCAATATAAAGAATATTCGGAATTCCAAGTTGGGTATCTAATATTTTGGGATGGATGGATAGATGCTTAAGAGAAAATAGATTAATATATACTGTGGCATTGGGTATTGACAGTTCTTAAAAGTACCTTAATATTAAGTACTGTATGTTTGTCTAAGTATAAAATATGTTCTTTAAAACGGAAAACCTCTGCAAGCACGGAAAACTGAGAGCTTTAAAGTTTGGAATGATTGCGGCATTTGACTTTGTAATACCAGATACTTTGTCATAATGTTTTACACAGGGGAGTCCATAATGCTGAATGCGTTGTGACTCCATCTCATTAAATTGAACATGATAGCGACATTGACGGTAATGTCAATAAGCAGATACTCCCACCTGAAATCATATTTTTTTTTTCGAATTAAGCAGCACCAAGTCAAAAAGGCCTTCACGCATGCGCGCCTAGGGAAACCTCAGTTCAGCCTGGGCGTCCGCGCAGTCTGATCAGGGTCTTCGCTATAGGTGGCCATGTGCAGAGACCTGCATCATGCTGTCTAGGAGGGCTGTATTCTTTTTTCGTTTGTATACATTCGCTAAGCGGGCATTCTCGAACTCCGATTTTCGCTTTATTATAAAATCTCATTTCTTTACACATGGGAATTTTTTATGATGGTTTTGCCATGGTGATGATATATTATACCTATTTGAACAAATAATTTGCGCCCGTTACGAGAAAATATGTACAATAAACTTTTGCTATTGTTGGTGACTGGTTTTTAAGGCAAAGGGGCGCTTTAAGCACATAACGCTACACCAACAATTTCGCTATTTGGACCCCTTAAATTTAAGACTAAATCGGAGTAAGACAACAAGCTTAGTTATCACACTTTGCCTCTTTATAAGGGCTTAAGATGCCGAGAAAAACTACTTATGAAAATGTCGTCTGCTGAATCTTCTCGCAAACATTTCAGAATTATTTTTTCATACAGGCAAAAAGTATGGACCCAGATCAGACTACTCCTAGAGGAGCAGTCTGATCTGGGTCCACACTGTTGTAAAAATACTTTTAAAATAACCGACAGACGATAAAGCAGACGACAATTATCGTGATTGGCGTCTTATGGGTTAAAACGACATTTAACTGTATTCGGGGTTTACGACACCGGCCATCTCACCGACACCGACTAGCAAGTCTTGAAAGTTTAGGTGTTTAGATTATATCCAAACGGCGAACACTAAGGTGCTGACCAGAATGCGCATGCCCAGTCTGGTCTGCATCTTTGTGGTTCGCAGACGACAAAATCAGGTTACTCGGATTAGATTGGTAACTTTTAGAACAAAAATAACAACAAAAACAAAACAACAACAATAAAACCAACAAACAAGTTAAAAAGACACACTTTTACTGGTAAAATTCCCCAATACAACCAAATGGTTGGCCAAACATTTTGAAACACGAAAATCATATTGTCTATATGTATAATTAATCGCAATTATATATATAGCGACATAAATAACTTATAAGAGTATATATAGAAAGTATTTTTCTGCCTTTTTGCTCGCAGGCTCGTGTGTCATATTCCAATATAAGCTCGTGTAATTGCATGTTGCTATCCGCCTGGTCTTGTCCACATGACTATCGCTGGCTGTGTGCAAAAAATCCGGGTAATGGTTATCTAAAGCCACGCTAATTGTTTTGTCCCTGTGACGTCGGACGACCGTGTAACTGTAAAATCTGGACTGGGCTCGTGTATTTGGACATTGGTCAACAATGTAGACCCAGATCAGACACCACAGCCTGCATAGTATACTCAGAGTCTACAATGATATTTGAAATAAGGCTTTAAGGGAATGCGAACACCTGTTTTTTTCTGCCATTTTTCAAAGGGAAACACTTTTCGGGACTTCCTGTTTGCTTTTCTTTAGGCCCTGTGTCACTTAAAAAGGGGTCTTCTCTTAAGAGTTGACCCCTATTGACATGAGAGACAAAAATAGTTTTGCAGGAGTTGCCTCCACTAAATGTGTTCCCATTCAGACTACGTCTCGGTTCAAGACTATTTTCGCAGCAATAGACGCTCCTGTACGTGTTTCAGTAACTTGATTCTTTATCAGATGCTGCAATCTGCTTTGTCGTCTGCCTGTTAATTTTAAAACTCATTATTGCAAACAGAGTGGACCCAGATCTAGGAGCAATCTGATATGGGTCCACACTGCTTGCCTGTATGTATAAATGTTTTCAAAACGTTTGCTAGAAGATTCAGCAGACGACATAAACAGACGACATTTTCAGATGCCGTTTTTCTCGGCGGCGGAAAGGCATAACTTGAAATCAGAACTGTGTCGTGTGATTCCATTATTTTGAAAACCTTTTACCAAAGTTGAAAGTAGAAGGTTGTTCTTGTAATTATGTTCATACAGGCAAACAGTGTGGGCCAAGATCAGACTGCTCCTACAGGAGCAGTCTGATCTGGTTCAACACTGGTGGCAAAAAAAATACTTTTAAGGTAACCGGCAGACGGCAAAGCAGACTAGACTCGTATGTTCTTGGTATTATCGTTAATGATAGTAATCGCTGAATCTTAACCCATTAAATGCCAATGACGACAATTGTCGTCTGCTTTGCCGTCTGCCGACTACCTTAAAAGTATTTTTTGCAAACAGTGTTAACCAGTAGCGGAGCAGTCTGATCTGGGCCCACACTGTTTGCCTGTATGCAAAAAAATATTTTCAAAAAGTTTGCAAAAAAAAAAAAAAAAAAAAAAATCAGCAGACGACATAAGCAGACGACATTTTCAGATGTAGTTTTTGTCGGCGTCTTAAGGGTTTAACACTTATTCGCCAGTTTCTTAAATGACGAAAAAAAAAAAAAAATCAGCAGACGACATAAGCAGACGACATTTTCAGATGTAGTTTTTGTCGGCGTCTTAAGGGTTACATGTAACACTTATTCGCCATCTTCAAAAATGACGAATATGTGTGGATTACAATACGTGTAAACTCGATTTAAGCAACCCAGTAAAAAACTTATTACTGACCGTTCCAAAGCGGTTCTTCTGTTGTGGTTTATTATTGTTATAGTTCGTCTTTCGATGTATATTTTTGCTAATACATTTTTATTTTGGATACTCATTCCGAAAACACGCCTATACAAATACATTGTCACCTTTATCGCCGGAAAATGTGAATATTAGGATGAAAAATTCTGATATTTTTCTTATTTCCGCCCAAAATATAGATTGTGGGTACTCGTTAAAACCGCCTCGATGAGGCGGTTCTTACGAGTACCCACAATCTATATTTTAGAGCAGAAATAAGAAAAATAAGGTTTACCCCTGCAAACCTTAGTACTATATAAAAGTGGGGTTCGAGGGGATCAAAAATATATAGGCGTGTTTTTGTGATGGCCGTTTGGATATTTAGTGGAGGACTGTCCTTTTAGCCTTCCGCTTATAATGTTTTAATTGTTGCGGTGTTTCTTTCCCTTTGGTGTCTTGGATTGGAGGTGTGAGATAATTGTATCGATTCCTGATCATCGCCTTCATTTATATTCAGATTTTAGGTCTACCACCTTGATGCACCTGCCTGAGATGATTTTGTTTGTACTGCGTAAATTAATGCGGTTTTGTCTCAAATGTAATTTTGATAGACTTGTTTGTTGGTTTGATTGCGGTTTATCGCCCCCATCAACACTATTTTGGTCATTTTCGAGGCATTGCTTCCAATTTTGTGGGACTTTTACCCGACATTGAGAGGAAATCGTGACAGAATGGATTTGAACACACCCAATATTGCTAATATAGATTTCCGTCCAAATCATTTACATAATATGACGATGGAATCTTCCACCTCATAAGTTTGGAGTGGTCCATTTGGAACTGTAGGGGTGTCAGGTTTGTCTTGTTCGTGGTAAGATTGTAGGAGTATAACTGCTGGTGTTCGTTTGCTCCAGCATTCCAGTTACTGTTTGGAGTCGAGTCCTCACCGTTGTTTCATCTCGCTGGTTGTTTGATTTTTGTGTTCTCGGAGATGATGTAGAGATGAGTTAGGGAGCCTCCATGCGGACTAAAATTATTTGTCTAAATCGCGACGGAGGTAAGGGCGACAGAAGCGGCCGCGTAAAATCGTTTTAAGCACCCCCTCCCACCCCGACAGTAAAATACTAAATACTTTTCGTGGTTAATTTTTGTAATAGCCTCGTTTTTTAGTGTGTGTACCGCTTACATCTTTTAGTTGACAGCCAATTGGCCATTTTGTGATAAAGTAACTGTCCTTTTGGCTTTCCGCTATTGATGTTTGCATTAGGGTCTAGTTACATGTATGTCATATTTTTGTTTCTTTCCTTTTGGTGTCTCTGATGAGAGCTGAGGGTTAATTGTATCGATTCCTGATCATTGCCTTCACTTCTATTTTATAAACATAAATGAACTTTAAAAACATAAATGAACTTATATCGGTTTACCGTCGGTTTCAGCTCTGAGTGGAAGCATCAGGTAACCCAATCTATTTCTCCAACCCCCAACGGGCGGGGTCCGAGTGAAAGAATGGCAAATGGTGCTAATCCTGAAGTCTGATCTGAACTGATCTATAGGATTTAAAGGGTCATTCTTTGTTTACATCAGAAATCTCGAAGAAAACTATGATATTTTTTTCTAAATTACGTAAACTTTCGTTTCCGCTTGAAATAGTTCAGAAACCTCAGTGGTGTAGTGGTTATCCTACGCGCCTGGTAAACCAGGGGTAGCCGGATCAATCCCGGGCTTCTCCAGATTTTCGGATGAGTCTTTTAAGCCAGATCCCGTCTCCGTATGACCTTAGCTGTTTTCGAGACGTAAAACCCAAACACTCACTCAGCCACTCCGCTAGAAATATTCCGAAGACTTGGTGAAGAGAAGAAAAAGAAAGAAAAAAAAAAAAAAAAAAAAAAAAACAACTAAAGCTATACGGTATATTTTGTAACCCTCAGAGACCAATCAATAGTCTGGAATAATTGAACATGATCATCATCAATAGACTGGTTGTTTGTCAAACCTGTTATCAGATCATGCATTGCTCGTTATGCAGATACATGTCAGATAATATAGTGGTGCAGTGAAATTCCTATATTAAGACCACCTTTAGGACTGTTCAAAAGGGGTCTTAAAGACCCCTTTTGAACAGCCCCGAAGGTGGTCTCCCACTTGAGCACAATGGATGTAGAAAACACAAAGAAAATGTACCTGAAACCTTTTAAATATGCTTTTGAAAGCATAATTGGTCTTAATATTAGGTGGTCTTAATAGCCGTATTTCTCTGTATTGTAATATCGCTATTTTCTCTGTTCTGTATTGTACGGAAACTGTTGAATATTGACCCTTGATGGGATATCGACGGACGCTCGCAGGTTACAACCAGGGGCATTATTCATCAATATCAGTGCTACAGGATCAAAAGCACTGATTTTGGTGAACACTGTCCCGAGAATTTGTTAGTTTCCCTCGATATGCATGCATTAACGAGGGGCGATACTCACCATTGTTTATTGCACTGTTACTAAGGCACATTGAAGGAAACGAGCTTGTGAGTGCCCCACGATTTAATTCACCAGTATCAGTGCTACATGATTATTTCACTGATATTGGTGATACTGTCCTAAGTTGGAATAACAATGAAACATCCCAACAGCTTCTGTGCCACAGGATCAGTGCACTGATATATTTAGAGATTATCACATGGGCTTTTGTTTATCGCCCGCAGTATCAATCTGAGATCCCATTATCAGCCCGAAAGCTTTAGCTCGAGGGCTGATAATGGTCGAGGGTTGATACTGCGGGCGATAACAAATACACCATGTTATAATCCGTTTATCACATCTCTTTTCTATATTTATAAACGGCAGATCGCCATATTTGCATATCGATGGGTCCGCCAAACGTTCCAGTACTGTGTTTTATCCGTAACCAAGGCCACACGATGGGGTTTTGGCTCGCAACTGTGAAAATGTTTGCTTTTCCCCGTCGTGTCTCTTTCAGTGCTCACATTTTTCGTGTCTTCAACAAATGTGTGCGTTTTCTCAATTGACACCTCTCTAAAATATCTTTCTTCGACCATGCTTTTTTCACAGACACTCGAATCACACAAAATGGCAAAAGGGTTGGGGTTCGTCTATTATGAAACGAAATCCTGTGTACTGTCTCGATTTAACTCTAACACCCATTCCATTGGTTGTTGATGGTGAGCGTTCACTTTGGGGGTCGTTGGTGTCGTTTTATCAGTCCTACTGATATTGGCCTAAAGATGTGCAAGGCCTGTGGTACTTGTGTGTGTGTGTGTGTGGGGGGGGGATTGCTGCTTCTTCTGTTTCTACACTTTCATTCAATTTCCTCCGTCTCCCGTGTCCCTTATTTCAACTCCTATACACTACTCCTACACTTTTCTCTTTTTTTTTTCTGGGAGACGACACAAAACAACACACAATGGTTGTGTCGTGAAATCCCTTTGACAGATAACGCTCGAATGTTTACATCACGTAATGACGTAGTTGTTAGTGATGACGTAGTTGCTAGCCATGACTATATCACTGATGTTTTTAAAAGTAGGTAAATCGACTTTTACGTTTAAAGGTCTGAACCCAGCCTAGAAGTGTATTTGCCGGGCACGATAACCGCTCTTAATGTAAAAATACATTACTTCCGGTTATCAGCCCAGGCGGGCAAAAACTGGTTATCAGGGACAGTGTCCATAACCTTCGGTATGTTTCGCTGTTATCGCATATGCAAAATTGTGGTTATGGATGTTAATATAGAAACAAGTATGTGATAATGATGAATATAGCCCCGAATTGGGATATTGTATGGCACGATTGCGAGTGTGCCTCGATATTTCAACAATGGGCAATATTCATACGTATCAGTGGAACATGGTTATTGCACTTATATTGGTGAAGTATCATTGCAATAGCCATTTTATTGTACAGCTAGCTATAAAAGGAATAGTGGGTTTTAAGGGGGTCAAACTTATAAAGGTGTGTTTGTGTGATGTCGAATGCGCTGTAATTAAATACCGTTGCGGGCTTTGTCATCACTGAAATTAAACGCTTTTGAACGAAAGATTTGCTTGTATTTAGTATCGTCAAGCTGGCCTTATCATTACGCAAACACGCCTATACAAATACATTGCCACCTTTATCGCCGAAAAAAAATGAAAATTTTATGATGAAAAATTGTGATAATTTTCTTATTTCTGCTCAAAATATAGATTGTGTGCACCCGTTAGAACCGCCTCATCGAGGCGGTTCTAACGAGTATCCACAATCTATATTTTGGAGCAGAAATAATAAAAATAAGGTATACCCCTGGAAACCCAAGTTTTACTGTATAAAAGTGGGCTTAAGGGGGTCAAAATTTTATTGGCGTGTTTTCGTGATGTTGAGAAGCTACATTAAACGACACTCAGAAATTCAATTCTGTTTCAAACAGTTCAATATGGCATGGTCCAATGCTAAGACATATAGTACAGTGGAGCATCAGTTTTGGCTGTCCTTTTGGCTTTCCGTTATTTAGGTTTCCATTAGGGTCTTGTTATATCATGTTTGTGTTTCTTTCCGTTTGGTGTCTCTGATGGTTAATTGTCATGTTTGTGTTTCTTTCCGTTTGGTGTCAACTGTTGGTTAATTGTTTCAATTCCTGATCATTACCTTTACTTCTATTTTATTGCCAGGAACACTTTGTAGATGGTCTGATGGTTCAATTTCTGGTGATAGGGACCTTACGGGCCTCCGTTGCCTAGTGGTTAAGAGCGCTCACTCTTGATCATTAGGTCTCACACCGCTGTGGTTCGAGCCTCGCTCGGGTCATATTTGAGACGCCAAGTTCTGCAACGGAAGGTCAGGTTGTTTTTCTCCGGGTACTCCGATTTTTGCCCACCTCTGATTAACGATCGGCTCGATATGAGTGAAAGAATCTTAATTGATAGGGCCGTAAAACCAAAACCAAAGAAAAAAATGATAGGGATCTTAGATACCTGCAGACAAGAAGGGGAATATATATATTAAAATAAGAAAAAACAACATCTATGAGACCAGTATCTATTCTAAGTTCAATACATAACATACTGGCACGTACCGTGTCATCTTAACAGAACAACGGTGGTAATTAACCTTACTCCTAACTTAAATCCTTCCGGTTGAAACAAATACAGCAAACAATGACAAAGTACAAATCTGGCACAGCGTACGGATTACTTTGAATATTATGTATAGAAAAAACATGGGTCATTGATTTATACAAGGTTTTTCTTCAAGAGTATCAATGAATAACAAGAATGGTACAGAAAAATAAACGGTTACTGTTACCATTACCTTACGCAGATGGAGAAACATCTGGTTTTCAATTAACCATATTGAGAAATTTGAGCTGCGAAATAGTAAAGGATCATTATGGATCATAATCGCATAAACGACCGACAAAAGTTCAGCTGAGCATGCTCATGCGCGCCGCATGCTCACCACAGCTTTGCTTCTAGCAGCCACGAAGAAGGACCTTACGGTATCTCCGTACAAACAACCATGCGTCTAGCTTTACGTCACGTTAACAAGTCCGTGAAATGGACACCCACATGAACCCCACATTATGTGGAGAATAATGGTGTTTACAGGGGTACACAATATTTTCTTATTTATGAACCGTTGTAATGAGCGTCAACAACCTATGTTTGGGGTTAAAATAAGAGAAAAATATAACAGATTTTCATTTTAAGAGAAAGGAAAACATGCGCTATGCCTCACGGATCTGTTATCGTAATGTTATCGCAAAAACTTTGGCGAGCATGCTCATATACGCATGCGCACCACAGCCATTGCTTCTAGGAACCTTGAGGTAGCTCCATGCAATCGACCATGCGTCAAGCTTTATAAGTTGTTGCCTGTGGACGTGCATTTTAAGAGCGTAAATTAGATAATGATATGTGCCCTTTCCTTGTGCGTTGCCCTTTGTAATTCATGTTGGTGCGCGTAAGTCAGTGTTAGTTCAGTAGCATCAGGCGGTCGCATTCTTTGACTATGGATTTACATGTACATGCTGGACTGCCTGTAGTTAATATCACCACAATGTCACCTGTCGATATCTGGTCATGTATCATCTCATATATTTCCCTCTCCTGAACATCCACCTCCTGTAAGCAGCAAGTTTTAGAGTTTCCCTTGATTGTCTGCTCAACATAAGTTGCACTGTAAATGGAAAACAGTTTTTTTCTCTGCACGGGGCTCAAACGATGTCATGTTTTTCCCTTACTACCTCTTCCGGCCATTTTCCCGCTTTCATTATGCGACATGTTTTCTGCGTGCGTACAAGATACAGATGGAGGTTTAGAAAAGGTTAAAACATCTTGAGTGACTAGTTTCTTTCTATTTACTGGGGGTCTTGTCTTGTTAACGTGACGCGACCGTTATCATTTTGGTTACCATTCCCGGAGCCGAATAGAAATGGTGCAGGCGTTTATCAGCAATTTATTTTGTCTATTTGCATCTCCTTTAAATACTACCATTATTCGTCTAACACCAGTTGCTTCATCCTGTATCCTGAAAGTTTGCTTGCATTGATTAGATGTTTTTTTCATGTTCCATATAATGCCTTTGCATGCCGTATGACATGATTGATTTGAAAATCATTTTAGTGTTGTGCGATTTGGTTCTGTTCTTCTGTCAACCTTTCTTCACTGTATCATTTAACCCTTTTTGTGCCAAATGGAATCTTCCTCCTTATATATATATAGCAGGGGTCCATTTCAAAATTTAGGGATATCAGTTTGTGCTTTCTTCAAAATTTATCCGGGAAATGGCGTTCTGCGGCGTCTGATCTGGGTCCTGTACTGTTTGCCGGGGTACCCATTTGGGGGTTTCTGGTACTGAATGGGTTAATGCAAAATATTTATGCCAGGCATCTAATAGCCTGTGTCTAAAACGGTATTTCAGTAACCCAGGGAGTTTGTGTTTAACTTGCCGGAAGAGGGAGTCTGACAAACTTTGTAAACCAAAATAGAAGTGAAGGCAATGATTAGGAATCGATATAATTAACCCACACCTCCCATCAGAGACACCAGAAGGAAAGAAACACAAAGGTGAAGTAACTAGATACCAATGGAAACACCAAAAGGACAGTTACTGTCCCACAAAATGGCCAATAGGCTTTCCAGAACAAACAGATGTAAGCGATACACACACTCAAAAACAAACCATAACAAAATAATCCGCGACAGAAGAACTACAGTAGAACTTCGATGGCTCGAACACCGATGGCTCGTTTACCATGGCTGGGTCGAACTCGTACTTGAGCCCCTAGGCAAATCCTCAAGATAAAAACTGGTGGGGGATGATAAAGGAGATTTAGTCTTTTATATTGCAAATTTGTGCTGTATGTACTCATTAGAATCGCCTCGTTGAGGCGAGTCTAATGAGTACACACAGCAAACATTTTCATTATCTAAAATCGAAAGATGTTAAAAAGTATTTCGTTATGCCTTTTGGCAGTGACCTACAGTGGCTCGAACTACCGCTGTCTCGAATAAAATTTCATGGTCCCAAAGGGGTTCGAGCCATCGAAGTTCGACTGTACATTGGAACGGACAGTCAGTGAAAAGAGCGACTTAGGCCACAATCCTCGCCCTTTATTCCGTCGCGATTCAGACAAATAATTTGTATAGTCCGCATGGAGGCTTCCTAACGCATCCGTGCAACATCTCCGAGAACACAAAATCAAACAAACACAGAGATAAAACAACGATTAGGACTCGACAGCAAGAAAACCAACAGTTAGACTCTGCACAAAATATAGATCAGGGCACAGTTGTTAGAAACTAACGACGTCGTTACATGTACCTAACGCATCGTTAAAACTTATTAAAAGTGGTAAATGTGCTGGCATTATTATTTTTAGCTCATCTGTCACGTAGTGACGAGGTGAGCTTTTGTGATCAAATTGTGTCCGTCGTGTGTTCGTGCGTGCGTTCGTGCGAGCGTCCGTAAACACTTTCTTCAAACAGCATCTCCTCCTAAACCACTGTTCGGATTTTGACCAAACTTCACAGGAATGATCCTTAGGTGGTCCCATTTCAAAGTTGTTAAAATATTTCCGGTCCGTGTTACATCTAGGTCACAGGAGCCAAAAATTTATTTTTTTTTCATTGAACATTTAAAAAACCTTCTTCTCTGAAACCACAAGGCCCAGTCTTTGATATTAAGTATGAAGCTTAATCTAGTAGACCTCTACCACGATTGTTCAAACTATAGCCCTGTGACCAAAATGCCCCCCACCCCGGGGTCCTTTGTCAAATTGTAGAATTATATCAGATAAAAATAAAATAAATTAATAATTGCAAGTCGTCAAGTAACCTAGCGGTTGTGCCATATACAAAATGTAGTAGTGTTACAATATGAGATAAGTTAAATTAAGTATTTTGGCTAAATCTCCATGTGTTTTTGATATACGTTTGCACGGCATTAAAAAGAATACCGTTATCTTGAGCTGATAATGCATCATCACCAATAAAGAACCTTATTTAAATTGAGCGGATGAAATGTCCGTGTCGAATGAAAGAAGGTTATTCATTCTCTTCTAAAATTGGAACAAACAGAGAGGAAATGCTCAGCATCCTCGCTAACTTCCGAGCAGTCGCAGTTAGGACTTTGAGCCAAGTGATTTGTATACAGATCGTTTTTTACTACAATTATTTCTCATTCTGGCGTGCAGTACTGAAATGTTATGTTCGCCTTCCATGAAATAGGTTGGAACGTAAGTGTTTGAAAAATAAAAATTCTTGACTTGGTATTTAAAAGACTTTAGACTAGGTGCTCATCGAAGGTTAATATCAAGGGAATTCCACATCGAAATAGAAGATGGAATGCACAATCGTCAAGAAATTCCAGTCCGAGTATGGGGAATCGTTATGTTATTATTATTTCTTAGTGGTTATTGGGATATTGAGTCCTCTTACCAAAGGAGGAGTTATGTCTGAAATATATGATGTTACATTTTCATGTGCGACATTGTACATAAATGATAGCTTATGTCTGTGCCTTCTTTAAATCTGACCTTAATGCAACCAGCCTAAACACTGCCAAGAATATCGGCGGGAAAACACTGCTACATTTTTGGAACAGTTTTAAAAGTTCCCCCCCCCCCACCCCCACCCCCACCCCCTAAAAAACCTGTCAATAAAACTCAATATTATAGATTGTACACTCTATCAAATCTGCAAAATCTGACCAGAGAATGCAGTAAAATTTCTATATTCAGAACCCCCCACCCACCCCCACCCCCACCCCCACCCTATTGTGACTACTAAAAAGTGCTCTTAAAGATCATTCTTGCACAGTCCCAAAGGTGGTCTCTTACTTGAGGAAAGAAAGTAACAATATCTGAAACTTTTAATATGATTTGTAAAGAAGAATTATTCTTGACTTCAGCGGGCTTTTATAGCGGAATTTCACTGTATCATTAAGAAAGGTAAAATCACAATGGAAACAAAAGTATCTGTTATGAAACTGTGCCAATATGGGGACTTAGAAAGTAAAGTTTTGAGGTAAATTTCCTCATTGCAGGCTTAGCTTTAATTCTCATGAGACAAAGGGAGACACCGTTTATGAAATCTGTATTCACAATTCGCTGTCTGATATAATTTTGGAGTACTGTAATTCTCGCTGAGTGAAAACATCATCAGCTGTTAAAGATAACAATTAACTTTCTTTGTGAGCTGGTGAAAGACGTTTAACGGGTTCCAGGAAATGTAAGTAACTGCGAAATAAACTTCTTGAGAGCCTGGATGGAACGTCTTGTCACAGAAACCTTTGCCAAAGAAAATTCTAGACAAAAACTTAATTTCTTCTGCGTTTGTTTGTTTGGTGTGGAAGTCGCAGATAAGATTGGCACCTGCCTTTGGAACATGTTATTAACACAAAAGTGAATATATGAATACTAATGGTCAAAAAGCATGCCGAATTTCCTTGTGGGCTCAGCGAATTTGACGTATATTAGTAACACTTGAACTGCACCACTCGCTCTGTCAATCTCATCTGCGACTAAAAATACTTCCAGGCGATACGTGTAGTTACTAATGTAAATCCGATGTACTCATTGGGCATAACCTCCAATGCGACACACGACAATACATACAAAAATACCTCTGCGACCAGCAGATACTCAGATCAGCCTGCACATCCACCTGCTAAGGCAAGAATATTTTTGTATGATCCGACGGCTACTTTGGTGTCTCTGATGGGAGCTGTGGGTTAATTGTATCGATTCCTGATCATTGCCTTCACTTCTATTTTGCAGTAGGCTCATGCAATCGGAGAACTCTCATCATCCGCGCAGTCTGATCAGAGTCTTCTTTGGTCGCACAAGTGTTGTTGTAAATTTTTCGTAATTTGCTGAAAAATATTTTTAATGCTTAAATTTAATGTTTTATCTGTAAAGGTGACAAAAACAAGCCCCACGTATATTTCGTCCTTAGCCCCACGCTTTTGTTCGAGACAGGAACGTCATCATAAACAAACATCCGACCGCCTGAATCCACATCTAAAATACCATAACTGAGCCCCGAGAAGCGAATTTGTGTCTTCGAGCATACCGTCATGAGAAATTTTAACTGCGCATGCCCAGCCATTCAGAGGGGCCAGGGATATGGCTTTCTGTCTGAAGGTTCCTCTTGATTCACTGCTTGTATGAGCGAGCAGCGAAGGTTCTGGCGAGACTGCGCGGATGCGCAGGCTCGCCAGAACCTTCGCTGCTCGCATAGGCGATAAGTACCAAAATCGCTTGACGGGGCCCAATTATGCTGATCTTTCTGACGCTGTATGCTTCAGGACACGCTGTGCAGATGCAAACGCATTTGGCAGACGGTAAATCTAAATTGCGCCGTAAGGCCACTGTTAACTCTTTTCAATTGCCAAGTCTTGTTTAATCTTATCCTCTAGAAACTCCAAGGCAGCCGTAAACTGATGTTTTTAGGTTATCATAAACGTACATTTGCACAGAATACAGTAAAATTTCGCTATTAAGACCACCACCTAAAATTAAGACTAATTCTGCTTTAAAAAGCTTATTTTAAAAGATTCACTTAATGTTTGTTTGTGATTTCTGCCCATAGTGTCCTCTGGTCATGGACCACCTTTGGGACGGTTCAAAAGTGATCTTAAAGACCACGTCTGAACAGTCCCAGAGGTTGTCTTAATATAGGAATTTTACTGCAGTCAATTTTCTCATAAACATTTTTCGTCTGATAATTTAGTGCAACACTTTACAGCATTTCCGTCTTTCCAAACATAAACATATCACAACGTGACCCAAGAGCATAAATGATGGTCGGTTAAGTTCTAGCTTTATATCTCCAAAACGCCTATGTTTCGGATGAAAATTTGTGATATTTTTTTTTATTTGTGCTGCGAATATGGGTTATTCGTGCTCGTTAGAAGCCGCCTCATATATACTGAGACGGTTTTGACGTGTACCCGCGGCCCGTGTCTTGGGGCGGGAATGGGAAAACTAATGTACATGTATACCCATATAAACCTCAGTTTTCTCTATATACAGTGGAGTTTGGAGGGTTATTCATTTCCAACACATGTGATCATGATGAGCTTTCTTTTTCTGGACGGAAAGTGTAGCTGTAGTAGCTGTAGGCCGGCCTATAAAGATAGACTTTTCACTTCTGTCTTTGGGAGCTTGCTGATCAGTGCATGACGTATTTTAGTACATTGTACATTTTATGTTACTTGGGCCTCAAGGAAGAGTAGCATGTAGCTTATTGTGTCACCCAATGTAAACTAGAGCTGTCATTGAAACTGACTAGGGCCCCGGCAGCGCTATCAGAAATTTGTGGACGGACAGACGGACAGACGGACAGACAGACGGACTGACAGAGTGATTACTATAGGGCACCCACACTTTCAGTGCGGGGCCCTAATAAAGACATTATTATTATTATTATTATTATTATTATTGTTACTTCTTTGTCACGTCCGCTGGTGCATAATATACTGAACGGCATAAAGTCTGCAACCGATGACGATGGTGTATTGTACAAAAGAGTCAGGGCACTACAAGCCTACAATAAGACCTCTTCGACCAACAAAGACGCAAATTAGCCTACACATCCGCCCTGTACTGGAAGAATAATCCCTCATGTCTCTTTATAAAGCCCGAAGCTCCAAAGTAATTGAGCCTAAAACACAATAGCCGTGTGTTCGCCAAAATGTCGAAAAAATGTGGTCTTGCAGGTCGAAACGTATTATTTGATGAAAAGAAGAGCAAAAATCTTTGAATAGGCTAAATTCCAACCATATTATCAGATAACATTCTAATATCGAGGTTTATAGCACCAAGGAAGCGACAGAACAGGATTTTAAGTATTAGGTTTTGCAACTTTGAAAGTTTTTTGAATTTTATCAAAAGTGCCAGAAAATATTCAGGTCGGTAGGTAAGATTTTTTTCTGGGTGGCAATAACAATTGCAGGGTCGGCACAGAATCGCACTAGCGGAAACACAGCTATTTGTAAAAAATAGAAGTAGTGGCAATGATCAGGAATCAATACAATTAACCCACAGCTCCCAGTAGTGACACCAAAGAGAAAGAAACACAAACATTAAATAACTACACCTAATTGAAACATCAATAGCGGAAAGCCAAAAGGACAGTCACCCTTCCACAAAACGGCCAACCGGTCATTCAAAACCAAATAATATAAGCGAAACACACTCTCAAAGACAAACCATAACAAAACTAAACCGCGACAGAAGAACGGTCTTGGAACAGTAACATTATAAACCGGATCCCGTATGATGCGACGGCCGTCTCCTCTAGATTTACACTGTTTACATATGTACCTTTACCTGTATACTGGATTGTAAGGAGTCCCAACACAATAAAAAGATAACCACAACAATCAAAGTACTGAAAGTACTGAGGAAAGTTGATTTATGAGGAATAATTATTATATAACAATGTTAGTCGTAGATCAAGCAGTTATCTGGATATTTTGTTGAAAAAAAAAAAAAAAAAAAAAAAATAAAGAGACTTACTTCCCATATCACAGGTCCTGGTGTATGAATGACATTTGACGTGTCACCAGTAACAATTCTGATTCTGGTTCTGATTTGACAAGCTCCAAGTGGGTTAAAAATTCGACAAAGAAAAAATGATTCATCTATTGTTTTGAATTTAACGACAGGTCAACCCTAGTGGATCATTTTGGGGAAAAGAGATAGAAGAGACAGTAGAGGAGATAATTTGTTTGTTTGTTTGTTTGATTTGAGGTTTAACGTCCCCGTCGACACTGTAAAGGTCATTTTGGAGACATTGCTTCCAATTTGTGGGCTTTTACCTGACATTGAGATGAAATGACATCTCAAGCCCTGCCGCCTAATGAAACCAATAGGGTTCATAAGCATGGACGGGCCGACTCGCACCGCTTTGCTTGGACAGGCTTAGATCCTCTAAGCAGTTTACCAGTACTCGTGTGCGGGTCGTTTTCAGCTCTGCGTGGAAGCATCTTGCGGCCCATATATTTCTTCAAGCCCCAATGGCCAGGGCCTTTGTAGAGTAGATGAAAGTGAGGGACAGAGGAGAAAGAAGAAAATGAATGGAAGTGTAGAAACAGAAGAAATATCAACACTCCCTCAATCTACCGTTACCTGCTGCAAGGACAGCAGGTGTTACCCAACTGTAAGTCAATATCAGCTGGACTCCCCAGTGACACACGATACACATCGCCATTGCCTCACTCAACTACCCCCGCGAAGAAAATACGGAAGAAAGAAAGAAATGTGCCTGCCAATTTTTTCATGGTCCAACCATAAATTTCTAAATTAGCTCAGTACATGTCTGCTAATAATCTTACAGAGAAGTTCTCCTAGCGGGCACATGATGTCTTAGCAACGTCGCATCAACGTCGCATTGATACGACGATGCACATACGTTGTGCCGCCGCTTGGAGCTATGTTCCTTCGGGCGTCGGGACATAAAAAGGAGAATAGCTTGACAAAAAAGATCATTTTTAATCCATTTGATTTAGACATTATAACTGGCCAGACGCCGCGTTTACCCAAGGTGAATTAAAATACGTTAACTTTATTCCCACCTGTACGGGGTCCTAAAACATTAACCCATAAATGTCAATTGTTTCAATACTGTAACATTTGGAAACAGTTAAGATATATTAGATGCCACAGTGTCTTCATATTTGCTAAAGTTCGGAACACGTGTTTTGTAATATTAGAGCTCTCGAAAGCAGGCGAATTGTAGGTCAGTAATAAAGGGTTGTGATAAGCTAACTCTTTTAACCCTGTAGACCGGTGTAGACGCCGAGGTAGAAATACACTGTATCTATGCAAACCTTGTAGATCCTGATAAGACGCCAGGTAGCTAGAACGTCTCGCCAGAATCTACATGTACACTGTTTGTCATCCTGTCAGTGAACTAATCAGAAATCCTTTTCTATAAGAATATATTTAAAGCGAGAAGAGTCCTGTTTAGAAACTAAGGGATGAAAGAGTAAAACATAGAGGTTGTTCGATCACGAACCGTGGTTAACCATGGTTAACCAGTGGTTAACCAAAGTGTGATCGAACTCAGTCTGGTAGCGGTCTGGTAGCATGGCAGAAGTGTCGTGAAGTCACTCTGGTCGAACCAGACTAAAGCGTGGGTTACTCTGGTAGATACGTCACACCATACGTAACAAAGATGTGGGCGAAAGGTGCGAACACTAATGTCCGGGAATTGACTGCTTCTATTCAAGAAATAGAGGGTCTGTGTACCAGTCAACCAAACATCTACCAGACGTCGTTCGATCACACCGGTGAAAAAACATGGAAATCATGGGAAGAACGTGCACGATTTGACTTCCTCTACCATGGTCTGGTAGATGGTCGAACTCCCTCATAAATATCACCGAAAAGCGCGTAGGAAAATAGTTCCAGAGTACTGTTTTCTTTTCAGAATTCGTCTTTCTGTGCCAATTTATATTCAATCCGTATATAGTCTCGAAAAGTGAAATATTTTGAAAAACGTGCCATGCGGAACCGGCCTGCAAAATTAATTTTCAAGAGTTCATTTGGACTATTTTATGCAGCGAACGAACAGCGGAAGTGGAGCAACGCGGTCCAGTACCGGAAGTAGAAATGTAATGACAAAGAAACTTGATTTAAAAAATCAACTTTCAAAAATAGACTATTTCCCATTAAGATAACATACCCATGCGATATAGTGCATTTTTTATTAACTCCAAAATGGCTACTTTTCTGATGAACATATGTGATATTTTTTTATTTATACTGCAAACATAGGTTGTTGGTACTCGTTAGAACCGCCTCACTGAGGCGGTTCTAACGAGTACCCACAACATATGTCTTTGAGCAGAAATAAGAAAATTAATGTATACCCCCGTAAACTACAGTATTCTCTTAAAGAGGTGTTTATTGGGTGTTCATTTCACAGACTTGTTCACGCGATGTAATGTATGAGACATACAAACGTGATTTAATCGGCCCACCTCAGATATTCTGAAGTAGACACTTCAATTTTGAATTTTGATATGTCCATCTTCGTAAGTAGGGTGTTTGGGATCAGAATCCTAAACAAGATCCCGTATGGTGCGTCGGCCTTCTCCTTTAGATTTACACTGTCTTCCAACATTTCAGTGGTTTGTCGAGTCCTCACCATTGTTTCATCTCTATGGTTGTTTGATTTTTGTGTTCTCGGAGATGTTGCACTGATGAGGTAGGAGGCCATCATGCGGACCGAACAAACTATTGGTCTAAATAGCGACGGAGGTAAGGGCGAGGACTGCGGCCGTGTAAAATCGATTTAAGCCCCCCAGTGCCATGGAATTCGTTTCACGGACCTTTCCAAGGCGGTTCTTCTGTCGCGGCATGTTTCTGTTATGGTTTGTCTTCGGGTGTGTGTAACGCTTGTATTTTTTCTTTTGGACAGCCAATTGGCCATTTTGTTGGAAAGTAACTTTCCTTTTGGCTTTCCGCTATTGATGTTTCCATTAGGGTCTATATTTCATGTTTGTGTTTCTTTACCTTTGGTGTCTCTGATGGGAGCTGTGGGTAATTGTATCAATTTCTGATCATTGCCTCACTTATGTTTCACCGGTGTTCTGGATTGAAATGAGTCCCAACACAGAAAAAAGATGAACAAAACAAAAATAGACTATTTCCAGTGCATGGATTCGTCATCATTAAACGATATGAAAACACAAGTCTCTGAATCTACATACACTAAATTGAATTTGCAGTTCGTACAAGAAAATCAACTGAATTGGTCTCTTGAGACAGTGTACGTATGTGACCGAGACCCGCGAACCAGTTTATAAGAAAAGGTTAAATACTACGTATTCAAAGGTTTGGGTCTATCGCTTTAGAAACAACCTATATGTTTATTTTCGTGGCGTATTGGCTAGTTTTTTTCATATCTCCGCAACTGACATTTGTTTCTGATGAAAATTTGTTATAATTTTCTTATTTCTGCTCTTAACAGATTGTTGGTGCCCGTAAGAACCACCCCATTGTAGAGGTTCTTAGGCGTACCAAACATATATTCTTGGAGCATTTGTTTGTTTGATTTGAGGTTTACGTCCCCGTCAACACCGTAAAGGTCATTTTGGAGACGTTGCTTCCAATTTTGTGGGACTTTAACCCGACATTGAGATGAAATGACATCTCAAGCCCTGTCGCCCAATGAAACCAATAGGGTTTATAAGCATGGTGGGTCCGACACTCACACCGCTTTGCCTAGACAGGCTTAGATCCTCTAAGCGGTTTACCAGTACTCGTGTGTGGGTCGGATTCAGCTCTACGTGAAAGCATCGTGCAGCCAAGATATTTCTTCAAGCTCCGATGGGCGGGGGCCGGATCCTTGGAGCAGAAATAAGTAACCGTTTTGTACCCATTCAAAACCCCAGGTTTTCTCTCTATCAGTTGGGGTGCACTAGCACGTTGTTCACGTGATGTTGCATGTGCTCTTACATGACTGAATTTTCCTATTCTTCATGGGGCTCGACAAAACTGAAACATGGCCAGCACAGTGAGCTCCGTTTAATCAAATGTCAACCGATTAAAAGTGACATTTTATGATGACGTCAGATGTCCGAAGTGTATACTGCCCACGCGAAAACACGCCTCTACAAATACAACGTAAATTTTACCGCCTAAAATACTAAATGTTTAGACGAAAGATTGTAATATGTTCCCTATTTCTGCTCAAAATATAGATTGTAGGTACTCATAGGAGCCGCCTATTCGAGGCGGTTCTTACGAGTACCTACAAACTATATTTGAGAACAGAAATAAGAAAATAAGTTTTACCCCTGAAAACCCCAGTTTTACTATACAAATGTTGGGTTCAGGTGTCAAAATTATATAGGCGTGTTTTCATGATGGAATTTTTTTTTATAATTATCTTATTGCTTCTCCTAACAGATTGTTGGTACGCTTAAGAACAACCCTGTTGTAGTGGTTCTAAGGATATGTCTTGGTGCAGTAATAAGCAAACGTTCTGTACCCATTCAAACCCCAGTTTTTCCCACTTTCAGTTGGGATTCATTAGCACGTTGTTCACGTGACGTTGCATGTGCTCTTGCATGACTTATCTTCATGTGACTCGAGAGTACTGAAAAAATTTCTTTTTTGGCCCAAAACGGCGATGATTTTGATTTTGAGAATTTTCCTTTCTTTCTTTTTTTCTTTTTTTTTTTCCTCTTGTGGAAACCTACAGTGTGTATAAATCACAACTAAATCGATTCACCAGAGTATAAAGTTATTTTCGTTTTCTTTGATTTGAAGTTTAACGTCCCCGTCAACACTGTACAGGTCATTTTGGAGACGTTGCTTCCAATTTTGTGGGACTTTTACCCGACATTGAGATGAAATGACTTCGCAAGCCCTATCGCCGAATGAAACAAATACGGTTTATAAGCATGGACGGTCCGACTCACACCGCTTTGCCTCGGCAGGCTTAGTCCTCCTAAGCGGTTTACGAATACTCATGTGTGTTCAGATTTAGCTCTGCGTGGAAGCATCATGCAGCCCAATCTATTTCTCCAAGCCCCGATGGGCGGAGGCGAAACAGGAGCAGAAAACATATTAACGCCCACGCTTCTGAAAATAGTTCGGTCAAACTAAGACCTAAGCAGACTAAGAAGCTAATGGCTGTAAAAAGTATTTAACTTTTTCTTGGCCATATGCGTCTTTTAATCAACAATATGAACACGAGAAAGCATGCCTTCGAAAGCCCAGGCAAGACACAACACAGACTGCTCCACTACATAGTCTAGTGATTGTGACTATTCGTAGATCGTGGGTACACGTTAGAACCGCCTCATCTAGGCGGTTCTAACGGGTACCCACAATCTATACTTTAGAGGTGAACTAGGAAAAATAAGGTTCTCGCTTGTAAACCACAGTTTTTACTGTATAAATGTTGGGTTCTAGGTGGTCTAAATTATATAGGCGTGTTTTTGATAAGGGTTTTAGAAATAAATAAAATACATTTTCATTAAAACGAACATTTTTAGATGAAATATTGCAATAATGTTTCCCTATTTCTGCACAAAACATATATGCCGGGCAATTGTTAGAACCGCCTCGATGAGGCGGTTCTAACGAGTACCTACAATCTATGTTTTAGAGCAGAAACAAGTGAAATAATGTTTACCCCCGTAAACCCCTGTTTTACTCTATACAAGTGGAGTTCGAGGGGGTCAGAATAATACAGGTGTGTTTTCATAACGAGATGTATTGTGCTATCCAAGCATCTAAGACAAAAATGCTCATCAGATTGAGTGGATGCGCAGGCTGCTCTGACCCTTTGTTGCGGGCAAAAGGTAAAAGCTTGGTTACGCATCACGTGGCTTAAGGGGAATTGGAACACCTTCATGGGAAGCAACTCCTGCAAAAGTATTTTTGTCTCCCATGTCAATAGGGGTCAACTTTTAACGGAAAATTATTTCCTTTAAGAGTAGACCCCTTTTTCAGCGGGATAGGGCTTATAGAAATGCAAACAGGAAGTTCCGAAAGTTGTCTCCCTTTGGAAAATGGAGGAAAAATCTGCGGGATGTTCCCATTCCCCTTAATATGGAAACATACTCGAATTTACATGTAGCATCCATTTCATAACGACAACATGCAGTTGCAAAAAGAAGAAATGCAGTTTGATGATATTTTATTCTTATCACTACTACGATTCCTTATATTAACATGCCTCTCAAGAAAATCGTTTGTTGTCGATATAAAGAATTTTATCAGTTACCCCCTATATTATTAGCATTGTAACACATTGACCTGATAAAGATATGCGATCACAGGACAAGTGAGCTTCATCAGGTCAACATGACATTGGTTACCTGACAATGGTGACCATAAGGCTACCATAGAGGCATGCTTTGAGAACAAAAGTAAAGACTTCTATTTTGAAAGTACAGATTGGCTTAACAAAAGCACTGAGAGTACTGGTGGGTCAGTTGTCTCTGAGTATGGGCCTGAACGGGGACATAGACTGTTTTGTCTAACCCTTAAATTACTGTATACCCTGACCAGACACTGTGTTTTTCGGCGCCTGACCATTACATTATTGTACTGTAGGCAAACAGTGTAGGCCCTGGTCAGACGCTGCGTCCTGTGGCGTCTGATCTGGGTCCACACTATTCGCCAAGCCTAACGCATGATTCCACGCCAGATTCTGCAGATAACCCTCTTACGCAACACGCTGACCTCATTGTGATAAATGTCTATGATTTCCTACAAATCAATGATAGTCACGTGGACTGCAGCACTAATAGAGATTTGCCTTTATAACTTTGGGTCGACTGATAAACAATCGACCCAAAATGGGCTAGGTGTATTAACCCTTATCTTGCTGTTCACGACAACCCCTATCTTTGCAAACAGTGTAGCTCCATATTAGATGGCTTCTTGAAGCCATCTGATCAGGATCTACAGTGCTTGGCATTCAGTTTATGAATTTGTAGCAACAAATTACATCAAGTAATTTAATTGGTTGATAGACAGAAATGGGTGTGGCTTAGATGAATATTCAGCAAGATATGGGTTAAATAGAGAACAGGGTATGAAACGGAATTAGTTTTAAGGCAACTATTCGCCTTATGATCTGCAATAAACATATCGCTCAACGACCGTTTATTCTGTAAATCTTTCTTGTAATAAAGCTAATAGCGCGTACGCGCGCGAAAATAAAACGCTTGCGCGAATGCTTTAATGTCTGTAAAAAGACCATGTATTCAGACAGCAATTATTATTGTTATTTGATATCTTAAGCTGATATGTTTTACGTAAATTATCTTTCTGTGTGGCCCGATAAGTATTTTTACGTGGAACTGTCGTTCATTTCGCCTGACAAAAAAGGCAGTTAAAACTGTTGCTATGGACACCTTGCAATCAATCAGCAAGGTAATACGAAAAACGGTGAACTGCAAATTAAGACCTTAAAGCTCCAAACGAATGTGAAGCAAAGGATATTTTCAAATATTCCGTCTTATGACAAATTTCATGTGAATCACCTACAGTCGAACTTCATTACCTCGAACACCTCTGGGACCATGAAAATTGTTCGAGATATGGGTAATTCGAATTACCGAGGTTTACTTACAGTGCCAGTACATGAGGCATAATGGGGATCACTTAAGGGCATCTTCACGATCTTCCATATAATAAAGGTATGTTTTGTGTACCCATTAGCATCGCGTCATTGAGACGATTCTAATGAGTACACACATCATACCCTTTAAAGATCAGGAGTAAACCTTATTTTTCTTATTTCTGCTCGAACATATAGATTAAGGGTAGTCGTTAGAACCGCCTCAAAGAGGCGGTTCTAACGCGTACCCACAATCTATATTTTGAGCAAATTTAAGAAAAACATCTGATTTTTTAATGTGAAAATAAGCATTTTTTCGGCGGTAAAATTTACAATGTATTTCTATAGGCATGTTTTCGTATTGATTTCCGAAACGTATTTTGTAATGACAATTAGGCCATAGCATATAAAACAAGTTTCCAAGGCAATCAAATGACATTTCAGCCTGAAGTCATGCAGATAGCTTGTAGGAAGTAACATCTTGGTTAATTAGAATGTTGATTTCACTATTCTTCATGTACAAGGGTCTTTTCAATTTCAATGTAAATTTACATTGATCACATCTTGACAGTAAACGCATTAGGCAAGTTTTCTCAGTGAGGCGATTCTATACTACACCAACGCTATAAGTTAAAACGAACTTAAGAAAAATAATGTATACCCCTGCATATCACAGTTTATCATATGGCGTCGCGCCTGAGAGTGTAATAACGCCATGTAATAAATTCGATAATCCGCTAGTGGATTAAATATGCAAATTAGTTAGATACGCCCCGTAACGTTACATGTACGGTGTCCTTAACGACGTCGCGTTTACTAATGGCGGAACATTGACATTTTTGTAAAACAATCGTGAATAAAGTGCGTTTTAAATGTGATATGATAAATAGAATCTTACATTCGTGCTCATGTATTATTGGATTTATTAAACGCGTTGATGTAAATGGATAAAACAGCCTCGCATGTTATCCCTTTTCCTCAACTCGTTTAATAAATTCAATAATACATTAACACTCATGTAAGATCCTCTATTTCTCCTATATAATGGATTTTAATGGTATTGATTACACTGACTTGTTTGTCTCCCCAATAACTTAAACTGCTTAAGTTCCATTTAACAGTTTGCAGACACTGGGATTTCACATTGTGAATATTAATATATAAGTCAAGAGACTTTCTTCCTGAAATGGCCTGTTTTCGATTAATATATTCCACCGACACTCCAAAGTTGATACATTAATCCATATTCTGAGTGATTGCGTGAATTCATTCGCTTTTAATGTTCCATGTTATTATTTGCATGATTGATTCGAAATCAATTGCAGCGTTGTGCTTTTTGGTTAGGTGATTTTACAAGCTTTGAGCTAAGCAACCTTATGTATATTTCATTGTTAAGACAAAGATCGTAAAGCTTGAAGGTTCTATGCTTGTCTCCATTTACGAAAACAACTCAAACCAGCACAACACAATATTTAACGTACTCTATATGCCGAGTCCCTTTATTAAAAGCAGATACACATAAAGGATATTTTCGAAAATCTCATTCTCGTCCATCTGATTTTATTGTTGGCCTGCAAGATATTGTGAGTGACGTGATGGTGTCAGAAGTGGAATACCTTTTTTACTTTTGCAGTATATTTACACATCAGAACAGCCTCACCCAACGAGTACCAACAAGTTATGGTTACATCAACATGCCTGTAAGAGCTGCATTCACCACCTCATGCATGTAGTTGTAACACGCACGAACAACCTATGGTCTTCACGTGGAAATGAAAATACTTAATACCTGCACATGTATTTGTAAGCATTGTTTTTATCTGTTAAGCCAGATTTTACATAAGTGTTCATTACACTTGCCCTTCATTCGGATGTACTGTCATTGGCTTAGCATAGTTGTGCGTCACATAAACAAGTGATATTTTTCCTGTTTCTGCTCAAAATATAGATCATGGGTACACGTTAGAACCGCCTCGTCGATTCGGTTCTTACAAGTACAATGTACCCCCAATCGATGTTTTACAGCAGTAATAAAAATTAAGGTTTACCCGAGTAAACCCGAGGCGGTTCAACTGTCGCGGTTTATTTTTGTTATGGTTTGGCTTTGGGTGTTTGTGTCGTTTATATTATTTTATTTTGGATAGCCTTTTGGCCATTTTGTGGGAAAGTAACTGCCCTTTTGGCTTTCCCTGTTGGTGTTTCTGTTGGGGTCTGTTGCTTCATGTTTGTGTTTCTTTCCCTTTGGTGTCTCTGATGGGAGCTGTGGGTTAATTGTATCGATTCCTGATCATTGCCTCTACTTCTATTTCACTATATAAAAGTGGGGTTGAATGGGGTCAGAATTTTATATGTGTGTTTTAGTGATAATCCTAACGTCGTCATCCTCAAAGCGGGGCTTATTTTGACATCACTTCATGATCATATGACGTCGCATGAGTCAATGCATTCACTGAGATGTGAACAACATTGCCTCCAAATAGATAACTATATAGAGGATCTTACATGAGTGTTCATGAATTTTTGAATTTATTATACGAGTTCAGGAAGAGATAAAATGCGAAGCCTCGCATTTTGGCTTCGCATTTTGGCTTCGCAGTTTAACCCTTTTCCTCAACGAGTTTAATAAATTCAATAATACATGAGCATGAATGCAAGATTCTATTTATCATATGGCATTTAAAACGCATTTTATTCATGATTGTTTTACAAAAATATAAACATTCCGCCATTAGTAAACGCCATCACGAAAACACTCCTATATAATTTTGACCCCCTGGAATCCCACTTTTATATAGTAAAAGTGGGGTTGCCGGGGGTATACCTTATTTTTCTTATTTCTGCTCTAAAATATAGGTTGTTGGTACTCGTTAGAACCGCCTCGATGAGGCGTTCTAACGAGTGCCCACAATCTATATTTGGAGCAGAAATAAGAAAAAATATCACAATTTTTCATCATAAAATTTACATTTTTCGGCGAAAAAGGTGGCAATGCATTTGTATAGGCGTGTTTGCGTAATGGCGACGTCGTTGAGGACGTCGTACATGTAATGTAGTGTTTCTTCTTTGAATATTGTATAAACAAGCATTACGCAAACACGCCTATACAAATACATTGCCACCTTTATCGCTTAAAAAATGAAAATTTTATGATGACAAATTGTGATATTTTTCTTATTTCTGCTCAAAATATAGATGATGGGCACTCGTTAGAACCGCCTCATCGAGGCGGTTCTAACGAGTACCCACAATCTATATTTCAGAGCAGAAATAAGAAAAATAAGGTATACCCCCGGAAACCTCAGTTTTACTATATAAAAGTGGGGTTTAAGGGGGTCAAAATTATATAGGCGTGTTTTCGTGATATAACGTTACGGAGCGTATCTAACTAATTTGCATATTTAATCCACTCGTAGATTTTAGAATTTATTACATGGCGTTTATTACATTCTCAGACGTCACACTCGTCATATGATAAAGTGATGTTCTGGGCACGGAGAATCTAAATATGTTGTCTAGAATAACCTATTCTTATTTCTCTCCTCCATAGGACATTTTATGGATCTGTCTTTGCCTGATAGAGTTCCAAAGCTGTGTGCCTGAAAAGATATATCGGTGTGAAAACGAGATGACATAATTGAAGAATCGTTACAAATCTCGCGAGAATACGAGAATATGAGAGTGAGACATTCACCAATGCAGACAATTCGAAAATTAAGCCATGTCACGCGAATTGGTCCCTTTGTGATTCTGCGTTCAGTAACCAGAAAAAAAAAACAACAAAAAAAAAAAAAAAAAAAAAAAGAAACGCCCATATTTAGCCTCTTACAGAGGACAGAAAACATTCCAGGCAGATTATGTTATTCATTTGAATAGTGTACGCTCTAGCGAGATTAGGTGTAGACGCAGTTTCGTGTAAGCCTTCGTAGTTTGCATATGGTCTATTGATCCTGGAATATTTTGCGCATGACACGGAGCAATTCTCAAATTTTCTTTACGTCTACATTTCAGAGAATATATTAGAAGACTTATCAAATTATTGTATCCATGTGTTTGTGACTTGCTGTGACATGTTGCCTTCTGGAATGAAACAAGGCCAAAAAGATAATCACACTTTATTCGACTCCATTCATTCATTTGCAATATCTACGTATAGAACATTTAAAGGTTTCAGGCATTGAAATTTCATACTTGTCTTTATACAGTTTCGCTTGTTATCATACCCCGATCGATTCTACCGTGCACATATTTATGTAGCTGTAACAGCTGTTCATACTGAACATATTCATAGCATAGATTGTGTTTACTCGTTAGAACCCTAGTAACCACAATCTGTGTTTAGAGGAGAAATATGAAAAATATTGGAATTTATATCGAAAAACTGTCATAATTTGGTGGCAAAATTTTCAATATAGAATTTTCAATATACTTGACTGGGCGTGTTTTTGTAATGTCACAGTATTTGTGGGTTATTTCATATTTATTTCTATTGCGCTCTATTTCTTTTTTAATTAGCGTGCGATAGGTCATGTCAGCATTAGCAGTAAACGAGTAGTTTGAACGAGCACCATTCGTTATTAATAAGCACCAACAATCTTTAATTTGCAGCAGAAACAATAAGAATAACATATACCCCTGTAAACCCCAGTCTTCTGTATATAAATGGGGGATAGCCATTTGGCCATTTTGTGGGAAAGTAACTGTCCTTTTGGTTTTCCGCTGTTGGTGTTTCCGCTGGAGTCTGGTTGTTTCATGTTTGTGTTTCTTTCCCTTTGGTGTCTCTGATGGGAGCTGTGGGTTAACCGTATCGATTCCTGATCATTGTCTTCACTTCTACTATGGTGGCCGTCTGCAGAATAGAAGATAGTAGTCAATTTCGTTGCCAAATTGAAAATTGAAAGAAAAAAATGTTGATTTTATGCACAGATGCAATGCAATTCATTATAAATAGGCCTTCCTTTGTTTAGGTTTCCATTATGGTCTTGTCGCTTAATGTTTGTATTTCTTTCCCGTTGGTGTCTTTTATGGGTGGAGTAAGTTAATTGTATCAATTCCTGATCTTTGTTTTACTTCTACTCTACACCTGTATGCAAAACAAATACAGAATTGCAGCGCAGTTAAAATACACTTATAACGTCAACTTACAATGTATCTATACTTATATATTAGATTTGAGATTTGAAGGGTCATTGTAAAATTTATAGTATTCGATTTTGCCCTTAAAATACTTGTGCTAAATAACACATGATAACAATTGAAGGAAGGACGCGTGTGTCGATGAATCTTAAAATTTAGTAATGGTCTCTCTTCATGTACCAGGTGCATTTTGTACATTGCGATAACAAAGTGCATTTTATCACATCTCCAAAAAAGCTATTTTTTCTAAAGAAAATCCTTGATATTTTTCTCATTTATACTGCAATCATAGGTTGTGGGTGCTCGTTAGAACCGCTTCATTGTGGCGGTTCTAACGAGTACCAAAAACCTAATTCTTGGAGTAGAAATAAGAGAAATAATGTTTACTCCTGTAAACTCCAGTTTTCTCTATTTAAAGTGGGGCGTTCGTTTCATGGACTTGTTCATGTGATGTACAGGTCTGACACGGAACTCTGCGGCCTTCAAGGTTTGAAAAAGGCTCAGTCATTTTCTAAATAATGTTTCAAAAATAATACAACGTGAATCCCCTAAATTTCGAAAGCTTCATATAAGAAGGAAAGTTAATGACAAAAAGAGGAAATGGATAAAGCTACATTTAACATGCCGTTCAGATAAAAAAAATGCTTCTGTAAACACTAATTGGGCCCCGTCAAGCGATTTTGGTACTTATCGCCTATGCGAGCAGCGAAGGTTCACGCGCGCCTGCGCATCCGCGCAGTCTCGCCAGAACATTCGCTGCTCGCTCATACAAGCAGTGAATCAAGAGGAACCTTCAGACAGAAAGCCATATCCCTGACCCCTCTGAATGGATGGGCATGCGCAATTAAAATTTGTCATGACGGAATGCTCAAAGACACAAATTCGCTTGGCGGGGCTCAATTATTAATCTGTTAAAAAGAACAACAAACGTCACGTGACACTCATTGTATAGCTCATTGCTATTTCGAGACAGCAATCTTTACCAGCTAAAGCATTGACGTCAATATTGTGTGGTTCTTGGAAACCCGAGAGACTAGTGCTATCACATACTTATTGAACGTCGGTAACAGAATTAGTGTTATTTATTATGTCGTTTCCACATTATCTTCCAGATTTCTTATGACCCATTTATGACACCACATAGACAATTTCTTTAACATTAATGATTTCCGAGATAATTTAGGGGCTGTAATATGGACGAATTGATTTTGTTTCCGCAAAATAATGATAGACTGAAAGGCTTTGAGTCATTAGTCAGAGCACAGTAAGTGTCATGGCACAAAGACAAAGCTCATCTGTTTTTATCAGAATTTTGTTTCATGTTGTTCATCCTTCCAAAGTTATCATTTCAAAAGCTTTAGATCCACACATACATGTAACATTTATCTTGTTCAAGTTATTTACTAGTCGACCGATGTAACACAGCAGGCGTGTAGCTTCAAAACACACTGCCTCAGAGGCTTTTGATAGTCTTTAGGATTCCCAAACACACCCCTTTGCCTGCAAGGACAGCCATAATGGAACTCTTACAGTAAAAAGAAAGAAATAACGGTCATCTTTCCCGCCATTTTTCTCATTTGGGGAGGTGAATGGTTCGGTTTTTGTCGTTTAGATTTCATCATTAAAAAAAAATGCATGATTGTCTGATTTTTTTTGACCGATATTTATTATAAATTAAAGAAATTACAATGTTGAGAAATTCTTTATAAGATGTCTAAGACTAATCCAAAATATTTCTTGTGTACTTTTGAAAACTTCATATAGCAACCCTGCTAGCATTCTACATAAATCTACAGCGGGCCGTTAGCGGCCCGTCAGCTACCCTGACGGGCCGCTAACGGCCCGCTGTAGATTTATGTAGAATGCTAGCAGGGAAAATACCTTCGTTTTCACGAACCTCAGCGGAAGTAACGTCACACTGACTGTCCCTATACGACAACACACCCGTGTCCTAAAATGGCGCCTTTCACATCTCTAGAACTAGCATTTTTTAATATAAAAATGATGTACATAGAGGATCTTACATGAGTGGTCATGTATTATTGAATTTATTAAACGAGTTGAGGAAAAGGGATAAAATGCGAGGCTTTGCCGAGCATTTTATCCGTTTTCCTCAACGAGTTTAATAAATTCAATAATACATGAGCACGAATGCAAGATTCTATTTATCATATGACATTTAAAACGCATTTTATTCACGATTGTTTACAAAAATGTCACTATTCCGGCGATATTAAACGCGACGTCGTTAAGGACGTCGTACGTGTAACGTTACGGGACGTTTCTAGCTAATTTGCATATTTAATCCACTAGTGGATTATCGAAAATATTACATGGCGTTATTACACTCTCAGACGCGATGTCATATGATAAATGTATATTTTTATTCTTTTTTCTAGTCCAAACATAGATTATTGGTATTCGTTAGAATCGCCTCAATGAAATTTTTGTTGTCAATGTGCATCGTTGTCAGTGTTGGGGTGGGAGAATGAGGTTTCTTTAACAGGGCAAAAGGTCAACACATCCGTGAGACATAATGTATTTTATATATATCACTCCAACACACCAACACTGATACTTTTTTCTGATGAAAAGCGGTACATGTACTTTTTCTAATTGGTGCTATAAACCGCCGGTTCTAACGAGTACCAACAATTTATAATTTGGAGCCAAAACAATAATAATAACATACACCCCTGTAAACCCCAGTTTTCTGTAATTAAACGGGGTTTACATGTTTTCATGAACTCGCTGCACTTCTCTTCGATATCGACTTTTCTTTAGATTCCGGCTGTGCCCCAATTCATTCCTGAACAAACAGAAGGGAACCAAATCGATGTATTTCAACGAGAGCGCAACAAATCCCCATTAAGACAGCAGAGAACAAATAAACGGTGAAAAAGAAATTAAGAGTTTTTTTTTTTTTTTAATGAAAGTGATCAATTCTGAAAAAGGAGAATCAATATCTGTATTTCGTAACATTTATTTGATGTATTTAATCGCATGGACAATTAAAACAGTAAATGTAGTAGCGTAGAAGCGTTTGAGGTACATACTGGATTGACTATAGTACCAAACCAGGACATATTTGGTTCTATATTCCTAAACAGCAAGCAATAGTTATGATAAGCGTCATAATATAATGTTATTAATCAGGTAATTTCGTATTGGCCCAGATCCAGGTCCGAGGACTGCTTTATTGGCCCGAGGCCGAAGGCCGAGGGCCAATGCAGCTGACCGAGGACCTGTAACTGGGTCAATGCAAGATTACTTGATTAATGACAATTTAATTAACTGACGCATTTAAAAAAACATGATTATTGATTTTTGACCTCACTTGACCTCAATTATTATTGGTTGACCTGGTGTTAATACGGATGACCTCCGATTAATACAGGATAGTCAATTAATAAACCCTGAATAAAACGCGCGAAAACATGGAATGATACGGACGGATTTAGGTACAATCCTTTGTATAATATGTCCATTTGAGATAATGCGTTCTTTCATGGTCGTAAAGATAGCCATTTTCAGATAAAAAGCTGTGATGTTATTCTTATTGATTATGGTTTCTCGTGGAAACCGCCTCATTTGTGTGGTTCTAACGAGCAGACAGAATCTACGCTTTGGGCCAAGAATATAATGTTATTAATATTGGCCCAGTTACATGTACAGGTCCGAGGTCTGCTGCATTGGCCCGAGAGGGTCAATTCGAAATTGCTTGATTAATGAGAATTTTATTAACGGACAAAATTAAAATAAAAATGATTATTGATTTTTGAACCCACTTGACCTACGGTTAAGGTTGATCTGGTGTTAATACGGATGTCTTCCGATCAATACAGGGTAGTCAATTTATACTATAATGTTATTAATCAAGTAATTTCGTATTGGCCAAATTACAGGTCCGAGGTCTGCTGTATTGGCCCGAGGCCGAAGGCCGAGGCCAAAACAGCAGACCAAGGACCTGTAACTTGGCCAATACAAAATTACTTGATTAATGACAATTTTATTAATTGAAACCATTAAAAACATGATAATTGATTTTTGACGTCAGTGTTAATATGGATGGATGACCTCAGAACAATACAGGATAGTCAATTAATAATAAAGAATATAACCTATACCCTTGTAAATACCATTTATAAGTGTGCATTGCAGCTGAACCGAGTGATTGTTCTCCAAGAGAGATACTCATGAACATAATGAAATTTCTCCAAGCCCGTATGCATAGAGATTGACCATGTATGGTCATTTTCTCACTTCCACTGATTCAAGGGGGCAGTTGCCAGTTGCTGGTGAAGGCACGTGCACTGTACTGGTTAACCGCTTAAGTATAAGTCTGCCCAGACAAAAAGTGTAGGTAGGTAAACTGACCGGGTTTGCTGATAAGAGTACAGAGGTAGGCATGAAAGAAGCAATTCCAAAAACGCCGTGCTTTGTTTCTTCTCTTATCGCGTTTTGTAGCTCCCTGATATACGAATATACGATAAATTACTGGCACATAACAAGGTAGATCGAGCTCTGTCGGAAACAATTACAGGTGTGTTATTGAGATTTGCAGTAATTCAGACAGGTGCGAAAGAGTTCATTAAGAAAATCCATGAGAATGTTTTTCATATAAACATATTACCTTTAGAATTGTGGAGGCGATTCATTGGCAATGATAACCACATTTAGTCTCTTTTTCTGCACACGGTTGTTTATTTCTTAATATATTTTGAAAATACTAGTTGTTTCTTATAATTAAATGAAAGAGGAGTGTAATGAAATAAATAAATATATTGGGTGGTGTTGCCAAATATGCAAACCGACTTCGGTAGAGTCTTAATGCAGCCACGCAAAGCAGAATGTGCTCCTAGCGAAAACTTTTATTGGCCTGCGCGCCTCGCGGACCAATCAGAGTCTTCGCTGTGCTTAATATGAGTACGTTTGGACTTAAAAATAATAGTCATGCAGACAGTAACTTTTAGCTAGATGAGAAGACTAGCCCGAGTGAATGGTTACATACATTGAATGAGTCTTTACTGAGCGCATTACGATTTCTGCTCAAAATATAGATTACGGGTACTCGTTAGAACCGCCTCATCAAGGCGGTTTTAACGCGTACCCATAATCTATATTTTAGAGCAGAAATACGAACCCTGTAATTCCAGTTTTCCAGTGGGGTTCAAGGGAGCCAAAATTATACAGGCGTGTTGCCTTGATGGCCCGTCCGAAAACCTGTTACATACATGTATATTAAGATAAAACGTATTTTATTATATTGCCGATACCTACATTGTTTTCCTCTGCTGGAACAAGGCGTTATTACATGTTAGTTGGACTTTCTAGCCAAGAAAGGTACAATAACAGGTGCGAATTGTGCAATTTGCTCGACCAACTGAGAACTGCGATCTGTGGAAACGTCGCGGCAAACTCTCCAAAGGGATTCTGCTCCAACAGGACAATGCAAGAGTCCACACTTGCAAAATTACAACGGGTGCTGTTGAACGGAATGGGTACGAGCTAATACCGCACTCCGCCTATTCCTACTTCCAAACTTGAAACATGATTTCCGGGGACGTCATTTTCGGTCCAACGAAGAAGTCGTGGCAGCAGTTGAGGAGTGGGTCGGAGACAAGGACCCAGATTTCTTCAGTTGATGGCACTGGAACAGCGTTGGTCCAAGTGTATCATTCTATAGAACAATTACAGCGAAGAAGAAGAGATGGGCCTATATTATCTGCCTTAGTTTTGTTCAAAAACATAGATTATGGGTACTCGTTAGAACCGCCTCATTGAGGCGGTTCTAACAAGTACCCACAATCTAGGTAGGCAGTTCTAACAAGTACCCACAATCTAGGTTGAAAGAAAAAAATAGAAAGATATTACAGTTTTAGCTTAATAATTGTAATTTCTGACACCATGTTGGACGCCATTATTTCACATGGACATGTTTTCCTAATGTTTATTGACTCACCCTCGTATCCGGCCTTTCACTTGATTTGTTCAAAGACAGCTGGAGTAGGCTTTTATATGATCTTTTTCAGTTGGTAGATTTTTATTAAGACCTTCTTTGAGGCTGTTCAAAAGTTGTCTTTATGCGTAATACCACTTTAGGGTTTCTTGGGACTGTTCAAAAATGTCCTATAGAAGCCTCCGTGGTGTAGTGTTTACGCTACTCGCCTTGTAAACCAGGGGTCGCAGGATCGATCCCGGGCTTCTCCTCCAGACTTTCGGATGAGTCTTTAAACCGAGGTCCCGTCTCCGTATGACATTAGCTGTTGGCGGGACGTAAAACTCAAACACTCACTCAAGAATGTCCTTTAGATCACGTTTGAACTATCCAAACGGGGGCCTGCTACCAGAGGACACCGGGTATACATGCAGTAAAAAAAGGAGAAACGGAAGCCTTTAAAACAGGCTTTAAAAGAAAACAGAAAAAAAGGCTTATTTATGATCTTGTCTTAATATTTCACAGTGTAGTTTTTATTAAATGGACAGGTCGTTACTGCTTGTATAATACCAATCATATTTTACTCGTATATGGTCTATTTGCGTCCATCCCGATAGTCTTAGGCAAATAATTAATTGCTTTGTTTGTATATACTCTGGGATGGGCCCCGGTGGTTTCATGTTGGTGTTTTCTTCATTGATTCTAATAACACATGGGTCGTGGTTCTTTACACTTAGTTACCTCGAAATACATCACTAAAACACATCTATATAATTTTGACCCCCTTTAACCCCGCTTTTATACAGTAAAACTTGGGTTTTCAGGGGTAAACATTATTTTTCTTATTTCTGCTCAAAAACATAGATTGTGGGTACTCGATAGAACCGCCTCGTCGAGGCGGTTCTATCGAGTCCCCGCAATTTATGTTTTCAGCCAAAAAAAAAAAAAAAAGAAAAAAAAAAAAATAAGAAAAATATCAGTTTTTTTTTTTCTGGAAATTTTCCTTTTTAGATGGTAAAATCTTCCAATACGTTTGTATAAGCGTGTTTTCGTTATGGTATACTGCTACTGAATATAAACATGCGTATGAAGCCAACAAACAGTGTATATACAGAAAACTTCCTTTATTAAAACCACCTTTGGAACTGTTCAAAAGTGGTCTTTAAGACCACTTTTGAACAGTCTAAATGTGATCCCTGACCGGAGGACACTGTTTGCGGACACACAAAGAAAGAATAACTGCACCATTGTAAATAAGCTTGTGTGGCGGCCGTAAAAAGTCTCCCTGCCCTACATCATAGTGTAGTTTATATTTTCTTGTCATTTGGGATCATTGATTCCATTGTTGAATATTGAAAATATTTTAGGGTCACTGATGAGGCCTTATTGGCCGGAACTAGCTAGTCTGGCCGAGAAAACTCACTCCATATTTTCCAGTTCTGTGGTGTATTCCTTGCTTCTAACTGGTGAGCAGGAGGACGCGGGTTCGACTCCCGCCGGGGTCGGCAACATTCTTTCGTGGAGATTGATCATGAAATCTTTTCTACGGTCATTCTCTCCCTTCCGCTGATTCAAGAAGGGCAGTTGTCAGTTTCTGGCGAAAGAATGTGCACTGTACTGGTTAACCGCTTACGTATAAGCCTGCCCAGGAAAGTGTTGATAGGTAAACTGACCGGCTCAAAAATGACCTGAATAGTGTTGACTGGGCCGTAAAACTCCAATACAAACAAACAAATCCTTGCTTCTAAAGGATAACCCTTTCTAGAACATATTAACAAAACAGAATAAGTCTCAATTTTAGATGGTCTTAAATGCGGAATTTCACTGTACATTGTTAGGTTTATTAAAAGCCATGACAGCACTGGAGGATGATGACTGAAAACAAATGGCCCTAAACCTTGACTAATACTGTTTTGGATTAGCATCACGTGAACAAGTCCGTGAAATGAACACCCCCTTAAACCCCACTTTATATAGAGAAAACAGGGGTTTAAGGGGGTAAACATGATTTTTCATATTATTACTCCCAGACATAGGTTGTGGGTACTCGTTAGAACCGCCTCAATGAGGCGGTTCTAACGAGCACCCACAACCTATGTTTGTAGTATTTATAAGAAAAATATCGCAAATTTTAATCAGAAAAGTAGCCATTTTGGAGATGTGAAAAAATGCACTATGCCATGCGGGCGTGTTATCGTAATGGTCTCAAATTCAAATTATTCTTTAAGCAAACATATTAGACCTTGTACAGACGCCGCGGGATCTAGGTCCACACTACGGCAACGTCCTAAACATATAATGATTCACAAGTTCTTTATTGAAAACACTTTCCGGAACACCGGAGTGGGCCTTTATGTCCTTATTTTCATTGCAAACGTTTCATTGTGTCTGATGTCGGATAGCAAATACAGGTGTGTGACGTCGAACTGTACACGTGGTGTGTGCCGGATAATGCAGATGTCTGGAGTCGGACTGTTTATGTGTCTGATGTCGGACTGCAAAGATTTTGGTCGTTGGATTGTCCGTGTCTGACGTCGGACTCTACAGGTGTCCGACATACTTATGCCTATGCCGGTGTTTGACGTCGAACTCTACAGATGTCTGGCGCCGGATTGTACACGTCTTTGGAATAGGAAAGTGTAGGTCTCTGGTCGTACTGTGCAGCTGTCTAGCATAAGATTAAGCATGTGTCTGGCTTCGGAAAGGGTACTTGTTTGTAGCCTCTCCATGCAGCAGTCTCGCAACGGATTTAACAGCTTCCTGTCATCAAACGGCGCAAGTCCTGGCGTCGAAAGGTGCAGCTGTTAGACGTCGCGATATGCATATGGCTGCGCAGTATGTCGAAACCTGCGCTATAGCCATGCTACAGATGATACTATACAAAGATATGGTAGAGTGGTTCGTTGGTTTGATGACAGGCGCATATATATGTACACACATGCAATGAATGCATTTAAGAAAGGAAAAACGGAAGAAAGAAAGAAAAAAGAAAGAAAGAGACGCATCTAGAAAAACATATCCATTTCCTTTATTACTTTGTGCTGTTGAAGTAACGTGTAACCCCATGTCGATAGTTTATATACTGCTTTTCATGTAAGATTTTACATTTATTTCCAAAGCTTCCGCCCATCGGGGCTGGAAGAAATAAATGGACTTCATGATGCTTCCAAGCAGAGCTGAAACCGTTCCACACACGAGTACTGGGAAACCGCTTAGAGGATCTAATCCCGCCCAGGCAAAGCGGTGCGAGGCCATGCTTATAAACCCTATTTGTTTTATTGGGCGGCAGACTTGAGAGGTCATTTCATCTTAATGTCGGGTAAAAGTCCCACAAAATTGGAAGCAACGTCTCCAAAATGACCTTTACAGTGTTGACGGGGACGTTAATCATCAAATCAAACAAACAAACATTTGTTTCCAAGGACGACTGCCATATCACATTGTATTGCACGTGATAGTTAACCATTTACGTTTCTATCATTCGAGACATTTAAGAGCAAACAAAGTAATAGTAATAAATAGTAACCAATAAGTAACACCCTTGTTGTCATTATCCCTTTTAGTACCAAATGGAATCTTCCTCCTAATATACAGCAGGAGTGCATTTCAAATTTAAGGGGTGTTAGGTTGTGTTTACATCAAAATTTATTTGGAAAATGACTGAACTTTTATTAGCAAACAGTTGATTCTGCGGCGTCTGATCTGGGCCTGCACCCATTTGGTACCAGAAACCCGTTTTTGGGTTTCTGGTACCAAATGGGTTAAATATACAAACACATTTTAAACTTTAGCGCCAATAAAAAGAAAATTTTTAGATGCATATTGTGATTTTTTTTTTATTTCTGCTCAAAATATAGATTGTGGGTACTCGTTAGTAGCGCCTTATTAGGCAAACTGCATAATTTATTTCTTGAAATACAAGATTTTCTAACTCTACATTTTGGACTCGATGGGGTCTCCAAGCTAGACGTGTAAATACAGGGAACTCCGGTATTAAGACCAGCGTAAATTAAGACCAATTCTTCTTTGGAAAATCTTATTTAGAAGGTTTCAGTTATCTTTCTTTCCACCACTTTCTTGTACTGAACACCCCCTATGCCCAATTATATATAGAAAATGGGGTATACAGGGGTATACATTTCTGGTCCATGACATAGGTTGTGGGTATTCGTTAGAACCGCCTTATTGAGGCGGTTCTAACGAGCATCCACAGCCTATGTTGGAAACTATATAAGAAAACTATCACAAACTTTCATAAAAAAAAGGAACCATTTTAGAGGTGGGAAAGTGCACTATGTCACAAAGATGTGCATCGTAATGCGTTTTCTCTACACACCATGTCTTCTAGTAAGGGACCTTTGGAACTGTTGAAAAGTGGTCTTACACTGATAAATATAATTTTGTGTTTCTTATATGCTTCAGACGGCCCCGGGATCTCAGTCGGATGCGCGTCTGACTGGTGATCAGGAGGACGCGGATTCGATATCTGCCGGGGTAGGCAACGTTCTTTCATGGAGATTGATTATGAAATCTTTTCTCTCCCTTCCGCTGATTCAAGGTTTCTGGCAAAAGAATGTGCAGTGCACTGGTTACATGTAGCCGCTTACGTATAAGCCTGCCCAGGCAAAGTGTGGACAGGTAAAATAGCGTTGACTGGGCCGTTAAACTCCAATACAAACAAACAAATCTTATATGCTTTAAACTGTTTTAAAGCGTCGCGACGGGGAACAAACTTTTTACACGGTGATTTCGCATCTTTTTAGTTAACTGGGTATAATATTTGGTGTAAACTGAAAGTTTGCATCTAAAAAGCACCTTAGAAATCGTTCGCTTGAAATTAGCATTCAAATAATGTCCGCAGTTACTAAGTTCGTCTGGCGTCGCGTGCATTATTGACGTTGCGTAGGTGCTGAAAGTGACGTCATCAACGTCAACGTGCGAGACGTAATTTCTGACACGCAATTATAACGTTTAATTAATTAACAACTAACAAACAAAAATATATGTTCATTTTGTTTCGTTGAAACAACGAATTCACAAACAGTGAAAATAAAAATCGTATTTTCACTGTTGGAAACAGTGACAATATCGATTTCGATTTCACTGGGAAATCGCTATAATGCATTGAAAAGCATGTAAAAAATTGACATTCCTTTTCCTTTGAATTGTCTCCGGATAGCGGTAGTGTCTAATATTTCTACGTAGACATCTCTATGCAAAATTTCTGACATTTGATAAGGCTACAAGGAGCGAGTTTGTCTACAATTCTGGCAGTGATTGATAAAAAGCAGCTTAGACGACTAAGTCAGGTCAAGACATCTTTTGATGCAGACGTAGTTAAAATAGCATGCATCATGTTGACAAAACAATGGAATGAATGCGCACATAAACGCGACTTCCTGTAGGGTAAAGTGGGATTGACAATTTTATACGTTGGTGGTTTTATTTCTGTTCTAAAAACAGTCCAACCTGTGTTAAGCAAGCACCTAAGGGGTGATCAAAATGTGCTTGGTTTAGACAGGTGCTTGCTTAATGCAGGTGAATTTTTGATGGATTTTCCTTTATCGGGAACTGAAGGCATACTTGCTTAAGACAGGTTGCTTGCTTAATAGAGGTGGCCACTATGACAGGTTTTACGTCCAACTGTGTTAAGCAAGCACCTAAGGGGTGATCAAAATGTGCTTGGTTTAGACAGGTGCTTGCTTAATATGGTGAATTTTAATGCATTTTCCTTTATCTGGAACTGAAGGCATGCTTGCTTAAGACAGGTTGCTTGCTTAATAGAGGTGGCCACTATGACAGTTTTACTGTACACATAAAATAACAGTTTGTGTTATGATCGCTTGGCCGAAACGGGTCAAATGTGCTCCCACAGTCTACCCTAACCTTACGATAACACACCCGTGCGCCATAGTGCATTTTTTCACATCTCCAAAATAGTTACTTTTCTGATGAAAGTCCGGGATATTTTTCTTATTTATGCTGCAAACTTAGGTTGTGGGTACTCGTTAGAATGAGGCGGTTCAAACGAGTACCTACAACCTATGTCTTGGAGCAGAAATAAAAAAAAAATAATGCGTATACCCTTAAACCCCAGTTTTCTCTATATAAAGTGGGGTTTAAGAGGGTGTTCATTTCACGGACTTGTTCACGTGATGAATGTCTTTAAAAACCCGACTCTCTGTAGGGTAAAGTGGGATTGACAATGTTGTACGTTGGCCGTTTTATTTCTGTTCTAAAAACATAGTCTATGGGCATTCGTTGTGACCGCCTAGCCGAAACAGGTCAAATTTGCATCCACACAGTTTGTTGGCACTCGTTATGACCGCTTAGCCGAAACGGGTCATATTTGCACCCACAGCCTATCTAAAAAAACTTAAAATGTGCACCCACAGTCTATCTTAAGAGCATCAAATGTACACCGACAGTCTACATATATTGCAAGAACAAGGATAAGGATCTGCAAAAAAAAAAAAACAAGATTGGATTCTCACCCTAACAGTCTCACAGACAAAATGCAATATTATTTTATAAGTTGGCATTTCATAACATCAAGTGATCCAGTCCGTGAGATGAAGACCCCCTAAACCCCACTTTATATAGAGAAAACTGGGGTTTGAGTGGGTATACACATTATTGTTCTTATTTCTGTTCCAAGGCATGGGTTGTGGGTACTCGTTAGAACGGCCTCTATGAGGCCGTTCTAACGAGCACCCACAACCTATGTTTGCAGTATAAATAGGAAAAATATCACATATTTTCACCAGAAAAGTAGCCATTTTGGAGGTGTGAAAAATGCACTTTGTCGCGCGGGGCTGTTATCGTAATGATTATCAGGCGATAACCCTTTCATCACGGTGTTTAAGAAGTGAACTCTTTAACCTTTGATGTTGGCCGCCTTCCTCGTTGTGAAAAGATCATTATCATTTACCCCCTTTATATATTGCATTGTAGCGCAATGACCTGATAAAGATATGCTATCTCAGGACAAGTGAGCTTTATCGGGTCAACGTGACAATGCACTTTTATGATTAAACCGGACTACTATAAAAATGACTAAAATGTTATTTTTACTGGAAAAAAAATGAAAAAACATTACTTGAAAAAAAATTATAGGAAAAAATATGGTCGGCTGATGCAAAATATATCGGCCGCAGGAATGCTTGGAGGCACTGAGATCATCGATTGCTAATTTAAGAGTATGCAAGGGGATAAACTGATAAATAGAATACCATATTCGTGTCATTTGATATCAAGTTTATCAGGCTCGGCTTCGAGAACGCATGTAGAATCGCTCGGTAAGCTTCGCGATTCTACAAGCGTTCTCAAAGCCTTGCCTGATAAACTTGATATCATGTATTCTCTATTTATCGTGCTGTGAAAAACAAAAAGCTTTTTGGAGCCTTCGTAATGCGATGGTTAAGCTACTGACCTTGTTAATTAGGGGTCGTATGCTCAATGCCGGGATTCGTCAGACTTTCGGAAAGGTCTTCAAAGTCTGTGGAATGTGCATCCCCTAGACAACTAGGGTTTACAGGGGTGTACATTATTTTTCTTATTTCTGCCCGAACACATAAGTGATGTTCCATGGTTACTCGTAAGAACCGTCTCAACGTGACGAAACGGTTCTGACGAGCACTACTACCTATGTTATGAGCATAAAGAAGAAACGTACCACAGATTTTCATCCGAAATATGACTGTTTTGGAGAAATGTGTCACATTTAACGTAATGCCCCCCCCCCCCCACACACACACACAAACATCAGCCGAGGTCTACTCCTAATTTTTGATCGAATTTGCTCTTTCCCTATAAGAGTATAACCAATTTTCACTACTTGTAAGAGCAGACCCTATTTTACTGTTTCTAGCCTGAAATCATCACGAAAACACACTAATTTTGGCCCAGTTAAACCCCACTTTTATAGTATACATTATTTTTCTTATTTCTTCTCAAATACATGGATTGTGGGTACTCGTTGGAACCGCCTCGCCGAGGCGGTTCTAACGAGTTCCCGCAATCTATGTTGTAGCAGAAATATGAAAAAAAAAAAAAAAAACTAGACACAAAGAAGGTCAAGGTCAACCCAGGGTCACCATTTTAGCAATTTATGATGGGCCTACGTCCCAGATGCTTTTTATCAAGTTTCGTGGAAATCTGCCCAGTATGCGGGACCTTTTTAATAGATGCGGCAGTGCCTGAGAATCTAATTATTATTTTTTTTTCGCCTTAGTGCTGTAATCTGAATCGTTTGCAGGAAAAAATGCATTATCACTTTTCCAATACAAAAGCATATGTGTCAAAGTTTGACCTAGGCACAAAGAACTTCAAGGTCAACCCAGGGTCACCATTTTAGCAATTTATGATGGGCCTATGTCCCAGATGCTGTTTATAAAGTTTCGTGGAAATCTGCCCAGTGGTTCTGGAGAAGACTATTTTTGAAGGGTTTTTACCATATATGGCTTGGCGGCCATTTTGGTCATGTGACCTGGACCCCATGAGCAAATTTTGGTTTCTCCAATCCAATAGAGGCTCCATATAAAATTTGACTTCAATCGGCCCAACGGTTTCCTAGGAGAAGCAGTTCGAAAATTTTCACATTTTTCGCCTCGGCGAGGCTATACTAAATGGAATGTAATATTTCGCAAGTTCATTGGTTAGATCTCATTGATATCTATCAGTATGCCAAAAATTGTTTAAATATTCCGAGCGGTTAAGTTACTATCACCAATTTTCACAAACGGGTTACGGACGGACGGGCTGAAAGAATGACACAGTGATTTTAGGACACTCTTAGAAAATCAACCGACTTCAGTCGATCGTTTTTTCTGCGGGTCGTGCAATATTAGCTTTTTAAATCTGAAAATTACATTTTTTTTTTGTTGTAAAATTTTCTAATATATTTGGATGTGTATGTTTTCGTGCGTAATGGGCTTGCAAGTGAGTGAGTGAGTTTTAGTTTTACGTCCCACCAACAGCTAAGGTCATACGGAGACGGGACCACGGTTTAACGACGCATCCGAAAGTCTGGAGAAGCCCGGGATCGATCCGGGCTTGCAAGTGTAAGTGCGGAAAGTTCACACAGTTTTACGTGTCATTGTATGTGTGTTCATTATTTTAAAGTCTGCGTCAAGGTATCAGATAATTGTATCACGTATTACACTTTTAATGCCTTCAATCAATGGGCAAAACACAGCTGTTTCCGGAAAAACAATCTTTCGCATAAAAGCACCAAATTTTATTACCCACAAAGTCTATCGTTCGTTCGTTTAGGGAAAGACAACAGCATTTTGCGTTCAGAGTTCGGAATGAAAGGGCTATCGCCTATTATAAGGTACAGGCAATGAGAACCGTCGGCATCATGCTAAAATAATACATGTATCATGCAGGATTGTTAATCTTCGAAGCGAAGTTTGAAGCAGCCTCATTAAAGTTACAAATCCTTGGGCACATCCTTTCGATGTTTAATTGTATCGCTCAGCAGCGACAGCTGAGATTGCTGCAACAAAAATCAGCGATTGAAACAAAAAATGTTTTATTGCCATGGGGACAAATATGTGTGTTTCTAATCATCAGTTTAACAAAATAGAAGTAGAGGCAATGATCAGGAATCGATACAATCAACCCGCAGCTCCCATCAGAGACACCAAATGAACACCCGTGTAACGAACACCACTTGCAAACCAACTTTATGCAGAGAACAGTGGTGTGTACAGGGGTACACATTATTTTCCTTATTTTCGCACAAAAACCACACCACGAAAACACGCCTATATAATGTTGACCCCATCAAACCCCAATTTTATATATTAAACTGGGGTTTACAGGGGTAAACTGATTTTTCTCATTTCTGCTCAAAACATAGATTGTGGGTACTCGTTAGAACCGCATCGATGAGGGGGTTCTAACGAGTACCCACAATCTGTATTTTGAGCAGAAATAAGAAAAATATCACAAACTATCATCTTAAGTTTTTCATTTTTACGGCGATACAGAGTATTTGTATAGGCGTGTTTTCGTATTGAAAGGTTGGAGTACTATTTTGAACGGTAAGATCAGCAGCTTGGATAGGACAACACAAGTCAACATCCAAATTTTCAAGATTCGTGTTATCTAAAAATCCTAAGATTTCGGACACCTGGAAAACTTACTGTAATTGTCCTAATTTTTTTAACAAATTCGTTTCCCGATCTAGCAAAGAATATCCGACCGTAACACCCCCGATATACCTCACAAATGACAATTTTGAATACAGTAACCCCCTAAATAATGGTCCACTTGGTGTGTGGGTGTGTGTGTATGCACGCGCGGGCGCGTGCATGTTTGTCTGTATTACGTCCCACCGACATCTAAGGTAATATGGAGACGAGACCGCGTTGTAAAGACTCATCTCAAAGTCTACATGTCCACTTGTAACATGATGTAGGCTTATCATATTTCTCATCACTACTGTTTACACTTCAGAAGCATGAGAGTACCAGGCTCTTCCCCATATAAACATAGTCATATTGATTGTCTAGAACGTTTATATTTCATATAACTCCATGAATTCCATTCTATCTTTTTGTCCGTTCTGCATTTATTAAATCTTGAAATATTTATAGAATATGTCTGAAAGAAATATACACTAAGGAGTGTATACATCTAAATCAAATCCTGATCGAGCAGATGTTTATTACAGGGCCTGCGAATCTTGCGTTAAACTGATTTGAGACTGACCCGTCTGAATCTGGTACGAGTAAGATTCACAGAATGGAAGAATTGTCTTACAGTGTCGATGCACTTTTGTGTGCAATATGCGCTTTTCAAATAAGCTCACCATGGGTTAGTACATGTGCACCTGTCATATGGTTCTTTGGAGATTGCTTGATCAAGCTTTTTGTTTTAATTGTGGATAGCCGTTGCGATATTACCTTGTTACGCAAAACGGTGGCATTTAAGAAACAAACATAAAACAATTTTTACCATATGGCGTCTTGTCTGAGAATGTGATACAGTAACGTCATTTATTTTATACTTAGCAGTGAAATCAATGCATATCTGAAACAAATAAAAATGATATCAATCACAAGTGAAATGATATCGTACATGTATCATTTCACTTGTGACTGATACCATTAATATCAGTTCACTGTAGCGGGCCAGAACTATACTGTTTTGATTACCTTCTGGTCGAAAACAAGAGGTTAATTTCCCTTTTATTTACTAAGAATAATAATTCCTTATACCGTTAGAATATATTTTGAAGTGTGACATTAAAATTGAATGAACAGACATAATATCTGACAACAGCAGCGCTGTGGTTTTGAACATCTCCCTTTTGCCGACACACACCTCGGGCACAATTGAAGTGCTCCCTCACAGATTTAGGCTTAGCTGTTTTTGTTACAAATGGTCTACAAGGCGTACCAATTCACTGAATGGCTGAACAAGAGTTTGTGCGAGGAAATATAGTTTCTAGGGAAATATGTGCTCAAATCACAGCGTGTTTCGTTAACGTGAAAACCGACAGCGACCGACTGCTACACATGGTATCGATTGTACAGTGGCTGGGTACATGTCACTTAGAGCCTTCAAAAATAAAATGGACTTCAAATAAGCACAACGCATTCTGTAACATACCTTGAAAAGCATTCTTTGAACTAAAAAGGCTGAATTCAAAATGGCGATTTGTTTTTGCTTTGACACTGACAGTTATGACGTCATGTAGCCAGGTCACAATTGTGCCGTCGCCGTCTTGGGTCGATCAATTACCGTAACGTAAGTGTCCTAATAAATTATAAAATAAAAAGAACATTAACTTTTTTCGGCGGATACCAAAAGTATTTCATCTCGTGAGTTGAAAACATCCGAATTTTCAATCGTGCTTCACACTCGTGAAAACTCTGCTGTTTTCAACACACTCTATGAAATATTTTTGGTATCCACCTCAAAAAGGAAATATCCTCTATGTAATAAATTCGATAATCCACTAGTGGACTAAATATGCAAATTAGTTATATAGGCCCCGTAACGCTATGTGTACGACGTCCTTAACGACGTCGCGTTTACTAATGGCGGAATATTGACATTTTTGTAAAACAATTGTGGATAAATTGTGTGTTAAATGTCATATGATAAATATAAACTTGCATTCGTGTTCATGTATTATTGAATTTATTAAACTTGTACATGTATGATCCTCCATGTAGTGTTTAAGTTTTGAATTGTCTGAGGTGTAAAAGTCTGAAACCTGTAATTTCCATTTTTTTAAGCAAAGAAATACTTACATTAAAGTCTCTGAAACTTGGATACATGTATTTAATACTATATATACACACGCCCATAAAAGATTATTTATGAAAGTTACACAGAATGCATTACATTTCAAGTGTTAAGTGTCTGTGTGTTACTTTTTTCTGGTTCACATACTTTTTTCTGCAAAATTTCATTCTTAGAGCTGTTGATGCCACAACTATGTTGCATATATTACCACAATAACAGTGGAAGTCAGCTTCTGAACTAGTTACATCACGAAAACACGCCTATATAATTTTTACCACCTTGAACCGCACGTTTATATAATAAAACTGGGGTTTAAAGGGGTAAACCTTATTTTCTTATTTCTGTTCTAAAATAAAGATTGTGGGTACTCGTTAGAACCGCCTCGATGAGGCGGTTCTAACGAGTACCCACAGTCTATATTTTGAGCAGAAATAAGAAAAATACGACAATTTTTCATCTTCAAATTTTCGATTTTTCGTTGGTAAAATGTACAATGCATTTGAATAGGCGTGTTTCGTAATGATTTCATTCTTAGAGCTGTTGATGCCACAACTGTGTTGCATATAGTATCACAATAACAACGGAAGTCAGCTTCTAAACTAGTTAGGCGGCACGTGCGCCACCCTGATTGATTATACTTTAAATAGCAGCTGACTTAAATATTTGCTTTGTTACTGCTCCAATAACCTTATTGCTTCGAAACCTTTGAAAGATGCCTAAAATCACATCCGCAGAATCTCTTGAGTATCAACGAACTTTTTACTTGCAATCTAATTTACGGATTGTTTCTGAAGAAACGAAATTCCAACTGAATATTTATTGGCAGCCATTAAAGTTCAGAAAATTTATTATTCTTAAATACAAGATAGCAGATGCTGGCGGGCTAAATTTAGACTAAAGTCTGCATCTCTTTAGATGTTGCACTGATGAGTTAGAAGGCATTCATACGGACTGAACAAATTATTTGTCTAAATCGCGACGGAAATAAGGGCGAGGATAGTGGTCACGTAAAATCGATTTAAGCCCCCAAAGTGGAATTCGTTTCCGCTGACCGTTTCAAGGAGGTTCTTCTGTCGCGGTTTTTTTTTTTTTTTTGTTATGGATTGTCTTTGGGTGTTTGTGTCGCTTATGTTATTTTATTTTGGATAGCCTATTGGCTATTTTGTAGGAAAGTAACTGTCCTTTTGGCTTTCCGCAGTTGGAATTTCCATTAGGGTCTGTTATTTCATGTTTGTGTGTCTTTCCTTTTGGTGTCTCTGATGGGAGCTGTGGGTTGATTTTATCGATTCCTGATCATTGTCACCACTCCTATTCTAAGTTTTTAAGCGTTTTTTTTCTCTCTGCCCTGTTGTTGTTTCTCATATGTAAATTCATTTGTAACTGCATGCATGTGCGGCTTCGTATGTTGTAATTTTCTTTGATGTTGGTAATTTTCAAGAAGTTTGAACATTTATGATGCCGTGTGTTGGTACTCTTGAAGTAGATTTTTTTCGGAAGTTTTTTGATATTTTTCTTATTTCAAATCCAAATATAAATTGTGCTCCTTGTTAGAATTGGCTCGTTAAAAATCCATATTACGAATATCATATATTCCTCTGTAAAACCCACTTTCATCTCATCACGGTAACAAGGCCGTGAAATGAAGACCCCCGTAAACCCTAGTTTAGAGCCCCCGTAAACCCTATTTTATATAGAGTAACTGGGGTTGGCGAGGGTAAACATTATTTGTCTTATTTCTGCTCCAAGACATAGGTTGTGGGTACTCGTTTGAACCGCCTCGATGAGGCGGTTCTAACGAGAACCCACAACCTATGTTTGCAGTATAAATAAAAAAAATATCATAAAATATATATTTGGAGATGTGAAAAATGCACTATGTCGCACGGGTATGTTATCGTAATGTATATACAGTAAGAAGGGGTTGGGTTCGGAATGTTCATCACCAGATGAAAAGAGACCTGCTCGATAGCATGCTATAGAGCGAAATCAGTTATGCTTAGAAAGAATCACATCACGATTATCAAGTCCGTGTAACGGGTCGTGTAAAGGACAGTCAGTGAAAGCCCCACTTTATAAAGAGAAAAGTTTGGTTTACGTTACGAGGGTCATAGTGTAGATTATATTTTCTTGTCCTTTGGGATCATTGATTCCATTGTGGATTTTGGAAAATATCTGAGGGTTACTGATGAGGCCTAATTGGCCGAAACTAGCTAGTCTGGCCCAGAAAACATGTACACCCCATATTTTTCACTTCTGTGGTGTATTCCTTGCTTCCAAAGGATAACCCTTTTATAGAACATATTTAACGTTATTATTTTTATTCTGGTCGAGGTGGTTTTGAGCAGAAATAAGAAAAATATCAGAATATTTTACCTGAAATTTTTCTCTCTTTTTTATATGGTAGAATTTACAATGTATTTGAACAGGCGTGTTTTCGTAATGAAGTCCGTGAAATGGACAGCTCTGTAAACAGAACTAAATATCGTGAAGACTGGGGTTTACATTTATTTTATTTATATACATTATTTTAAGAGGGTAAAAAACACATTTAGCTATAAAAACTATTCTACCATGTGGCCCTCTTTATAACACATAAAAGATATACACAAACAACATAGGTATACAAAAACATTTCTACCGCATGGCAGTTTTGTCAGGACAGGTGAGGTGTTGCGTCGCACACAGCAATGATTCCAGCCCAAGCTTAGCTCAGTTAGACGGGAAGCATGTGGCTGAACCGATGTCCAAACAGCATGCCCCGACACCCGAGCCCAGCCGGAAACATGGAGACCTGTAAGCCCGACACTATCTCTGTTGTGTCAATTTGCAGCCATACGGATTGTAGGTGTTAAAACTTTAAAAACCTACAAGATTATGGTTATTAAAATTACGAATGGGCGCGCAAAGTCAAATAGTTTTAAAAGTATACAACAGACAGATATTATTTTCTGCTTAAAACGCTAAAGGAGAAATAAATAGATAAAATGTTCACAATTACACTTCGGGTATGACCATTCTTACTGTAAGAGTCAGAGAATTTCCTTAAGACTGTTTTTTAAAAGAACTTAATTGCCGTTGCGTTTTTTACAGGAATAGGAAGCGTGTTCCAAAGTCTCGGAGCTGAGGTCGAAAATGCCCTGTCATAAAGAGATGTGCGGGATCTTGGAATTGCCAGGGTGCCATTGACTGATGCTCTCAGAGTACGACATGAGCAGCCAATATTTTTCTTATCTCTGCGCCAAGCCGTAGGTTGAGGGTACCCGTTAGAACCGCCTCTACACGACGGTTCTAATGAGCACACACAACAAAGGATGTGGGTACTCGTTAGAACCGCCTCTACACGGCAGTTCTAACGAGCAAACACAACCTTTGTTTGGAGTATAAATAAGAAATATATCACACATTCTCATCATAAAAATAACATTTTCTTTTTATATTCAAAATATTGCACAATGTCTCATATACGTTTTGCCTACATTATTACGAAAACACGCCTAAAAATGTGATAATTTTCTTATTTCTCTTCAAAATATATATTGTGGGTACCCGTTAGAACCGCCTCAACGAGGCGGTTCTAATGAGTACCCACAATCTATATTTTAGAGCAGAAATCAGAAAAAATAAGGTTTACTCCTGTAATCCACAATTTCTGCTATATAAAAGTGGCGTTCAAGGGGGTCAAAATTATGCAGAGGCGGCGTGTTTTCGTGATGATGAACACAAAACAACACTAGCGCCATCTTCCGCAAAACTGAAAAAGGAACAATAGCATTGGGACATAAAAATCGCTACATTCAAAAGCAACAAAGTCACGCAACACACAAAATCATTACATGCATTCGAAAATGGCATGGATGAGTTTGCGTTACAAAGTTGTTCTGGCACATGACAACCGATTTTTTTTTTCTTATTGAATAACCTATTGTACAATGAACTGCCTAGACTCGGAAATTGAGGGCTTTGTTTTATGTATCACTTGGTTGGTAATCATTAAGATAACACACGCGTGCGACATAGAGTATTTTTTAACATCTCCAAAATGGCTTCTGTACTGATAAAAATCCGTGATATTTTTGTTATAAATGTTCAAAACATAGGTTTAGGGTGCTCGTTCGAACCGCCTCAGTAAGGCGGTTCTAACTAGTAACCACAGCCTATGTCTTGGAGCAGAAATAAGAAAATATTGTATAGCCCCGTAAACCCCATTTTATCTATATAAAGTGATTTCACGGACTTGTTCAAGTGACGAAATGTACGGAAAATCATCCATTCGCCAAGATAGAGAAAACGACAAGGTTGCCGTGTACGGACAGAGGAGATTCAGACCATACGCACAGACCGATAAAATAATTGTTGACAATACGCACAGCAAAACGGAAAATCTCTTAAACGAACGATATAGAGTGTGTGTGTGTGTGCACATGCTTATTTCAGTACATTGTTAATTGCACCTGTTTTGCAGATTTTATTTATGTGTCTCGGTGACTTAATACATGCGTATGTGCTTGATTCGTCATAAGAGTACAGTGGTTCAACGAAACAGCATTTCGAATAGTGAAACTTCGATGGCTCGAACACCTTTGGGGCCATGAAAATGTGTTTTAGAATCGGTAGTTCGAGCCACTGAGAGTTAGTCACAGAGTCACGACATGCTTATATGAAAACAAGGTATGCTGTGTGTAACCATTAGAATCGTCTCATTGAGGCGATTCTAATGAGTACACACAACATACCTATTAATGAATTAAGAATGATAATCACCCATGGCCCAGAAAGATTTATATCCTGTTAAGGAACATTTACCTTACCAGGTCCTAGCTTACAAATGCAATCGTTATATTTAGACGCGGGATAGTTTGATTCACGTCGACGCGTTGTTCTTGACGTCACGTCAATGGAATCTATTGGCAACAAGGTCTACCTGAACCCGAATTTTATGTTGACTTAGTAAATAAATTTAGAAAAATTTATAACCACAAAGACTTCAGCACCCAATTTCGTAAAATCATTCTTCGATATAAAAAGATTGGGTGCAACATAAATGTTATACGACAGACTGCATGCATGGTAGTTAACCCAATCACGGTTGACAACTTTGCTTACCTCTTTAATTGCACGCCGGTGGGTCAGGCCTCAGATTCTATGACGGTTCCAACATAAAGGCTTATGTTGGTTGGTACCTGATGCTCCTGTCTCTGGTCGGGCCCATTGGAGTCTAATTGTTGGTTTTCTTTTGCTCCCAATGCTCCATTGTTTCTTGCTGTCGAGTCCTCATCGTTGTTTCATCTCTGTGGTTGTTTGAATTTTGTGTTCACGGAGATGTTCCACTGATGAATTAGGAGGCCTTGATGCGGACTGAACAAATTATTTGTCTTAATCGCGACGGAAGTAAGGGCGAGGATTATGGCCACGTCAAATCAATTTAAGCCCCCGGTGGAATTCGTTTCCGCTGACCGTTCCAAGGCGGTTCTTCTGTCGCGGTTTATTTTTGTAATGGTTTGTCTTTGGGTGTTTATGTCGCTTATATTATTTTATTTGGATAGCCTTTTTGTCATTTTGTGGGAAAGTAACTGTCCTTTTGGCTTCCTGCTGTTGGTGTTGCCGTTGGGGTTTGTTGCTTCATGTTTGTGTTTCTTTCCCTTTTGTGTCTCTGATGGGAGCTGTGGTTTAATTGTATCAATTCCTGATCATTGCCTCAACTACTATTATGTGCCGTTGCGCTCCCTTCCGTTTGCATGGACTGTAGAGTGAACTGCACTGAGAAGTAGATACAAGGTTATCCATCAGCACTTTCAAAATGATTGTAATATCAGCCAATTTTAATTACGGGTTTTATTAACATCTGATAAAGAAACTCGTGCGCTAGCTCCCTCTGTTCATATATATCCCATATTTAAAACAGTTGAGTAATAAATTCTTAATATATGCTCAAACTATTCACAGCGTATTTTAAAACGACTATTTAATGGTTTCATTAAGTTTTTATGCATTTCTTGACGTAATAATGGTCAAATGTAAAACTAAATGGTTAGAACACAGGCGATAGCGACAGATCTGAAATTGCAGGTTTGAATTATTTAACGATTATTGAGTACGTGAATTTGGACACAAAACATATGTCATGAAGACTGGTTGAAATATACTAACAACACTACAAAACAAGATGTGTAATTAATCTTAATTGAACTTGTTTTTTTTTAAATATCATGTACATTTAGTGACAGAGAAATCGTCTAAGGAGATACATTAATTGGTGCAATCGGTAGCTGTATTTTTTTATTGTGGCTCTCCCTTGGCACCTATTTGTATATCGTTTTTTAAATGATCCAAGTATGTCGTCGTTAAATAGAAGGTGAAGGCAATGATCAGGAATCCATACAATTAACACACAGCTCCCATCAGAGACACCAAAGGGAAAGAAACACAAACATGAAACAACACACCCTTATGGAAACATCAATAGCGGAAAGCCAAACATGGTTTCTGATGTCCTTTCCGATGCAGACTCACTACTTAGCCAACACATTGCTATGCCTTTACGCAACTTACACTAAGCATTTGTAGTCATGCTATGAATACTCATTAAACTGCCAAAACGCTCAAGTATTACATTAAAGACATGTTATGAATACCTCTAGTATTGTTTTGTGTCAGTAATATCAATGCAATCAGGCGGCTTGTTTATTTCGCGAGACACACCCTTGTTTATCATACTAATTCCTAACGCTGTATTATGAAATCTATTTTCCTGATAAACAGTGAAACTTCAATAACCAGAACACATGTGTCTAGTTTACTATAGTTGGTTCAAACAAGTTCTTATTCCCTACAAAATCCAATTGCTCCTGATATCCATACATTTGGATGTGTAAAGGATGTTTCCCTAATTTTCTCTTTAAAAGGTATGCTGTGTGCACTCATTAGAATCGCCTCGATGAGGCGATTCTAATAAGTGCACAACAGCGTACCTTTATTTCGTAGAAGTAGGTAAAGATATCCTTAGGTGATCCCCAGTACGACTCAGAGAGTCTTTGCTGTTTTGTTCTGTGGATAATCTGCTCTGCGGATGCGCAGGCTGATCTAAGTCTTCGTTGGACCGACAAAACAGAAATGAAGGCAATTATCAGGAAACGACACAATTAACCCACAGCTCCCATCAGGGACACCAAAGGGAAAGAAACAAAAACATGAAGCAAAAGACCCTAATGGAAACAAAAATGGCCAATTGGCTATCCAAAACAAAATAATATAAGCGACAGAAACACTAAAAGACAAATCAAAACAAGAGTAAACCGCGACAGAAGAACCGCCTAGGATCAGTCAGTGAAGCGGATTCCACTGTGTGTGTGTGTGGGGGGGGGGGGGGCTTAAATCGATTTTACGTGGCCACAATCCTCGCCCTTACTTCCGTCGCGATTTAGACAAATGACATGAAGGTCTCCTAACTCATCAGTGCAACATCTCCGTGAACACTAAAAATCAAACGACCACAGAGATGAAACAACGGTGAGGACTCGACAGCAAGAAACCACTGAAATGCTGGAGCAAAAGAAAACCAACAGTTAGACTCCGATGGGCCCGACAAGTCACATTATAGGTTTTGTTATATCACGCAATATGCTGTGGAGCTAAAAACGACTGTCATCAGATTATATTTTGTGATGTTCTGTTATTCTCCTCCACAGATAGTCCTTTTCAGAATACAAAATTAAGCGGACTGTCAGGAAAATGTGATGGTACGTACATGTTTGAAAACAGACACACAACCCCAAAGCCAAGAATATGAAAGGCTGACATTGTTCTTAAAGACACTTGTACATGTATTTGGTGATAACAGTAAGATTCGTAAATTGGATGCATTTTAAAGGCGGAGATGTCTATGATAATCGAACTAACATTACGAAAACACGACTACACAAATACATTGCCACCTTTATTGCCGAAAAAATGAAAATTTTATGATGAAAAAAATTGTGATATTTTCTTATTTCTGCTCCAAATTTACATTGTGGGGTTCAAGGGGGGTGACAATTGTATAGGTGTGTTTTCATGATGACATTGAAGCAAAGAAAACATAGTTACATCAGGGACTTGTTCTTCATACTTTTTACATAATCGAGCTTAAGAAATGTACCGCATTGTATAACGTCAGGAGAAACACTTTGGTTTGTATCTTTTTCTGTCTTAAGGGTCCTATAAAACCGATGCCAACTGTAGGTATGGATAGGAGTATAACAAGGAAGAAATAGTGTAGATGGTTTTCACATGGGTTTCCGAGATATTAAGATATGTTCAGACGAAACAAAGCATGCAGCTTATTGAATCATAAATTGGCACAGACTTTGTAATGTTTACGGCCAAAGCGGATTGCAGTAAATCGCAATGCCGTTTGTGATGGTAATTGAGAAACCGTCTTTCATGCCCATTTAATTCCTGATTGCATGCATATTGTATACACCTGACATTCCAAATGCTAACATAACGTGTTGCAATGCAATGCATTTTGTGATTGAAGAGCTAACTGTTACCTAATTGCATTGCATTTCATTTCGGTTGGCTAGTATGAAGCAAAGAGGTATGCACCTTATATCGCCTGCGCCTGCTTACTTGTATCCAGTAGTTCCAGCAGAGATGTCCTTTGAAAATGTTGACATCGCTGATGACGACGACGACGACCGACCGACCACTTCCTATACTCATAGTTCTTTCCGTAGCCCGCGGCTCTGGTGAGCTAAAATAATGTTTACCCCTGCAAGCCCCAGTTTTCTCAATATAAAGTAGTGTTTCATGGTTCGAACCATTGCGGCCCGGCAATATTTGTTTGGTCTGCTGTTAATGATATTTTACAGGAATCCTCGAGTATTGTTTATTTCCTCATTGCCAATCCTATGTTTGTATAATGATGCAAAATGTGAATGCTTTCAAAATGAATCTCTAAAGCAATTTATAATAATTGGCGAATGTTTTCCTAACGTTTTGCAACCTTAATAAGATCGGTTATGGTTGCTTTTATGGTAGTTGGACTATATAGCATAATTGCCAAGTGTTTAAATATTTGCACGAAACCAGTTTAATAGGAACTGTTGTTGATTGGTGTCTTGTCAACAGATGGCCATATACCATTATTATGCAAATGCTAGTCATAAACGCCACGAAAAACCACTTCTACGGAAACGTATGGGTTACAAGGCTATACATTATCTTTTCCTATTCTTCGTACAAGACATACACTGTGGGCGCACTTACAATCTATTATGAAACAGAAAGAAAAGCATTACTCAGTAAATACCATGGAAACAGAACACAAACATCTACCGCCATCGCAATTTAAAAATGACTTACCATCAAGAAGGAACAAATAAAGTACGTAAATAAGAAAAAAAAAATCAAAATTTTTAATCTAAAAAGAGACATTCATTTTGTCATAAATGTCGTATGGATCTCGCATGGGAATGTTTTCGTGATGCTGAAGGAGCCTAATCCATATGACAATTGAATCCATCTAATAATAGTTTGCTGTGGGTGTCAAGTTTGCTTTGATAGCGGTGAATTGTACCACAATGTATGTACTTTAAGTAAACGGCGAAGACCCAGATAAGACGCCGCGTTCTGCGGCGGCTGATCTGGATCTACACTGCTTGCCAATGTCCCAAAATTGGGCCGACACGCATATCCGATGTTTATCCTGAACTTGCAAACCCAAACAAGATCCAGAATAAGCTTGAAATAAAACAGTATATAGGAGCATACTGCTTCGCCTGCCATGGCCATATTGTACCGTTTCTGTTTAGTTGTTGGTTCTAGTCCCGATGGAGATACGAAGCAGACAATGCAAATAATTGAAACAGACAGGCTGCAAAACATGTACATGTAGCAATCTCTACGTTCAGTGTCCATCAGGTTAACAAGTCCATCACGAAAACACGCCTGTATAAATTTGACCCCTTTGAACCCCACTTTTATATAGTAAAACTGGGGTTTCTGGGGGTATACCTTATTTTTCTTATTTCTGTTCTAAAATATAGATTATGGGTACTCGTTAGAACCGCCTCGATGAGGCGGTTCTAACGAGTGCCCACAACCTATATTTTGAGCAGAAATAAGAACAATATCACAATATTTCATAAAAAAAATTCATTTTTTCGGCGATAAAGGTAGCAATGTATTTGTATAGGCGTGTTTGCGTTATGCAATATAATGAGCACCCCTCTAAATCCTACTTTATACAGAGAAAATTGGGGTTTACAGTGGTATACATTATTTTTCTTATTCCTGCTCTTTTTGGTGTTAAAATTATCAATACATTTGAACATGCGGGTTTTCGTAATGTCTACCAGAATGGGATGCCGTTTTCTGTCATGGCTGCGAGAAATAGAGGATCTTACAGGAGTGGTCATTTCGTAAGAAATTTATTAAACTCGCCGATGGCTCGTTTCATAAATATCGTATGAAATGACCGCTCACGTAAGATTCTCTATTTCTCGCAGCCATGACTGAAAACGGCATTCCATTATGGTAGACATTACGAAAACACGCCTTTTCAAATGTCTTATGAATTGACCACGAGTGTACGATTCTGTTTATCATATAACCACTTTAAATAGGGTTTTATCGCCTTTGAATTTGACGAGTTTTCCGCAGAAAATGCATTGTTGACATAGACGTCGCCATTACGTTATTTAATCTCGCCAAAGTGTTATTACACGTGTGGTATACGACATTTGTGACGCGACGTTATCCACTGCTTATCAATGACGTCATATCATTACGATTACCCATCCGTGCGACAAAGTGCATTTTTAAATATCCAAAAGGACTACTTTTCCGATGAAAATCCTTGATGTTTTTCATATAAATGCTGAAAACAGAGGTTGAGGGTGTTCGTAAGAACCGCCTTAGTGAGGCGGTTCTAACGAGTACCCACAACCTATTTCTTGGAGTCGAAATAAGAAAAATTATGTATACCCCTTTAAACCCCAGTTTTTCATTATAAAGCGGGGTTAAGGGGGTCTTATTTTACGGACTTGTTCACGTGATGTGAGAAAGCAATTTGCGCGTAAAATATGCGACATTCTTCAGCATTATACATCGAACATAGGTTGTTGAAGCTCGTGAAAACTGCCTCAGTTTGTATCCATATCTATAGTTTGCCGAACACTTGGAAATTCAAGTTCTGTCGTAAAAGGTCTTTAAGCCCCCGTGTAGCTTGTGCTGCCGACCGTTCTAAGCCGGTGGTTCTGTTGTCCTTGCATTGTTGCTGTATTTAAAAAAAATACAAAAAAAAAAAAAAACAAAAAAAAAAACAGTTTTGCTATTAGTGTCACGTACACAAGTCCGTATAATGAACACCCCCGTAAACCCCCCTTTATATACAGAACACTAGGGTCTAGTTATTTCATGTTTGTGTTTTTTCCTTTTGTGTCTATGATGGGTGGTGTGGTTTAATTGTATCGATTCCTGATCGTTGCCTTTACTTCTGTTTCACGGGGTATACGTTATTTTTTTTATTTATGCTCAAAGACATAGGTTGTGGGTACTCGTTAGAACCGCCTCAATGAGGCAATTGTAACGAGTGCCCACAACCTATTTTTGCATTATAAATAAGGAATATATCAGGGATTTTCATCAGAAAAGTAGCCATTTTGGAGATGTGAAAAAATGCACTATGTCGGACGAGTGGGTTCTCATAATGGGCTCCTTGTGGGATGCGTCTTGTGATTGTGGGTCTCCCTGCATTTTGAAAATAAATATCTAAGGTTGTCTGATGAGGCTTAATTGCCCAAAACTAGCTAGACTGGTCCAGTGAAAAAACTTGTACACTCAACGGTTCAGTTCTGTTGTCATTACGCAAACACGCCTATTCAAATACATTGCCACCTTTATCGCCATAAAAATGAGAATTTTATGATGAAAAAATTGTGATATTTTTCTTATTTCTGCTCAAAATATAGATTGTGGGCACTAGTTAGAACCGCCTCATCGAGGTGGTGCTCAAAATATAGATTGTGGGCACTCGTTAGAACCGCCTCATCGAGGCGGTTCTAACGAGTACCCACAATATATATTTTAGAGCAGAAATAAGAAAAATAAGGTATACCCCCGGAAACCCAAATTTTACTCCATAAAAGTGGGGTTCAAGGGGGTCAAATTACATAGGCGTGTTTTCGTGATGTAGATCTTGCTTCCAGAGTAATACGTTTTCATAGAACGTTCTGATTTAACATTTACCACTCACTAGGCTAATTCAGGAGACGACAAATTGTTGATTATTTTCTCTTTTTCCAAGAAAACAGGACATTTCATGCAAAGTGTCTCCATATGAGACAGTTTGCATGAGATTGTCAAATCCTGTTTTCTGGGAAAATTAGAAAAAAATATATTTCAAAATGTCGTCTGCTGCGAACAAATACCCAGCATGCATAGCGCTAATAGACTGCGACTAATATGGGTGATCATATTTGACGTTTTATTTTTTTCTCAAAAAAAAGACCAAAACGTGGATATATCATTATATAATTCGATCGGTGGCCGGAAATTGCAGGCATTTTATTCTTTGACTTCCAACTCTGATTAAATCAGCAGCCGGAATGTCGACGACCCGTATATTTATTGCAATTCCGCGCTGGTCAGAATGACTAGAATTCATATAAAGATTGACAGCGTATCATCTGGACTTTAATAAAATTCTGCTCCAGACAAACTGGCCTTCTATTATTTGGGCTCCGTCAAGCGATTTTGGTACTTATCGCCTATGCGAGCAGCGAAGGTTCAGGCGAGCCTGCGCATCCGCGCAGTCTCGCCAGAACCTTCGCTGCTCGTTCATACAAGCAGTGAACCAAGAGGAACCTTCAGACAGAAAGCCATATCCCTGGCCCCTCTGAATGGCGGGGCATGCGCAGTTAAAATTTGTCATGACGGAATGCTCGAAGCCACAAATTCGCTTGGCGGGGCTCATTTATGAACTTGTGTTATTGAATTGGTCTTGCTAAATTCTTGCGAAGCACTAGGAGAACATGCTCTTGTGAAATAATGGCGTCCAACATGGTGACAGAAATTACACATTTTGGGTAAAAATGATAACATCTTTCTTATTTTTGCTTTCAACATAGATTGTGGGTGCTCGTTAGAACCGCCTCAATAGGTTCTAACGAGCCTATAATCTATGTTTTTGAGCAAAAATAATTCAGATTACCCCGCTTTTTTCCATATAAAGTGGGGTTTAGAGGGGTCTTCGTTTCAATCACTTGTTATCGTGATGTATATATGGTTTTAGTGCCCAGCGGCACAATAAACATATCACCAAATAACTGGTTGCAAGACTTCAAATTGCCTTCGGTCTCATGTATAGGTATTTCCTTGCTTTCACTGGTTTTATTGCCTTTACTTCTATTTCACTTTCAAATAACTTTGATTTGGTAGGCCACATAAAATCGATTTAAGACCCCCCCCCCCCAGTGGAAATCATTCCACTGACCGTTCCAAGGCGGTTCTTCTGTGGCGGTTTATTTATGGTGTTGTTTGTTACTTACTGTGTGTATCATTTGTGTCTTTTTTATTTTGGATGGCCATATGGCCATTTTGTGGGAAAGTAACTGTCCTTATGGCCTTTCTTTGTTTAGGTTTCCATTATGGTCTGGTCGCTTAATGTTTGTGTTTCTTTCCTTTGGTGTCTTTGATTGGTGGAGTAAGTTAATTGTATCGATTCCTGATCTTTGTTTTACTTCTACTTTTAACACTAAGGCTGGCATGATTAATCAGATAATCGATTGATATATTCCGCAGATATGATTACCGTTACTGATTTGCTAATAATCGATTATTTGGTTTCTTTGTTACATTAACGTATTTACTACAAGTATTCTGAGACTTCAACTCTTTATCATATTTGTTCTAAAATTAGAACAAGTACAATTCACTATGAAATGCTGTTTTTACAATAGCTGGATAAGCAACAGACAGTGCAGTTATGCCTGTCTGTCCGAATGCATAGGTAAAGTAAACCATATGGTAAAAGTCATGCCCAGACAGCAAGCCGAAAAGGTAAAATTACTTCCATATCTTCAGCGATTACATGAACTAATCGATATTCAATCACAGTGCTGATAGCCGATTATCTTTCTAGCTCTGATTAGTCACAACCAACCCTAGCTAACACACTATCATTATAACGTTTGACTTTATGGTAATATTTTAGTTGTGGTAATTCGCCTAAATATATTTGTCCCAATTTACACACTTTTACTTTCAAACTTTCGGACAGATTCATATTTCTTGCACACCAGACAAGCAAATCCGTGATTTTACCTTGGGATAGAAATTTATGTTCTGACCCTGGTGTTCCGACCCAAAATCGAATATAATCGCGTGTTTGATAAATTCACTGGCTGATTACGACCTCGTAAGGTTGACGTCAGAGCAACGTCACTAAATATTCCTGCAGTGTCAACACAATATGGCAGACGTTGGTAACCGAAGTGACTGCAGCATTAAAAACCCGCTTTAAGAAATGGAAGGTATGCAAGAAAAAGAATCCAATATGGCTGTGAGGGGAGGATAGAAAAATCCCTCCCTCGGGATCACTGTCCGGCATCACTCGGGAAGCCTCGTGTCCCTCAGGACGGCCGGACAGTGTCCCTCGGGACGGATTTTTCTATCCACCCCTCACACCCATAAAAGGTTCTTATAGTATTTTCGTATCCCGGTTGATTTGGCAAAAAATGCGCACACTTTACGCTAACAAATCCGTGATTAAAATTTGCGCATATTTCGGAAGAAAATATTTGATATTTTTCTTATTTCTTGTCGAAATATAGATTGTGGCGCGTGCTAGAACCGATGGGTACCAACAACCATTTTTTGACCAAAATAAAGAAAATAATGAATACCCCTGTACATTTCCGTTTTCTCTAGAGGTATGAGAAGTTCCACGGACTTGTTAACAAGATGAAAAATAAAATGCCGATTCTGAGAGGAACATAATTGTGGGAAGTGACTTTGGTTACCACTTTTGGCATTTCATACCACGAAGTGATCAAAGAGGTTATTGGATAATCATCATCATCATCATCATCATCATCATCATCATCATCATCATCATCTTCAGTAATCGTATTCCTCAAAAAGAGTATCCTCACCTGTGTATAAAATGATGGTAAGTTAGTATGAAATGTTCAAATTACAAAAAAAATGCTCGGGGCTAAAATATTGTATTACCGTCGATCGTTTTAATATGGTTAATATGTAAATGTTTTGCTGAAACAATGCGAGTAGCAAAATGCCAAATTATTTTATGCAGATGGTAATTGCTAGAACAGCTAACATGCTGACAAATAGCGGGCTTGTTCCACAAACGATGTTTTGTACAACTAGCCTCAGACATTTACCGACTCCACAATTTTCAAAGTGTTTTTCAGATGTCTAGAGTATAACTGGACTGGTATTGTGTTGCTTTACGTAACACGATTGTCTGTCATGCTTGTGATTTGGATGTTGAGTATGGTAAAATTTACCCGGTTGTCTATCATGCTTTGCATTGGTATGTTAGGTATGGTTAATTACGTGAATGTCTAATGCCGATCATCATAAAACCAGACAGACACGTGATCTGACTCCAAGTTGATAATCCGATGGGCATCGTTGATATATTAGCAATGACATAAAGAGAAAAGAAACCAGAGCTTGTAGTTCAATTCGGTTTTATAGCTGTCAATAAGGCTGTGTTAGTACATAGCAGACACGGTGACTATGAGCGATAGAAAACGTCAAAGTGTCTTTGCAAGATAACTAACATAATATTTTGTATAGGTCCACAATGTGATAAATAAGCACCTGTTGTTGACCTGTAATTGGAAATGATAAACCAAAAAGTATATCCAAGCAAAGTTGTATTTGTTGTTGCCGCCTTTCAAATCAAATGTGCACATGCACTTATATTGCTTGCCAATTCCGTTTCATGGCTCCGCTAACGCGTCGTCGTAACACGAAAGGAGCAGTCTCTATAAGGCTGTTTTCATGGCCACAACCGATTTCCTTTAAACTTTGTAGCTTCAAATTGGTACATATTGGCTGTCTAATGGTGAACTTTTAGACTCTTTGGTCCACTGGTTTTTGCTGTATACACTATTAAAGTGGGTGGGGTAATGTCACCCCAGCAAGGGTATACCAACAAAAATGCTATTATTTTTGTTCAAAGTGCATGACTTGAGGCAATGTTTACCGTATGCTTACTACCCTTTTAGGCATAACAGCCGGTGATAACAGTCTTATAAATATCAAACAAGAGAAGAGTTTATACTCGCTTGTAAGTTGTACCCAAATATCAGTAATTTTTATTCCCCAACTTTACGAAAAACCACAACACCTTTACAGTTTTCAACTTATTTCAAAGATCTTTCATCAATATAATGTTGATGTAATAGTCATTCTAGGTATATGTCAGAATTATTGTTAGTTCATAAAACTTAAAGAGTTACCTGCCCCTGAAGTTGGATTTTACCCATTTTTTTAATCGGAGTGCATTTATCCGTTTGTAGTACTCACAACTTCATTTGAAAGTGAATAAACGGATTCAATGCAAATATTATTAAATAGATGTGGGCAAGGAATCATTCGATTTAATAGTGCATGCTAGTATTTTTTTTTTTTTTTTTTTTTTTTTTGGTTATTTATGAATTCTTAATTTCCAGGTGCAAATGGAACATTTGTCAACTGTCAAACATTTTTGACCACCAAAGCAGGCTTCACCGTTGTCCTCACCGTTGTCTCACCTCTGTGGTTCTTTGATTTTTGTGTTCACGGAGATGTTGCACTGATGAGTTAGGAGGCCTTCATGCGGACTGAACAAATTATTTGTCTAAATCGCGACGGAAGTAAGGGCGAGGATTGTGGCCACGTAAAATCGATTTAAGCCCCCCAGTGGAAATCTTCCACTGACCGTTCCAAGGCGGCTCTTCTGTGGCGATTTATTTATGTTGTTGTTTGTTACTTACTGTGTGTATCACTTGTGTCTTTTGGTTTTGGATGGCCATATGGCCATTTTGTGGGAAAGTAACTGTCCTTATGGCCTTCCTTTGTTTAGGTTTCCATTATGGTCTGGTCGCTTAATGTTTGTATTTCTTTCCCTTTGGTGTCTTTTATGGGTGGAGTAAGTTAATTGTATCAATTCCTGATCTTTGTTTTACTTCTACTTTGCTAATGTTGTGGAACCTCATTCTAGATTGATACTGTGCTTAAATATAAGCCTGTATGGTCTCACGACATGTTTAAGCTGAGCTTCCTCTGAATTGCTAGATGTACTCCATGTGTTAACAGCAGCATCATAAACAAAATCAATATGTACCCGGCTTGGTTTTGCTTCACTATTTTCTGTTTTGTTCCGGTAATTTCCCAAATACCAGAGAACAGAAGCCACATGTGCACAGCATCCCACGGTACGAGCTCCACTTCTGCACCCACAATACCACCCAGTGATTGGGTTCAGTCCTTGTGTATATTCAACCCACATGCTATAGGTTTTATTAGACGTGTGGCGAGAACGTATCTGTGCTTTGAGAACACCATCTTCTTCTTTGTGTGCCATTATCTCATATGATCCATTGTCGTAAAAATGTTCATCTGTGTAGGATTTTGCTTGTTTCAGCTGGTAAATACCCAGTTTCAAATCCCTGAGTTAATCCACAGTCATCTCTGGGAAATTCTCAAGTTTCTCATCATCGATCTTTTTCCAAATAACCCGTTTTTTATCCCAGCCATTTTTTGTCGCGCCTGCTATTAGCATGGCGCGATATAGGCGCCCGGTTTTCCGTCCGTTCGTTCGTCCGTTCGTCAAGGCGTCAACATTTGCGACCACCCCAGCGTTCACCCTAATGGTCAAGTTTATTTCTCAAAAACTATATTTCTCAAGAACTACAAGAGCTTCATTAATGATACTTGGTACAAACTTGTATCTGGGGATGACAACTTACATGCAAGCATCCATATTTGACCTTGACCTACATTTCATGGTTCACTGACTTTTTAAAACATTGCGACCACCCTAGCTTTCACCCTAATGGTCAAGTTTATTTCTCAAGAACTATAAGAGCTTATTAATGATACTTGGTACAAACTTGTATCTGGGGATGGTTACTTAAATGCAAGCATCCATATTTAACCTTGACCTATATTTCATGGTTCACTGACTTTGTAAAATATTGCGACCACCTTAGCGTTCACCCTAATGGTCAAGTTTATTTCTCAAGATTTATAAGAGCTTCATTAATGATATTTGGTGCAAACTTGAATCTGGGGATGGCAACTTAAATGCAAGCATCCATATTTGACCTTGACCTAAATTTCATGGTTCACTGACTTTGTAAAATATTGCGACCACCCTAGCGTTCACCGTAATGGTTAAGTTCATTTCTCAAGAATTATTAGAGCTTCATTAATGATGCTTAGTACAAGCTTGCATTTGAGAATGGGATCTTTTGAGCATGCATCTATGTTTGACCTTGACCTACATATCATGGTTCGATGACTTTGCGCCCCAAGAGGCGCGACATAGCCTTCAGCGGAATTCTTGTTACAACCTTATCCTGCAGCTTATTTGGAGTTTTTGCTAGGGCCATCATTCTTCTAGCAATTACTTTGTCTGAACCTTTGCTTGTTACCAAAGGTGGTCTAAATGCATTGCATAATGAGCAAACAATCCTTACATAGTCGCCAACATATGGTATTTGACTATTGGGCATTGTGTTGCTAAGGGCTTTCCACTTTTTAATTCTCCCATTAGCTGATTCGACAACCCATCTCACCTTTGTAACTAGCCTTGACTCATTCGCCTCTTCAGTCGTACGTTGCTTCTGAGATTTGTTTAGGAAGTGAGGCATATGAGAATTTTTTTCCAAAATCCTTTAGTATCTCTATAGCATCCCTGAAGCCGCGGTCTACACAATAACATCATCTTCTTCAAACCAGTCAGTAATATTTTCTGCATTAGTCTTTAACATGTGTTCGGTAATCTTAGCATCTGTGTTTTTCCCATCTGCAAGATATGGTCCCATCACAGTCAAAATGTAACCATCAGTGGCCACAAGCATCATAGGTTTCAGCAAAGGCTGTCCTTTATGTACGGAATAAGATCTTCTCAATATATATGTATGTTCCATCAGCCACTGCGATTGCAACATCAGAATTTGAATCCCCAAATAGGACCTTTGCAAAAGTTGATGTATGATTCAGGGATGTTAGAGAAATACTAAAGGGTTATGAAATCGATTCTCATATGCTTCACTTCCTAACCAAATCTCAGAAGCAATATACGACTGAAGAGGCGAATGATTCAAGGCTAGGTACAAAGTGAGATAGGTTGTCGAATCAGCTAATGGGAGGATTACAAAGTGGATGGCCTTAGCAACAAAATATCCAATGGTAAAATACCATATGTTGGCGACTATATAAGAATTGTTTGCTCGTTTTGCAATGTGTTTAGACCACAAGGACTGAACCCAATTACTGGATGGTACTGTTTGTAAAGAAGTGGTGCTTGTACCGTGGGATGTTGTGCTCATGTGCTTGCTAGCATGCCCTATTAAATCAAATGACTTCTTTGTCCACATCTATTTAATTATATTTGCATGGAATCGGTTTATTCACTTCCAAATGAAGGTGTGAGTACTAAAAACGGATAAATGCACTCTGATTTTAAAAAATGGCTAAAATCCAATTTCAGGGGCAGGTAATCATTAAGTTTTATGAACTAACAATAATTCTGACATATACCTAGAATGACTATTACATCAACATTATATTTATGAAAGATCTTTGAAATAAGTTGAAAACTGTAAAGGTGTTGTGGTTTTTCGTAAAGTTGGGGAATAAAAATTACTAATATTTGGGTACAACTTACAAGCGCGTATAAACTCTTCTCTTGTTTGATATTTATAAGTCTGTTATCACCGGCTGTTATGCCTAAAAGGGTAGTAAGCATACGGCAAACATCGCCTCCAGTCATGCACTTTGAACAAAAATAATAGCATTTTTGTTGGTATACCCTTGATGGGGTGACATTACCCCACCCGCTTTAATAGTGTATTCAGCAAAAAACCAGTGGACCAAAGAGTCTAAAAATTCACCATTAGACAGCCAATATGTACCAATTTGAAGCTACAAAGTTTAAAAGAAATCGGACGTGGCCATGAAAATAGCCTTATAGAGACTGCTCCTTTCCCACAGTAAAACCACCGATTTACCTACCTTAAATAACAATTTGTACACATCCCCTTATTGTTGCGAGCGGGGAAGGCAGTAACAGATATCGGTGTGTTATCCAGTGGGTTTAATAATTACAACAACCATTTTTTACATGTAATTTGAGCCTAAAACCAATTTCAAGGCATGTGCGACCAGTGAAGAGTCCGATGTGCCTGTTCATCATGCCAACCTAGCCAGCATTCGCGTCTTGCTCTTTAAAAAGGCTAGAGACAATAAAAGTTCCATGTGGACAGGAAATACCATGATCAGACTGCGCGGATTTGTAGGTCTTATACAGATTCAAACGGTATAGGACATGCCGGTTTTATGAAATACTCATGAAGGAAGTACATAATACTAAAGCTCTTCATTTAATATCTCTTACATAATGCAATTAGATCTGAGAATGTGTATTGCTTCCGAGAAATTATATTAGCTGGTTTTGAAGCTCATACGAATAATGATGAAATAATTAGCACTCCCCCATAAGAACATTCTTCGAGGGCTGTGCAATGAATAAAACTTATTAGAAGGAAATCCATTTGCACATACTCTCGGCATCAAGGTTAGAGTATGCTTAAGGTGAGGAAAAACTGGTTACGATCAGTTCTGTGTTGTAATAAGTAAATAAACAGAGTCAGAACGTGTTTATGTTACGCGAAGAAACCTTGTGTACACACTATAAAAATATTCAGAAATGTCGGTTAAAACTCACATTATTATGTATTGCACGACCCGCAGAAGAAGCGACCGACTGAAGTCGGTTGATTTTCTAAGTGCCCTAAAATCACCGTGTCATTCTGTCATTCTGTCAGTCTGTCAATCTGTCAGTCTGTCAGTCTGTCATTCTGTCTGTCCGTCCGTAACCCGTTTGTGAAAATTGGTGATAGTGACTTAACCGCTTGGAATATTTAAACAATTTTTGGCATACTGATAGATATCAATGAGATCTAACCAATGAACTTGAGAAATATTACATTCCATTTAGTATAGCCTCGCCGAGGCGAAAAATGTGAAAATTTTCGAACTGCTTCTCCTCGGAAACCGTTGGGCCGATTGAAGTAAAAATTACATATGGAACCTCTATGGGATGGGGGAAACCAAAATTTGCTCATGGGGTCCAGGTCACATGACCAAAATGGCCGCCAAGCCATATATATATGGTCTGTCCCTCCGTCCGTAACCCGTTTGTGAAAATTCATGATAGTGACTTAACCGCTTGGAATATTTAAACAATTTTTTGCATACTGATAGATATCAATGAGATCTAACCAATGAACTTGCGAAATATTACATTCCATTTAGTATAGCCTCGCTGAGGCGAAAAATGAGAAAATTTTCGAACTGCTTCTCCTCGGAAACCGTTGGGCCGATTGAAGTCAAATTTCATATGAAGCCTCTATGGGATGGGGGAAACCAAAATTTGCTCATGGGGTCCAGGTCACATGACCTAAATTGGCCGCCAAGCCATATATGGTAAAAACCCTTCAAAAATAGTCTTCTCCAGAACCACTGGGCAGATTTCCACGAAACTTGATAAATAGCATCTGGGACGTAGGCCCATCATAAATTGCTAAAATGGTGACCCTGGGTTGACCTTGACCTTCTTTGTGCCTAGGTCAAACTTTGACACATATGCTTTTGAATTGGAAATGTGAGAATGCATTTTATCCTGCAAACGATTCAGAATACAATACTAAAGTATAAGATATATTTTTGCTCCTTACGATAAGACGCATTTATTGGGGGAACCGTTTTAGGTCCAGGTCACATGACCAAAATGGCCGCCATACCCATATATGGTAACACTTATAAAGCTAAAAGCATCCGGCGGGTCGTGCACTTCAGCTGAAGCACTGGTTCTTGATAACAATCTCTGTATCAGTCAACATTAATATAAAACGTTTTCGCAAACGATATCGAAAATCGGACTATAAAAACAGAATGTTTTACCTGAGAATAAAATCTCCTGGCGCAAATATATTATGGTTTTTGTTTTCATTTGCAGATTATTAAGCATAATAGGATTGCGTTACCAAGTCTGTGATATAAACAACCCTGTAAGCCCCATAAATATGGAGACATTACGAAAACACGCCTATACAAATACATGGTAATCTTTATCGCCGAAAAATGAAAAATTTAAGATGAAAAATTGTGATATTTTTCTTATTTCTGCTCTAACATATGTATTGTGGGTACTTGTTAGAACCGCCTCGTCGAGACGGTTCTAACGAGTACCCACAATACGAGGCGGTCCTAACGAGTACCCACAATCTATATTTTAGAGCAGAAATAAGAAAAATAAGGTTTACCCCTGCAAACCCCAGTTTTACTATATAAAGTTTGGGTTCAAGGGGGTGAAAATTATATGGGCCTGTTTTCGTGATGAAAAGTGTGGTTTACACGGGTATACATCGTTTTCTGTATCACTACTCAAAAACATGTCGTTACTCGTTGAGGCAGTTCCAACGATAACTGTCAATCAATGTTAGGAACAAAAACAAGGAAAGTTGTTCGAAGCGCAAGTGTATTTTTCACATTAGACCCCTTTAACTAGGGCGGCAAAGCGCATATGTTTCAGTCAACAGTACTGAATGTGTTTCACTTTCTTCTTATCCATTTTATATTGAAACCCCCAAATGAGAGACGAGTTTACAGAGGAGGCCCAGACCTAAACAGGACCTTTATATTTTGTTTAACCGTTTAAAAATATAAAATTTATATATTTTTTTAGTTTCAAGAATACATAATATCTGCGAAATCATTTTGTTCTTGTCAGAAAAAAATATCTAGAAATAGTGATTTTAATTTATATTTCCTGTTGTCAGATCAATTCTAGCGTATAGTGCACTTGTCATTGCATTGTCAGACGTCTGGAAACAGCGACTGTAACGTATTATCGCTTATATTTGACGTTTCATTGTATAACCCGCAAAACGTAAAAGGGGAAGGACCAGTGCTTCCTTACATTTTTTGTTAATTAGCAGATGTAAGTGTACTGATATTCCAGAAAATAAAAACGATTTCTGCAACTGCAAATCTGACAAAAGCAACTGCACATCAAGTGACGTAAATCGGTTTCGAAATGGTTCGGATGTTAATCCTGTAGACAATGTTTCAGAGATGAAAATAAAACGTTCACAAAAATTTCATAATTGGTTGCTAATGAACGAAATCAGTTAGTTTATCGATCGGACTGCAGATGTATTTGACAGAACCAGGATACAAAAATATCTTTTTATGCCTGCAAAGCTTCTAAGATCAATAGGAGTGTTCGAAAATAGAATATTAAATGCGTTATAATTACTTAAGTAAATATGGGTTGTCACGATGCATGCAATTAGTTCAGTGATAACAAAGATATAAGTTGTCGATTTGCACGAGCGAAAGATATCTTTATCTCTGTTTTGTTTGTGTAAAGCATGTATCTAGCCTTGTCTGGACAAATGATTTTTCGCCAGCGTTCTATATAAAGTGAAGAAATAAGAAAGGACACACTTGGCGGTGGCAGGATTCGAACTCACGCTGGCAGTGCCTGCCGCGTCTAGCCATACAAGAAAAACAGTCTCACTAAAGGACTGACTGACCGTTCCAAAGCGGTTCCTCTGTCGTATTTTATTTTTGCTATGGCTTGTCTTGGAGTGTGTGCATCTCTTATATTATTTTGCTTTAGATAGTCAATTGGCCATTTTGTGGGAAAGTAACTGTCCTTTTGGCTTTTCGCTAATGATGTTTCCATTAGGGTCTATTTGTTTCATGTTTACGTTTCTTTCGCTTGGTGTCGCTGGTGGGAGCTGGGGGTTAGTTGTATCGATTCCTGATCATTGCTTACACTTCTATATGCATGGAACAGTGTTTAACTCATTTTTCCTGATATTCTCGGTACAGGTGTGCGTTTGCTCTAATAGATATATATGATGAATGCCTAAATCCTAAGGATACACCAACGCACTCGTATTGTGGCTCTTTTTTAATTTATATCTTCGCCCCCTCGAAGACACAAATTTAGTAGATATGTGTAAGAATCTTGATTCTAACAAATGATCACTATAAAAAGCGCAAAAAGTCTTTTATTTACAATAATACTACACCTTGTTGAAATTCTTAACTTGGAAAGCGGCATATTCTGTGTAAAAACAAGATATTAGGGAGCAAACACTGTCGTTGTAACGAGGATCCTCTATGTTATTCCCGCTTTGGCTGTTCTTGCTGTATGCACATGTATGTATTCTTAAAAGCGGCATATCCTGTATAAAGACAAGATATAAGGGAACAGTTACTGCGCTTGAACAGAAAACTGGGGTTTACGGGAATATACATAATGTTTCTTATTTCTGCTCTTAGACATAGGTTTTGGGTACTCGTTAGAACCGCCTCAACGAGGCGGTTCTAACGAGCACCTTAACCTGTGTTTGGAGTACAAATAATAAAAATATCACAGAGTTTCATCGGAAAAGTTGCCATTTTAGAGATATAAAAGAATACACTATGTCAAACGGGTGTGTTTACGTAATTGGGGCTATTGCATATATTTTCCTCAATCAACGAAACTTTTCAGCAAAAACAAGTTACTAATGTTCACCCTTGTTATCCCCATATTTTCAGCATATTTTCAGGGGCAGGCTGCAATTACAAGGGTGTTGATTCCATTCACTTTCTAATGAGATGTCTTAATTCCATACTTGAACCATGTTGATTTAGGCTCAGACTTCAAAGTCAGAATTTAATCTGAGGAAAGACGTCAGAATTTGATAAATTTAACAAAACTGTTATGTAAGACAGTTCCAGGTTAATGATTCTAGAAGTGAGCTAACAGAATTTCAAAGAAGGTGTTTGATGAGTGTTCGCATCTCATCAAAAGATTACAAAATGATTCCTCACAGTAATGGAGATGCTTTTACCTGCATCAAATCATTCTGATAACACACCCGTATGGAATAGTACATTCTTTAATATCTTCAAATATTTTCTTTATTTATGTTGTTTATTTAGGTTGTGGTTGCTCGTTAGAACAGTCTCATTGAGGCATAATTGATTTATTATCCTTATACCCTTTTGTAACAGTTTGACGTTAGAGCCAATAAAACATGCAAAAAAAAAAAAAAAAAAAAGAAAAAAAATAGTTTTATCTTAAAACCTTTTCCTTAAACTCAAACGTCATCCAGCGAACAATGACTGCCTGCCACATTTAGCAATAAGCTTCATCTTGACAAGCATAAATAGCCTAGAGAATTGTCCAGATACCTAAATCAGCTTTAAACATTCTGTAAGTCAAGTGATGAGACAACCTGTTTGATCATTTACGAACAACAAAGGTGCAGATCAGCCTGCGCATCCACGCAGTCTGATCAGCGCCTTTGTGTTCGCTGCTGGGATAAAATAATACCTCTAGTTTCTATATTTAAGTTTCAAGAACCTTGCTAATTTGTATAGCTGTGAAAACTGATTTGTTTCTATATTTAAGTTTAAAAAACCTTGCTTATTTGTGTAATTGTGAAATAGAAGTGAAGGCAATGATCAGGAAGCGTTACAATTAACCCACAGCTGCCATCAGAGACATCAGAGAAAGCCGTTTTGTTTCTATATTTAAGTTTTATGAACCTTGCTAATTTGTGTAGCTGTGCAAACTGGCTTGTTTCTATGTTTAATTTTCAAGAACATTGCTAATCTGTGTAGCTGTGCAAGCTGGCTTGTTTCTACATTAAGGTTTCAAGAACCTTGTTAATCTGTGTAGCTGTGCAAGCCGCTTGTTTCTATTAAAATTTTAAGAACCTTGCTGATCTGTGTAGTAGTACAAGCCGGCGAGTGTCTTATCTGGTCACAAATCCCGAAACAAGGTCTTCGCGTCAAGAGTTTCGTAAAGTATCATCTTTAGTAGGTTTGCAAAGGTCTTTGGTGATACAAAGTAACAGTTTATTTAAATAGAGTATCATACATGAGTGCTCATGTATTATTGAATTTATTAAACGAGTTGAGGAAAATGGATAAAATGCGAGGCTTTACCGAGCATTTTATCCCTTTTCCTCGACGAGTTTAATAAATTCAATAATACATGAGCACGAATGCAAGATTCTATTTATCATATGACATTTATAACGCATTTTATTCACGTTTGTTTACAAAAATACCAATATTCCGACATTAGTAAACACGACGTCGTTAAGGACGTCGTATATGTAACGTTACGGGACGTATCTACCTAATTTGCATATTTAATCCACTAGTGGATTATCGAAAATAATACATGGCGTTATTACACTCTCAGACGCGACGTCATATGATAAAAACAAATATAATCTCCTGGACGCTAGGGAGATATCCGTATTGCATCGGGCCATCATAATATTATATTAACATTTGGGTACATGCACGTATATTATACATAGATATTGTCATATGTTCCGAGACAAATGGCGTTTTAACTACATATTTTGAAATCTGCCAATAAACGCTATAACTCAATCAAAAGAAAGATTCGGTTACACCTACATACATAAACGTAAAGTAGAAGTAAAACAAAGATCAGGAATCGATACAATTAACTTACTCCACCCATCAAAGACACCAAAGGGAAAGAAACACAAACATTAAGCGACCAGACCATAATGGAAACCTAAACAAAGGAAGGCCATAAGGACAGTTACTTTCCCACAAAATGGCCATATGGCCATCCAAAATAAAAAGACACAAGTGATACACAGAGTAAGTAACAAACAACACCATAAATAAACCGCCACAGAAGAACCGCCTTGGAACGGTCAGTGGAATGATTTCCACTGGGGAGGGGGGGGGGGGGTGGGGGGGTGGGGTGGGGGGCTTAAATCGATTTTACGTGGCCACAATCCTCGCCCTTACTTCCGTCGCGATTTAGACAAATAATTTGTTCAGTCCGCATGAAGGCCTCCTAACTCATCAGTGCAACATCTCCGTGAACACAAAACTCAAAGAACCACAGAGGTGAGACAACGGTGAGGACTCGACAGCAAGAAACCACTGAAATGCTGGAGCAAAAGAAAACCAACAGTTAGACTCCGATGGGCCCGACCAGAGACAAGCATCAGGCACGGCTAGCTAGTAACTTTGGCTATTTTCTACAGCAAGGGTCCACAAAAATCTCCAATTTCAAAATGCTAACCGATATTCGGCTAAAACTTCATTCTTCAATATCTCATTTCTCGTAAGCAGCACCGTTGATGTTTGTCTATTTCAAGAGGCAATACACATGTGTCAATGGTCGTCTTCTTTTATCCAGCTGCAGGAAAGTGGTGGTTGCTGAGCAGAGGTTAAATGTATAGTTAAACTTTTTGAGAGGCATATTAAAACTGCCTGCTAAAAGAAATGGCTGCTTAACAGAGTTGACCATTTCTAGGGGTTTTACTGGTTTTACTCTGTATTGTTTCCGTGGCTATAGGTGGCGGTGTTCTTTGATTGTGGATTTTTCGGAGCATTTTCTTTTGCTCTTTTGCAAAACACACCCCCATCCTACTTACTGCATGGTTGTGGGCGGTTTGTTCGGTTTGAAGGTCACTGATTAAGCAAGCACGCACATGTGACGTATAACATTTGTTTTCATAACCGCGGAAACTGATACTTTTTTCTTATGTTAATTTTTATTTTTCTTACTAATGCTCAAAACATAGATCGTAGGTGCTCTTTAGAACCGCCTTAATGTTGCGGTTCTAACAAGCATATTCTGTATAATTATGTGTTTTATAGAGTGGGTGCTCTTTTGGATCCTGTCATTGAGGCTGTTGTAACGAACACCTACTATGTATGTGTTTGAATAAAATAAGGAAAATAATATATACCCCCATCCTGTAAACGCCACTTTTCCATTTACAGACTACCAGTTTATCAACGGAAAGGTCATATTTGTGAATGTATTTTATCTAAAAGGCTAAATTATGCATGCGACCTAATTCCCAGTATTAGACCAAGTCGCCGGTTTAGACCTCATTTGCAATTTTTAAGTCAAAAGCCAACACAGAATTGCTTTGAAGTTTTCCTCAGGAGAGCGACGGAACAGTAATTGAAGATTTTAAATAAATGGCTAAGTAATCGAATGCCATGCCAATACTTTTGTTTACAGTATCCTGAAGTCTGAAATAAGATCAGTGATGTTTGGCCGATATTCGGAACATAAATGTTACTTGACCTAATTGTCTTTTCTAAAAAGGTTTGTTATTTGTTCATGTGGCAATAACCTTATAAGTGTATAGCTGTTTCCTTTTTAACTTGTGACCAGCCAGTGTACTCTAAAACGCGGGTTAAATATTTAGATGGGGTAGGAAGAATGTGTCACCTGTATCTTAACAATCAACTCTTATATGTTTGGAGACTGAAATGTAAAAGAATGTCACGGAATTTTATCGAATAAATATTGTACTTTCGTAAGTTTTAATGTTAGGTCGAGGTTGGTAAAGGAACATACCACCTTCTTATCAGATTGTAGGAATGTATAACAATATCAAATTAAGCGGGCATATGCAGTAAGTTTTTACGAGATGAATTACACCGGAATATTTAAATGAATTGGTTTCTGTCTGCCAACATCATCTTAATGTTAGGAAAAAGACTACTGATATCGCAATTCTTGCTACAGTTCTGTCGTAAACAGCATTCCTATCTTGACAGCAGACAGAATTATAAATTCTTGGAAGAATATGCCACAGAATTTCAAACTATGTGGAAGTCATTTTGTTAAATGCATCATTCCTCTGAAAAAAAAAACAACAAAAAAACAAAAACCCTCTGCCGAGCAAACCATTTTTGCATTACATTACGAAAACACGCCAATACAAATGCATTGTAAACCTTAACGCCGAAAAACAAACGGATATTGTAAGAAGAAAACGTGTGATATATTTCTTATTTCTGCTCAAAATATGATTGTTTGTACTCGTAAGAATCGCCTCATCTGTATTTTAGAGCAGAGCTTAAAATTAAATTTACCCGTGTTAACCCCAGTTTTACTATATAAAAGTGGGGTTCAAGGGAGTCAAAATTACATAAGCGTTTTTTCATGATGTGTTTTCATGCTAATAACATTAAGTCTTCTGTCCTTTCCGTTTTATACCAGGAAGATAGTTCAACTGCATAATGCTATTGTGCACTAGAGATTTCTCATCAAGTGAACTAGTCCGTGAAATGAAGACATCTCCCCCCCTATAGCTCACTTTATATAGAGAAAACGGGGCTTTGTGGGAGTATACATTAATTTTCTTATTTTTACTCCAAGACATAGGTTATGGGTACTCGTTAGAACCGCCTCAATGAGGCGGTTCTAACGAGCACCCACGACCTATGTTTGCAGTATTTATAAGAAAAATATCAGGGAATTTTCATCAGAAAAGTTGCCATTTTTGAGATGAGAAATATGCATTATGTCGCACATGTGTGCTATCGTAATGTCGATCAATGACAAATATGATAAAAACAAGGGCCAACATCACGTTAACAAGTGCCTACAAGGAGCAGCCATGTAACCCTTTCTTTTCTATTCCAAAAACTCTATTGTTGGTACTTTCTGAGCCGCCTCATTGAGCACTGATGATAAGTGGGTAGCAAGAACGACAACATCAATTCGTTATCTGCCTTGGTGGTTTCCACAATATCTGTAGGAGTGAACTTGCTTGGTTAGCCGAAATGCCTCAGTTCGAAATGCGATTTTGTTAACCTTTTTCTGAAATAGACCATATTTTTTCCTCTTTCCAAAGATAATATCAGCTATGTAACCTTTATAGAATTTTTATAAATTAGTTTTGGCAGGCTCAAGGCGATTCCCCATGGTAACATAAGAAGAGGGGTATATCATATGTTCATGAAAATGGCCTAATATTTTTCAACGGGATCGTATGTAAAAAATACAAACAACATATTATCTCAAACTAAAAGAATGTAAACACAGAAATCATAAACAATAATTTGCTATTTTCTGTTAATGGCAAAAACCGACCTATACAAGCCTTTTATGAATATCGAAATATCAAATGTTTGGAGCAGATGGTGAATAAGTGTGTAAAGTTTCATACGGTTAGGTCAAATACTTTTGAAGTTATGATCAAGGTTAAAGTTTTGTGACGGACAGACAGACAAACAAACAGACAGACAGGGCAAATACTATATGCCACCCCCATCCCCGCCGAATAAAAGACTCTCGTGGGGCATAAAAAGTATGTCTCGGCGACATGAAAAAATGCACTCATCACGTGAACAAGCTCCCCTAACCTCACTTTATATACAGTGAACTGGGGTTTACAGGCGTATACATGTAACTATATAAAGGTGAATTTAAGGGGACCGAAACTGTTAAGACGTGTTTGCGTGATGAAGGATAGCCCTCGAAAATTTGGAAAGATAGGAAGAAAAACGAACGGTTGTATATTATCATTCCCTTAAATTTAATTCTACAATTGGGCATTTGACTATTGTACGCAATGCGAGTGGAAGCTAACTTTTTCCGTTATTTGAAACTTCACTTATCTATTGTCGTCGACATTTAGCACTTCACAATTAACGCCAACGCGATTGACTTAATTATCAACTTAATGCTTGTCAGTTTCATATGACATGCTATCTAATTGTGTGAAACACAGGGACTTCGAAGATCAAGCGCATTATAGTGGCCTGGTAAACTATTCCCATTCTTATTCTGCCTGAAAAAAAAAAACACCATTTAAATGCCTACATTATGATTTACCATTTGTGTGCTCTTTTCAGCGGTAGTAACCGCTGTATGTGTTAACGGCATAGGCCTACAGACGTAACTGATGCTACTGGCGATGCTGCAAAAGAATTCCAGCAAATCTTTCAAGTTTACCATTCTAGAGCATCAGATAAGATTGATTTGTTTCGCAAGTGAATTTATTGTGTAGACAGGTCGATAGAGTTAAATTGACAAATTCAGTGTTTCGTCATAGATATGTTTCCAATAAGTCTGACTTTTGTTTGGCCCGAATTTCGTCGCGCTAGCTTCAAGCAGCGTGTGGTCTTTTTCTTTGCCAACATGTGCCACGTAGCGGCTAATTATAATGTTATAATTTTTTGAATTCATCACTTTAGCAAGTCCTTGTAATGGTCACCCCTCTTCAAACAACATTATATAGAGAATAGAAGTGAAAGCAATGATCAGGAATCGATACAATTAACCCACATCTCCCATCAGAGACACCAAGGGAAAGAAACACAAACATGACACAACTAGACCCCAATGGAAGCATCACTAGCGGAAAGCCAAAAGGACAGTTACTTTCCCACAAAATGGTCAATTGGCTATCCAAAGCAAACTAATATAAGCGATACACACACTCAAAGACAAGACATAACAAAAATAAACCACGGCAAAAGAACCGCCCCGGAACCGGGGTATACAATATTCTCTTATTTCTGTTCCTAGACACAGGTTGCGGGTACTTGTTACAGCTCTCAACCTATTTTTGGAGTAACAAGAGAAGAAATGGCACAACGTGCAATATCAAGTGACTTGATTGTGATTGCATTATACTATTTCGTAAAGGAACAGGCAATGAAATATTATTATTCAACCGTTCAGTTATAAACCAGAATTATTTGACCGTGTCGAAATGAACACTGAATTTACAATATCAAATTCAACAAGACCAGTTGTCTTGTCAGTTTGTTGAATGTCTTGTCGGTTTCAGCTCTGCGCGAAAACATTATGCTGCTAAATTCATTTCTGCGAACCCCGATGGGCAGGGGCCCATGTAGTAGTAGTAGTTTACTTATTGTCTTCATTGTTTTCATTATTAACATTATTATCAGTAGAAGTACTCGTGTAGTAGTAATTGTCGTGATATTATTATTATTATTATTATTATTATTATTATTATTATTATTATTATTATTATGTAGATTCCTACAAACAGTATTAGTTAGTGTTTATCCATTTTCATTTTCTTCACGTTCACATGCTCTTGTAATGCCCTTATAAATCCCATTTTATGTCATTTACATTATTTTGACCCTATTTCATCCCACAACCTATAATTGGATCGTTAGAAAAATGCATTTTTACAATGAAGAAACACAGCATTATTATAGATGTATTGTTATTATATTTTCTGTCCTTATGGACTTCATATGAAATAATCAGAAACATAATAAAACGATTTCTTCAAGACAGTTTTATATTTACTTTTGTGACTAAAGTGCTAATAGCAGTTATACGTCTTCTAAGTGAGCATATTGATTGTGTATAATCCAAGGTCAGGGCACAGCAAAATGTACAAGTTGGCAAGTTTGAAACACAACTTCCAATACAAAGTGTCCACAACGTTCCTTACGCAACCATAAAATATTAATCAACTGATCTTTTAATATGGTACTCGAGTATGTAAAGTATTCAGAGTCAATATTTCTTTTTAAACCTTGAATGCACTCAATCAAAATGTGATGTGCAACCTTTTCTTGCTGAACTGTTATTGAAGAAAGATCATGTAAAACCTTCTTGTAAGAATTGCTATGGAATTGGAGTGAATAATAATATTAGTGATCAATGAATGTTTAGGTTAATCAACATGTTCGAGTCACAGAAATAAGAAAATTATCACCCATTTTCACCGTTTTGGAGGTATGAAATATTGTACTATGTCACACGGGTATGTTGTCGTAATGTACTCATACACGTAACCAGGTAGGGAACATGTAAATAAACCAGTACTGTGCACAGAGGGCAGCGATGGAGTTCTGAACATAGCCAAGTACCATAGTCCCTGGCCCATATGTGACTATTCTCACTACTTGTTTAGTTGAGATTCTAAGTAACATTACGAGATATATGTATGCATACGGAAGGTCATGAACGGAGTAGCAAGTGTTTTTTTTTTCTGATTGAGGGGTCTTGGTGTGTGTTTGTGTGTAGGTGGTTGGGTGGAACTAAGCAAACTTCCTATGGTAATATGGGCCCAAAGGAACGGGATGAATTGTCGTTTAAATACCTTTCTATTCTTAGCTCTGGTGGTCATTTAGTTCATTGGAACGGCACCGTTGTTGCTTTTTTATTAAAACATATCACCCAATCAACGTTCCTATGAAGTATGATAGGAACTGGCCCAGGAGTATAGCAGAAGTTGTTGTTTAAATATTTTTCTACTTTTAGCTCTGACGGCCACCTTTTTAATGGAGCGCAAAGGTTTTAGTCATTTTGATAGGGAGCCACCTGGCCAAAGGGTTGAGGAGGAGTTCGCATTTTAAGCAAACTGTTGACATTTTTCAATACGTTTTTTTTAGTTCTGGTGGTCATTATGTTCATCGGAGTGAAACTGTATCAGCTATTTGATAGGGAGTCACCTACGCGACACTCCTCTTAAGTTTGATTGAAATTTGCCCATGGATGTAAAAAAAGTTGACATTTAAATATATTTCTATGTTAAGTTCTGGTGGCCATCTTGTTCATCGGAGTCGGAGTTTGAATCAAATTGGCTCAAGGGTTTGCAAGGCGTTCGCGTTTAAAGCAAATTGTTGACGGTATTTTTGTTGTTTTTTTCTTCTATTTTAACTCTGATGGCCATATTGCTCATCGGAGCAAAACAGTTTTAGCTCATCTGGTAGAGGGTCACCCTAGCAACATGTATCTATGAAGTTTGAATGAAATTTGGTAAAGGACATAATGTGTTTTTTTTTCTATATTTTTTCTATAATATATGATTCGGTTCTAACGAGTACCGACAATCTATATTTTGAGCAGAAATACGAAAAATAAGGCCTACCCCCTGTAAACCCCCATTTTACTATATACAAAAGGGGTTCAAGGGGGTCAAAATTATAAAGGTGTGTCTTCGTGATGCACACCCGTGCAACATAAGGCATTTTTCACATCTCTATAAACTTAATCATCAGGTCCTTCAACGCTGTGGGATCGAGCCTGGTACGGGTCACATTTGAGTCGCCAAGTTCTGCAACGGAAGGTCAGAAGGGTTTCCTCCGGTTTTCTGATGAATATCTGTGATAGTTTTCTTATTTATTATGCAAAGATAAGTTATGGGCGCCCGTTAGAATCGCCTCATTTAGGCGGTTGTAGCGAGCACCCGAAGCCTATGTATTGTTCTTTTGGTCGTTTGATTTGAGGTTTAACGTGCCCGTCAACACTGTAAAGGTCATTTTGGAGACGTTGTTTCCAATTTTGTGGGACTTTTACCCTACATTGATATGAAATGACATCTAAAGCCCTGTCGCCCAATAAAACCAATAGGGTTTATAAACATGGACGGTCCGACTCGTGCGCACCGCTTTGCCTGGGCAGGCTTAGATGCTCTAAGCAGCTTACCAGGACTCGCGTGCGGGTCGGATTCAGCTCTGCGTGGAAGCATCATGTAGCCCATATATTTCTTCAAGCCCCGATGGGCGCAGTCCTATGTATTGGAGCAGAAGTAAAAAGGAATAAAATATACCCCGTAAACCCCTGTTTTCTCTATATAAAGTGGGGTTAAAGGAGGTGTTCATTTCACGGATTTGTTCGGGTGATGGTCTGGGTTTTTACATATAGAAACTGGAGGCATTATGATTTTTAAGCAAAAACTATAAAACGTGTTTCTCACGACGTGACTCAAATGGCGTAAGGGAGTTTTGTATCAAAAAGCATGGAAATTCTATCCATTTGCATATTTTAAGCTGACGTTCCCTCTGAAACTGTGCAAGGCAAAATAAAGACAATTTGTGCTTTTGAATGAGAATTTAGAGCTATTAAATTCTCAGTTAATTTTGAAACTTAAATCTATCGCTGTCTTTATTGTGTTTGAAAGTGCGTTTTCTGACGCAAATGAGCTCAATCGCGTCTGTAAAATTAGATGAGTATGTAAACGAACAGTCGGTTGAGATATGGTTTTAGATGGATGAACCTTTTAACGCATGTAGAAATGTACAGATACCTAGTATGCTGACAGAATAGAGCTAGATGAGACGGCTTATCATTAGGCGTAAAAAATAGCCGTGTTTCTACTAACATGCTGAAAAAATTTGGACGGTGGGTAGGAGAAAATTTTGTGTTTATTTATTTTTTTTTCTCCCGAAATAAAAAAACAACAGGGTCGGGCCGCTGTATTTTTTTGTGTTTTGTTTTTGTACATGTTTTTTGTTAATAAAATTGTCATGTTGAGACTTGCATTGTGTATCATAATTCATTGTAGATGCTCAAAAACGTCAGCTCTGTAATTCGGAAGGTACTTAATGCCAAAACTTACGAAAAAATACTTAAAACGCGAAATTACTATGGGAATTGCAAAGACGACACTGGGTAGGGTCGGAAATTGAAAATGGTAGGGTCGGTGGTTAAATTTTTATTTTGTTCTTTTACTGATAAAACTAGTAGAGTCGGGAAGTCTGAAGCAGGGTCAGTCGGGTTAAAGGAAACACGGCTATACGGCTATTTTTTTTTTAAAGGCCTTAGCTGTTATACCCGGATTACGAATACATGCCTATACGAACACATTGTAATTCTTTCGCCGAAAAAAAAAATAGGCTGAAATATTGTGATATCTTCCTTATTTCTGCTCAAAATATAGATTGTAGGTACACGTTAGAACCGCCTCTATAGTTTAGAGCAGAAATAAGAAAAATAAGGCTTACACCTGTAAACCCCGAGTTTCACTATATAAAAGTGGGGTTCAAGGGGGTCAGAATTATATAGGCGTGTTTTCGTGATGGGATCTTCTCAGATTGCCATCCTAATCAGGTCAGCAAGTCCGTTAAATGACGAACCATATAAACCCCATTTTATATAGAAAAAGCGGGTTTAAGGGGGTATTTTTCAAAGGGAGACAACTTTCGGGACTTTCTGTTCTCTTTTCTATAAGCCCTGTCCCACTGAAAAAGGGGTCAACTCTTAAAGGAAAGAATGTGTTCCTCCGTAGCAAATTCTTTCCTTTAAGAGTTGTACCCTATTGACATGGAAGACAAAATACTTTTGCAGGAGTTGCCTCGCCTGAAGGTGTATCCATTCCCCTTAGGACAGTTGTTATCTTCTGGCAAAAGAAGCTGAACTGTACTGGTAAGCCGCTTACGTTTCAACCTGTCTCGGGAAAGGTGACCGACTTAATCTGACCTAAATAGTGTTGGCTGAGGGTTTACTTTCAAAATAAGCAAACAAAGATCCTTTAACCCCACATAAGGTAGAGGCTTTGTGGATTTATATAGGGTTATACTATGTCTCTTATTGGTGCTCAAAAACGGAGATTAAGTCACTTTGTGGAGTCGCCTCCGTATGGAGATGGTGGATAATCTTTAGAAACGCCTCTTTGAGGCACAGTCTATGTTTGTAGCAGTAATAAGAAAAGTAAAAACCAAGTTTAATCAGAAAACAATTAGTGTATATACTCTATCTCAGTATTCTAAATTTTCTTTCTTCAAATTTTACTCTCTTTTTTTCATCAAGAAAACGTGTCTATATAATTTTGACCCTCTTGAATCCAACTTTTATATAGTAAAACGGGGGTTTACAGGGGTAAACATTATTTTTCTTAGTTCTGCTCTAAAATATAGAGTGTGGATACTCGTTAGAACCGCCTCGATGAGGCGGTTCTAACGAGTACTCTCAATCTATATTTTTGAGGAGAAATAAGAAAATTATCACAAATTTTTATCTTAAAATTTTAGTTGTTTCGGCAGTTAAGTTTACAATGTATTTGTATAGGCGCGTTTCGTAATGTACGACCGGAATGTTCGTTTTTTAGCGGTCCGACACGCACCGCTTCGCCCGGGAAGGCTTAATGCTCTAAGCGGACCACCAGTACTCGTGTGCGGCAGGTTTCAGCTCTGCGTGGAAGCACCATGCAGCCCATATATTTCTTCAAGCTCCGATGGGCGGGGGCCATTGTATGCTTTCATATCAGACGTAGTGTACATGTAGCACTACATACGCAAATGAATTAGAATGTAACAGAGCCATGATATAATTAATTATTGCACAATGCTACTCCTTTTTTTTTCGTTAAACAGAGATGGGGAAATCGGAGTACCCGGAGAAAAATCACCCGACCTCCCGCTGCAGAACTTGGCGTCTTACATGTGACCCGAGCAAAGCTGTAACCTACAGCGGTGACAGACCTAAAGAGTTAAAGTCAGCGCCCTTATCCACAAGGCTACGGAGGCCCGTGCGTTGTGAATAACTTTTAACAACTTTTAAACAGTTGCTTTTGCAATTTGTCTTCTATGACAAGTTGAATTAATTATAAGCCCTGTTAGTACACTGTACCAAAACCAGTAATTTTTTTTAGAATTTGAAATTCTCTCCGCATCAGCTTTATTTTCTGGCAGCAGTTGGCTCATCAATAATTCATGTTGCGATGCCTCTAATCTCTAGGGTTACTGGGTGGACAGTTCTTACTGGGCATTTGTAACAATATTAGCGTCAGTAATTTTGTCTTTTTCACGTTATTTATTGAATTGTGGTTGACCCGTTGATGCCATTCTGGCATCAATAACAGGGTACTGAATGAATTATATGGAGGAACGTTGTGCAGATATCAGAAACATATAATTTGTCTTGATAGAATTACTTGGAATTCTAGCAAAACCGTTAATATAAATTATTTTAACTAAATTAAGGTTAACATATCAAAGACGGGACTTTGTAACAAATGGCTCACTTCAGTCGGTGCAATTTTTGCGGGAATATACAGTCACAACGCTTTTTGAGCTTCTTCACTGAGGCGGCTCTAAGGAGTACCCACAAACTATATCTTGAAGCAGAAATAAACACAATGATGAATATGCTGGTTTATCATACATTTAGTATAAAATACTTAGTTTTTTAATATGCGATACGAACGTGACACCAATGCACGTATCACGCCTGCACGTGCTGCCATATCGCATGGGCTTTATCATACCCCAAAAATCCATATCACAACCCTTTATCGCACCCTAAGCCTTTATCATACCACTGACGTCACCCTATTCGGAACACGCGGCGTTCTTCCTTTTTCGGCATTTCGCATTTGTTGTGTTGTTCAAGACGCCATTTGCAATTTGCAATATTTTCGTCTGTTCGAACTGTTTGGCAAAAAAAAAAAAAAAAAAACATGGCACGGCGCAGCGAATACGAGAGGAAAATGGGCGAACGAACGATGCAGGGGATTGCTGATAGACTTTTGGAACTGGATAATATTATCGAGCAAAGAAATTCTAGTGATTCGGTAAACAATGGAAACGTGCACAAATTATTTTGAACATTTTTTTAAAGTGAAATGTATGATAAATAGATTATGATACGGCATTTTTCATATCATACCCCATATCAGCCCTCGGGCCTTCGGCCCTCGGGCTGATGTGGGAGTCTCGGGCTGATATGGGGTATGATATGAAAAATGCCATATGATAATCTCTATATATCACCCCTTTCCCGTGGAAATTGGAATTTACAAGGGGGGGTATAACACGGACTTTTAATGGGATGTAGACATAAAGTGATTGGTTCCCAATTAGCATGCTGGCATGGAACTTGTTAATGAACTTAAACACGGTATCTGCCAATAAACCATTTGCTGGTACTATATGAGCCCCGCCAAGCGAATTTGTGACTTTGAGAATTCCGTCATGACAAAGTTTAACTGCGCATGCCCAGCCATTCAGAAGGGCCAGGGATATGGCTTTCTGTCTGAAGGTTCCTCTTGATTCACTGCTTGTATGAGCCAGCAGCGAAGGTTCTGGCGAGACTGCGCGGATGCGCAGGCTCGCCTGAACCTTCGCTGCTCGCATAGGCGATAAGTACCAAAATCGCTTGAAGGGGCCCATATGAAGAGAACTATCAATGTAAAGTAGTGTTATGATATACTGTATAGCAGTCGCAGATAAGATTCGCAGTGAGGTCAGTTAAGGCATTGTCAATATATTTGTACTTCGCAAAGCCCATAAGAAGAGTCCGCCTGCTTTTTGTTAGCGAACCTAATGGCCATATTTACAATAGCTATTACAATTGTGACTTGGTTTACCATTTTTTTAACAGAATATTCAAAGGGTAGGTAGGTGCAAACGAAAATTCTACACTATACTAATATATAGAATTTGGAATATTAATTTTGTTTTGAAATGTTACGTCACCGCCAATTACTTATAGGAACAAGGTAGAAGTTATTAAAATTCAGGCAGCATGGTCATGAAATCTGATTATTTACACAAGTAATTTTTGATGACCCCTGATGGGAGATTCACTGCTAGATATAAGCTCCAGTTTTAACTCAGTGCTGTGGGTATTATATCTGCCTATAGATGATACCATATCATTTATTCAAACAGTTGAAACAAACCACTATAACAACGCTTCATGAATTATCATTCCCATTCAAAAAGCACCTCTTTTGCATCTATAAACATCAAGTAAGTGATATTAGAGATAAGTGCTTCAGCCATCAACTGGTGTTTATTTAACGAATTCTATCACTGTTAAGAAGCTAATCAATTGAATTCTCTGATAAAAATAGGATCCTTCTGAGAAGGGGGTTCTAGTACTTTGTTCCCTATATACTCCTGGGTTTTAGTACCCCGAAAATCCAGGTATGGACATTTTAGTCTCTCCAGAACAACAGCTCTGTTTATTTTCATTTGTAAAAATGAACTTCAATAAATCTCAGGTTCACACTGATAAGCCTCACTTATTGCCTAAGCATATGGCAACAAAAAAAAATCAATTTTGCAAACAGTGCAGGCCCAGATCAGACGCCGCACAACGCGGCGTCTGATCAGGGCCTGCACTGTTTGCGAATTGCCCGTTTTGGGGTTTCTGGTACAAAATGAACAGATGTGTATACCGTTACTAGGATAAACATTTCAGTCTGGTACTGCACTGTCTAATTTTAAACCTCGTGCATGCTTGGCTGTAAAATTCTCTGAATAAATCAGAATTAATTACAACTTCATGCCGTTATTTCTATACCAGCAAGGCAACAGCTGTCATATATTTGATAAATTGGTCTGCTCAGTCTGAGCAACTATTTGGGAGTTATACGCAGGAGTATATAGTACAATGCTATTTAGGTCACTTTGGACCCCTCCCCCCCCCCCACACACACACGTTTTTGTTTTAGATTTTATGGGATATTACCGACATTGTGATGTCTAAGGGACGGTTCGACTCGCACCACCTTTTCTGAGCAGGCTCAAGCTTTTAAGCGGTTTACCAGCTATGTTAATTTCGATCATTTTCAGCTCTTTAAGCGCCGAATCAGTCTGGATGGGCGGTGGCGCGGAAAAAAAACAGTAATGACAGTTCCTGCGGTAATACCAAAGGGAATAAGGTCACTATATACAACTTGGTCAGTGACATGAACTGGTGTGGTGAGGTCATATCTTCACACATCACGAAAACACGCCTATATAAATTTGATCCCCTGTAACCCCACTTTTATGTAGTAAAACTGGGGTTTGCAGCAGTATATATTATTTTTCTTATTTCTGGTCAAAAACATAGATTGTGGGTACTCGTTAGACGACGAGGCGGTTCTAACGAGTACCCTCAATCTATGTTATGAGCAGAAATAAGAAAAAATATCGAAATTTTTCATCTGAAAATTTTCATTTTTCGGTGGTAAAATTTACAATGTATTTGTATAGGCGTGCTTACGTAATGAATTATTCAGAGCAGAAACTATTTTAGATTGCATGGTGTCACCATACTCATTTAGTGGAACTCAGCAGTTGTTTATCAGTTTGGTAAGCTGTTAATCAATGATTAATTGAACCATCCGGACGCGTAGTCTTATAAGTACATGTATTTTCGTTAAAAACTATATGGATTCACACTGAGGATACAATCTTAACTACCCGCATAAATCAACGGACCAACGTCGGTCCGACATCAGTACGATGTTTGCCTTGCATGTCGACGTTGGCTCGACGTTTGTCAAGCATTCCCCGCTGGCTGTGCATGAAGTTGGTTCTTAAGGAAGGCAAGTAAATATGTTCTGTAAGGTAATCCCTCCAGACATGCCAGTTTCGGTCATACAGGCCTCATCAGTGACCCTCCGACGTTATCCAATCAGACGTCGCGTTACATAGGCAGTGCATTAGAATTCTTATTCTTTTTTATCAGCTCAGTATAAATTGTCCAATATCTGGGTTTATTGAATCATATTGATTTCGAATTTGTTCATTTAATAACACTAGATTGCTTGCTTCAAGTCACTTGGAAAATGCAAGAATTGCAATTACCGGTTTATAAATGATCGGGATTATTGGCCTGAAACTGAAATATGATATGTTTCAGTGATGCAGAGAACCCTCGTTATAACAAGAGTATTTGATCACTTACAGTTTGCCTTTCCATAAAGAAGTTGCTGTTATAAAAAGTAGAAGTGGAGGCAATGATCAGGAATCGATACAATTAACCCACAGCTCCCATCAGAGACACCAAAGGGAAAGAAACACAAACATGAAACAGCAGACCCTAATGGAAACATCAATAGCGGAAAGCCAAAAGGACAGTTACTTTCCAACAAAACGACCAATAGGCTATCCAAAATAAAATGATATAAGCGACACAAACACCAAAAGACAAACCATAACAAAAATAAACCGCGACAGAAGAACCGCCTTGGAACGGTCAGCGGAAACGAATTCCACTGGCGGGCTTAAATCGATTTTACGTGGCCACAATCCTCGCCCTTACTTCCGTCGCGATTAAGACAAATAATTTGTTCAGTCTGCATGAATGCCTCCTAACTCATCATTGCAACATCTCCGTGAACACAAAAATCAAACAATCACAGAGATAAAACAACGGTGAGGACTCGACTGCAAGAAAACACTGAAATGCTGGAGCAAAAGAAAACCAATAATTAGGCTCCGATGGGCCCGACCAGAGACAGAGCATCAGACACCAACCAACATTACAAAGAATTAGATCTCTCTAATTCTCAGTAGGCCTTTACGCTGGAACCGACATAGAATCTGAATCTGAGGCCTGTCTCACCGGCAAGCAATTAAAGAGGGAAGCAAAGTTGTCAACCGTGATTGGGTTAACTACCATCCATGCAGTCTGTCTTATAACGTTTATGTTGTACCCAATCTTTTTATATCGAAGAATGATTTTACGAAATTGGGTGCTGAAGTCATTGTGGTTATATATTTTTCTGAATTATATACTAAGTCACCATAAAATTCGGGGTCCGATAGATCTGTTGCAGAAGAGATTTAAGTCCAATATACTGAATTTTGAAATTATATCAGATTGACGTCTATAAAATTTAAAAAAAAAGGCTTTTCATTTATGGTACCGATAACCCTGATTAAGAAGTTTAGCCGCTAACAATTTATTACGAGTGTTGAAGTCAGTTAATCCCAATAAGGAGTATGATAGGTAATTAAGGGACTTTTTCTCGTAATTACTAAAGAAAAAACTTACTGTAGACATTTGTTGGGATCGCCTTGCTGATATCAATAACACAAGTCTTGTTTCTTGGGGTATTTGATTGCAAGAATCTTTTATGAGTATGTAAGACATAAGATGTAAGACATAAGCATTTCCAATCTGACGCAAGTCAGCCTTCAGCAAAAGATTTATTCTATTGCGTAATAACGAGTTTTCTCGTTACAACCAATGTTGGCATAAACATGGCGAGAATTGCGGCCGCGTAAAATCGATTCCAGCCCCCCTCCCCCCCCCCCCCCCCCCCCCCAGTTCTTTCACCGTTCCAAGGCGGTTCTTCTGTCGCCGTTTATTTTTGTTATGGTTTGTCTTTGAGTGTGTGTATCGCTGATATACCTTTTTGTTTTGGATAGCCAATTGGGCATAGTGGCTTTCCTTTTGGTTTTCCGCTATTGGTGTATCCATTAGGGTCTAGTTAATTCATGTTTGTGTTTCTTTCCCTTTGGTGTCTCTGGTGGGAGCTGTGGGTTAATTGTATCGATTCCTGATCATTGCCTTCACATCTATTTTAACTGTACGTCATAACGTGAGTGCACTAGTCCAGTTACAAAATAGAGATGAAGGCAATGATCAGGAATCATTACAATAACCTCACACCTACCATCCAAGACACTAACTGGTAAGAAACACACAAACACTAACAACATTACGAAAAAACGCCTACACAAATACATTGTAAATTTCATCGCCCGAAAAATGAAAAATTTAAGATAAAAAACTGTGATATTTTTTCTTATTTCTGCTCAAAATATAGATTGTGGGTACTCGTTAGAACCGCATCATCGAGGCGGTTCTAACGAGTACCCACAATTAATATTTTATAGCAAAAAAATAAGGTTTACCCCTGTAAACCCCAATTTTACTGTATCAAAGTGGGGTTCAAAGGGGTCAAATTTATATAGGCGTGATGAGTTACTTTTCCATAAAATGGCAAAAACGGCTATTCAAAATAAAATAAAAAATATTAGCAATACATACAGGCAAAGACGAACTATAACAATAGTAGGCCACAGTAGAATATCTGCCTTGGAATGGTCTGCAACAGAATAGAAGAGAAGATAATGATCAGGAATCGATACAATTACCTCACAGCTCCTATCCAAGACACCAAAAAGGAAAGAACTACGAACACAAATGAACGTAACAACATTTATCATATGAGCCCCGCCAAGCGATTTTGTGTCTTTGAGCATTCCATCGTGACAACTTTTAACTGCGCATGCCCAGCCATTCAGAGGGGCCAGGGATATGGCTTTCTGTCTGAAAGTTCCTCTTGATTCACTGCTTGTATGAGCGAGCAGCGAAGGTTCTGGCGAGACTGCGCGGATGCGCAGGCTCGCCTGAACCTTCGCTGCTCGCATAGACGATAAGTACCAAAATCGCTTGACGGGGCCCATATGACGTCGTATATAAGCAGCGGATAACGTCGTGTAATAAAAATCGTATGATCACACGTGTAATAACACTTTGGCGAAATTGAGTAACGGCATGACGACGTCCATGTCAACCGTGCATTTTTGTGAGAAAAAAAAATGTCATATTTAAAGACAATAAAATCCAATTTAAAGTGGTCATAATGATAAACAGAAACTCGTGGTCATTTCATATGAAATTTATGAAACTCGCCGAAGGCTTGTTTCATGGAATTCATATGCAATGACCACTCGTGTAAGATCATCTATGTAATATGAACAAAATTTCAAGGACAGTTACCTCAAACTGGGGAATAGAAGCGACGCAATGATTAGGAATCGATCTAATTAACTCGCGCCCAAAAATGGAAAGAGTAACTGGACCTAATGGAAGCATCAATAGCGAAAAGCCAAAAGGACACTTCTTTTCCCACAAAATTACTAATTGGCTATCAAAAACAAAAGGATTTAAGCGATATACACATTCAAAGACGAAAAAAAACAAAAATAAAGCGTGACAGAAGAACCGCCTTGAAACGATCTTCAATAGAAAAGTATAGATTCTCTTGTCGTTCACCCAGATGTACTGAAGACAAAAAGGGTTTATTAAAATGAGATATTCACTTTATGAGCAGGTTGAACGTCACCCATTATGTTGTTTCAAAGCTGAGTCAAAGTTTTTTGTTTGCGAGGTCAACAACGGCTTGTTGACGTAATGTTTTGTTTTGTTTTTGAGAAAATTTATTTGGAGAAGACTAAGATCAGAAAACAAATATTCTTATTTCCGAACTGCAAATCAAGTATGGCATTGTGATGTTTGTTGTAAGTGCGTAATGCCACGATATTCAAAATTCCCAATAATTGACCTTGTAACCCAGTTTCGGTCCTTTTTCCAACACACAGGAAAACGAAGTTTGTGAGAACTGTCATACAGCTTTATTGTGTATTGTATAAAGCAGGCCGTTCTTTGATGACAGGATAGACTAATATTAAATTCCCTGGTGGTAGTAATGAAATATATTCATTGGTTGTTAATACATCGATATCTCTCCAAATATAACTGATTCCAGACATGTTTGCAGAAATTGCATTATCCAATTCAGAGCAGTTGGCTTTGTAAATTTAACCCATATTTGCCCAGCATCACGAAAACTGGCCTATATGGTTCTGACACCTTGAACGCCACTTTTTTATAGTAAAAGTGGAGAGTACAGGCCCTGGGGTGAAACTTAGTTTACTAATTTCTGCTCAAAAACATAGATTGTGGGTACTCGCCTTGATGTTGATGAGGCGGTTCTAAGGTGTACCCATAATCTATATTTGAGCAGCAATAACATCACGTGAACAAGTCCTTGAAATGAAGACCCCCTAAACCCAACTTATATAAAGACAACTGGGGTTTACGGGGTATACATTATTTTTCTTATTTCTACTCCAAGACATGGGTTGTGGGTATTCGTTAGAACAAGACATGGGTTGTGGATACTCGTTAGATACGCCTTCCTGAGGCGGTTCTAACGAGCACTCTCAACCAATGTTTTGAACATTTATAACAAAAATATCAAAGATTTTCGTCAGAAAAGCAGCCATTTTGGAGACGTGAAAAATGCACTATGTCGCTAGAGTGAGTTATCGTAATGAGAAAATATATAATAATTGTTCATCTTAAAATTTTCGTGTTTTTTTTTCGGCCATGCAATTTCAATTAATTTATAAAGGTTTCTTTTCGTAATGAGCGTCTCCGATATGCGACACTGATAAACAGCGAAACAACACATCACGAAAATATGCCTTTTTAATTTTGACACACTTGAACCCCACTTTTATAAAGTAAAACTGAGGTTTACACGGGTAAACTTTATTTTTCTTATTTCTCCTCTATGAGGCGGTTCTAACGTGTACCCACAATATATCGATGAGGCGGTTCTAACGTGTACCCACAATCTATATTTGGGGCAGAAATAAGAAAAATATAACATTTTTTCAGCTTGAAATTTTAACTTTTTGGGGTAAAATTTACCATGTATTAGTATAGGCGTGTTTTCGTAATGAGATAAGACGATGCAGAAACGCGGCGACATATCACTGTCTTTACCGTATGAGCCCCGCCAAGCGAATTTGGGTCTTCGAGCATTCCGTCATGACAAATTTTAACTGCGCATGCCCAGCCATTCAGAGGGGCCAGGGATATGGCTTTCTGTCTGAAGGTTCCTCTTGATTCACTGCTTGTATGAGCGAGCAGCGAAGGTTCTGGCAAGACTGCGCGGATGCGCAGGCTCGCCTGAACCTTCGCTGCTCGCATAGGCGATAAGTACCAAAATCGCTTGGCGGGGCCCGTATAACCGTTTGCTCAATGAACGCGTTCATATATGTTTGTTAAACTTTCCCCTGACGGGCGTATTATTAGAAATGGACCTGAGCAAAGCTAATACTAATAGGTAGAAGATTTTATTCGTTTTAAATGGCAAGTATGATATGCGTGCAACGCATTCTCAGATGAGCCTGCACATACTCATCCAGTGGTCAAAGAATGCTTCATCTCATCCTATAATCAGTTTAATTACGAGTCCATACAGCTTTCTGCATGTCTACATATCGAGTCCTATCAAATTGCACGGTCCCCATTTTTATGGCGGAGATGAGAGCCAATCCATTTAATGTAGATTTGTTGCGGTCTTATTGCAAAACATCGATTTTCCCAACAATAACTAAAATTGATTTGCCCTCAGTCTGAGGTTGTGAAGAGAGACACTTAACGAAACTAGTGAATAAATATTTAAACGGCTGTTGTATTTACAAGGCTTCCTTGTGTTAACATTGATCGTCACTCTGAAGCACACTTCCGACAGAGTTATAATCATTTCTTGGTACACATATCATGAGGAAATGAGTGGCTTGTCAATGGCCCTATCACAATCAGTTATCACAGTTTGCTTTCTTCGACTGATGTATTTGGCACTTCTGAAAGTCCTTATCTCATGATCGATGAGAGAATTATCAAGAACTAAATCATTGTTTGGACATATTCATGAAAGTCACGTTTGAGGGTCATGTTTAGTCTGTTTTGTTGACATAGAGTGCCGTTGGGATGGCATAGCCTAGAGTTAAGTTAATGTTTTCATAGTTGTTCAAGTGTATTTTTCTTAAAACGTTATCAAGTCCGTTCATTGAGTACCCCTGTTAACCCAACTTTATGTAGAGAAAATTTGGGTTTACATGGATATAAGTTCTTCTTCTTATATCTGCTTCAAAACATAAGTTGTGGGTCTGTGTTTGAAACAGGAAAAAGAACAGTGTTACAAGTGGTTATCAGAAATATATCTGTTTTGAAGAGACACTGTCACATGGACATGTCATTTTAATTAAATTATATTTTCTTATTTTTTCTGAATTGTCTATAATACAAATATGACAAATATTTTGTAAAAATTCCCATTCCTTGAGCCATGAATTTTATTATCTCATGGCCAACTGCATTAGAACTGACAGCGAAGGTTAGATATCCATAATTCCGAAATAAAATATCACCCTGTAGTCCCTTTTTATTACATGTTTCTATTTATTGCTCAATACAGGTGACTTACATGTAGAATGCATTTGCCACTTTCAGGAACAGACTGCATGCTTACTTACGACTGATTACTTGCTTAATAGAGCATTTGTGATCGAAAGAACATGTGCTTTAGGCTTTCTGCTTACTGTGTTTTGATTGGGGTGTTGTTTCATCCCTTTGTCTCTTCGATGTCATTCATTATCATTGCCTTTCTTGTTATTTTCTGAAACGCGTATAGCCTTGTAAAACCTATTTTGTTTTTGTTTTTTTGTTCTATAAATAATCGGTTACCCATTTCGAAAACACGCCTTTTCAAATAAATTGTAATTTTTACCGACGACAAACAAAGGAACAAAAGGGACATTTCAAGGTGAAAAACTAATAAATATTGTCGGTACACGTCAGAACCGCCTCATCGAGTACATGTACCCACAAACTATATTTTAGAACATACATGTAAACAAGGAAAAAAAGTTTGACCCCGTTAATCCCCAGTTTTACTATATAAATGTGGGGTTCAAGGGGGTCAGAATTATATAGGTGTACGTTTGTGATGGAGGGCGTTTATTGCACAGACAGTCTGGTCCAGAAATACTTGTATACCCCTTTTCAGTTCTGCGGTGTATTGTTTGCTTCTAAAGGATAACCCTCTTATAGAACATCATTAACGTGATTAACTCTCTTGAACGAAAAGTGGGTCTACCGGGAGGTCAATTACACAGAGCATCACGTTAAATAGTCCGTGCAAAAAGTCCCTCTCTACAACCCCACTTTATATAGAGAAAATTGGTTACAGGGGTATACATGTATTTTTCTTATTTCTTTTTCTATACAAAGGTTGTGGGTGCTCCTTAGAACCGCCTCACTGAAGCGGTTCTTACGAGCTCCAACAACATAAGTTTGCTGTTTAAAATAAATATCACAAGACCCTCTAATTGAGGCGGAAATGAGGCGGTTCTAACGAACACCCTTAACCTATGTTTGCAGTAAAAATAAGACACAATTCGCAAATTTCAGCAACAAATAACTGTTTCGGAGATATGAGACATCGTGCAATGCCACACTGGTGTGTTAGCTTAATGCTTAACGACTATCACTAATCAAATATATTAATCACTCGGAGCGCTGTGGTTCAGTGGTAAAGTATCGAACTCGGGATCGAGAGGTACATGTACCGGGTTCGATCCCCACGAGCGGCAAGTGTTGTTTCCTTGAGCAAGAGAGTTTATCCACATTGCGTAGTACTGGTTTCTACCCAGGAAAAGAGGGCCACATGGAAGATTAGTACTAGTACTAAATGTGTTACCCTCTATAAATAAGGTCGATTATTATTATTATTATTATTATTATTATTATTATTATTATTATCATGAAAGGGCCGTATAACCAACTCTAATAATGTGTGCAAAGCATCATTTATAATCCGAATAGAAGTAAAGGCATGGATCGATACAATAACCTCACACCACCCTTTCAAGACACCAAAGTCAAAGAAACACAAACATAAAATAATGTGACAAGCGGAAGGTCAAACGGACAGTTACTTGCCCACAAAATCGTCAAACGGTTATCACTACCAATAACATAGATGCAAAGAAGAACTATATCAATAATACACAACAGAAGAACGTCAGTAAAATGTTTTACTCTGTGTGTGTGGGGGGGGGGGGGGGGGGGATTGTACGTGGCCGCAATCCTCGCCTTTGTTTCTGTCGTTGTTTAAAAAAATAATTTTTCAGTCCGCATGAACAATTTCTAACTCATCAGTGAAACATCTCCGAGAACATTAAAAATCAAAGACAGAGACGAAACAACGACATCTCGAAAACACGCCTATATAATTTTCACACCCCTGAACCCCACTTTTATATAGTAAAACTGGGATTTGCGGCCTTATTTTTCTTCTTTCTGCTCTAAAATATAGATTGTGGGTACTCGTTAGAACCGCCTCGATGAGGCGGTTCTAACGAGTGCCCACACTCTATATTTTGAGCAGAAATCGAGGCGGTTCTAACGAGTACCCACAATCTATATTTTAGAGCAGAAATAAGAAAAATAATATAACAATTTTTATCATAAATTTTTCATTTTTTCGGCGATAAAGGTGGCAATGTATTTGTATAGGCGTGTTTGTGTAATAATCAGGACTCAGCAGCTTGAAATAACTGGAATCTTGGAGCCGAAGAAAACCAACAGTTGGACTCTAATGGGCCGTAACGTAATATTTTTGGCGTAATACCGGTTGTATCATGATCTACAAGCATATCCAATGCACAACTTTTACTGTCATGATTTCATCATTAGATATAGTAACAAACGATGACGTTTATTTGTCTAGTCATGCTACATCAGTGCAATATGTTCTCTCTCATCATGCAGTTGTCATTTCGGACATATCAGAAAAGAGACATATGATGAATGAATTGCAGGAAGTAGTTAATCATTGGGTTAAATACGCAACAAGAATAAATGCCTGCAAGCTTCTTTGCATTATTTTCGCATGACCAACAGTTATTGCATATCTTGTGGAGAACCTACCTGGAACCATCTTCAGAACATAATTCATTTGCTACCTTGTTAGTCATTGTCTGGTACTTTAATAATGACTGAGAATGCCTTCTTAGACATTAAATAGGGAATACTGCAACTTTCCCTGAAACTCCCAAATGTGATCTGACCAGATTTTCTTACATGCTTTTCAATGAATGATAGAGATTTATCAGTGAAATATAAATCGATATTTTCACTGTTTCAAACAGTGAAAATACGATTTTTTATTTTTCACTGTTTGGGACTACTTTTTTCTTCAAATCTAACTCTAATTTCAATGTTATCTTTGTCAGATAACTGAACAGTACTGAAATGTGTTCTTATTGACGCATAGCCCGTTCATGTGTGACGGGGACGTTACTGACGTCATTTATGACGCTGACGTCACGTCTTTTGTCGCGCGACGTTAGACTTGCCAGCAACTTCTTTGGAAAACTACTCTCTCAATTATTTCATTAATCATTCATAATAATACCATCCCAGGCCATTTCTCAGGTGCAAACTTTCAGTTTACACCCAATAGTATACCCACTAAACACGATGGACACCACGAAATTGACGCGAAACGAACAGGAACAAAGATAATTTTCTCCGAATGTGAGCGACACCATTAAAGACGCTAAATATTGCCTTTTGAAGCATGTAAGAAACAGAAAATTTGATTTTTTCAGTGCAAGATCAAATTTTATTTCACTCATGAACACCAAAACTGCTATTTTCACTCGTGGCTACGCCACTCGTGAAAATAACAGTTTTGGTGTTCATTCGATGAAATAAAATTCGATCTTACACTGAAAAAATCAAATATCCTCCATGTTGTGTCCTGGAACTGGATAGAAATAGCAGTTCATCAGTAACGATATATTGTGTAAATGGGTATTGGCGTCATATTTACCTCACTATTAAAGTATTCCGACACGGTGACGTGAAATTCAAATTTTCCACTGACATGAGAAAAAATATATAAACTTGACCTTAAACCTAAATCAAATCACTGACAACGCTGGTGGGACGGTTGTCTCTGAGTGTAGGCTCGGAAAAAAGTCCTCGAACGAGACTTACATCATAGTGTAGATTGTATTTTCTTGTCCTTTGGGATCATTGATTCCATTGTGGAACTTTGAAAATATCTGAGGGTCACTGATGAGGCCTAATTGGCCGAAACTAGCTAGTCTGGCCCAGAAAACATGTGCACTCCATATTTTTCACCTCTGTGGTGTAGTCATTGCTTCCAAAGGATAACCCTTTTATAGAACATATTAAACCATAAATTCCAATATAAAGCAAACTGTGTAAACCCTGATCATACGCCGCATATTTTGCCAAGTCCCAGTACATGAGCCCAGCACTACCCAGCATTCTAATGTCACAAACACAGAACAAGACTAGCGCGGATATAGATAACCTTACCTGGGCAGCAATAGTCACATCGACAAGGGCATGCGGGATGGTTCTGCAGTTAGTAGCTTTCGGGCAAACTAATAAACAACCGACCAAAATAGACTTTATTGTGGCCACGTAAAATCGATTTAGGCCCCCCCCCCCCCCCCCCCCCCCCAGTGGAAATCTTTTTTTAACTGACCGTTCCAAGGCGGTTCTTCTGTGGCGATTTATTTATGTTGTTGTTTGTTACTTACTGTGTGTATCACTTGTGTCTTTTAATTTTGGATGGCCATATGGCCATTTCGTGGGAAAGTAACTGTCCTTATGGCCTTCCTTTGTTTAGGTTTCCATTATGGTCTGGTCGCTTAATGTTTGTATTTCTTTCCCTTTGGTGTCTTTGGTGGGTGGAGTAAGTTAATTGTATCGATTCCTGATCTTTGTTTTACTTCTACTTTTTTATCATTAGTTGTTAGAGTTTCGTAACAATTTTCCTTTCAGATTTTTGTAACAATGTCCTTTCCTGGAACGTCGTTCCGGGCGCTACATTGGCTGAGCACACACTCGAAATTTACAAAACTGACAGCCATGAATGATTCGTATATTCTCACCTTGTCTCGAGTGATTAGTTCCAGGAATTCTACAAAGCTGGTTAAGACGAACTGATTCAGGTAAAGCGCATTCCATTGTCAAACTGCGTTATGTTAAACAACAGACAGGTGTAAAGCATGATAATATAATAGATAAAACAGAAGCTTTGTTTGATGTCTTCTTCTAAAAACTGGCCTTGTCTCGGTTGATATGTTTGCCAATGGAAAGCCATAGGAAGACTTCCAAAGTCTCGGACATACCCTTCTCGGCATTTACACCTTTTCTTCGTTCGGGTCGATGGGCATGGTGGGCGAAGCTTGCTTACCAAGTAATGCTTACTATCCGCGGACGCCTTATTACACACTTCTGGAGTCCATGTCTGTTGATCTGAACATTGATATTTGCCATTTTGTCTAAGGACTAATGATTTTGGATTAATGCTTTGGTACTACGACCTAAACTACTTTTAATGTTTAGATGGTTGTTAGCGGCAACATCTATATTTATTTTAACCTAGTAATCAGGGTAGCTGCCACCAAATATCCAGACCCACTGCTATGTGTTCCAGTGCCACTCTATTTCAGTTAATTATTTTAGAACTAGCTTCCAAAATGCTTCTACAATGTTTGCTTAAAGTAGAGTAATACATGTGGTTGTCATATTTACAAGTAGAACAAAACTTACAATCCTGAAATTGGTAATGGAACCGTCCAAAGCAATAAAATGGACAATTTGTTTGTATGATATGAATTTATGATTCTGACATAGCGCGCGCAAATACATCACGTGAACAAGTCCGTGAAATGAACACCCCTCTAAACTTCACTTTGTATAGAGAAACTGGAGTTTACGGGGATATACATTATTTTCTCATTTCTGCTCAAAGATATAGATTGTGGGTGCTCGTTAGAACCGCCTCAATGAGGCGGTTCTAACGAGAACCCACAACCTTTGTTTGCAGTACAAAATAAAAAAAAATATCACAGATTTTTCATCAGAAAAGTAGCCATTTTGGAGATGTAAAAAATGCACCATGTCGCATTGGTGTGTTATCGCAATAATAAACAATGGAAAGGAACTGTGATTTACACAAATCACTCAGCGGAAGAGCGTGACGAGTGACATCATAAAAATAACTACCTTTTTGAAGTCACACGCAGATTATTTGATGAGGGAGGGCGGAAAAAAGAACGTTATAAAAAAATGCGTGTGACACAGTCAATAATGTCTACAAGCCATAGGTTGTGAGCACCCAAATCTATGTTTGGGGGATTCGTATGAACACTATCACAAATTATCATTAGAAAAAAAATGATCGTTTGGGGGCATGGAATAATGTGCTTTGCCGGTCTCACGGATGAAAGTAGAAGTGGAGGCAATGATCAGGAATCGATACAATTAACCCACAGCTCCCATCAGAGATATCAAAGGGAAAGAAACACAAACATGAAACAACAGACCCTACCTAATGGAAACGTTTCCTAATGAAGACGTTTTCGCGGTAGAAAAGGAGCTAAAGATAGGAAACACAGGGAAATATAATCATTGAATCGTCCAAAACTTTCGAAACACCCGTTCGAGAAACGACCGGGAAATATTTCGCACCAGGCTAACTTTTACAACAAAGGAACTTCCTACTGGTTCATCAACTAATTTAATATTTGTGATATAGTCTGCCTTTTCTCATAACCTGATTTGTTTATTCCAACGAACACGTAAATTTCTGGAAAATGCTAAACTTACCTTGACTTTATTGGATAACGGTATTTGCAGTTTACAATTAATTTAAACAGTTTCCATGTTGTTGAAGTTTAACACTGACATGCTAAACTTACCTCGGTATTTGCAGTTTACAATAATTAATTTAAACAGTTTCCATGCTGTTGAAGTTTAACACTGACATTTGGAAATTGCACATCTGTGGCCAGTAACGTATCGTTATTCAGTACGGTGAAAATACTAATATTTTTGCAGCCAAAAATAACAAAATTGTAGATATTGTACTTGCTAGAATGGTTAACAATTTGACTACATGTACTAACGAGCTCGTTAAGCTAACGATGCTTTGAACATCTGGGCCCTGAACATGTCTTCCTCTTTTAACTCTTATATGTATCTTGTTAAAAACGATAACCCCTATCTTTGCAAATAGTACAGAAGCGTCTGGACCAAGATCTACACTGTTTGTCATTCAGTTTGTCAATTTGAACGAATACATTGTTTCAAGCTATTTGCTTGGCTGGCATCGTTTTGTTTGTTTGTATTGGAGTTTAACGGCCCCGTCAACACTATTTTAGGTCATTTTGAGCCGGTCAGTTAACCTATCCACACTTTTCCTGGGCAGGCTTATATGTATGCGGAACAGTGCACATTAATTAAAGGGGTGTCATAATTGCGTTGTTTGTGGTAATTTTACAAAATTGTATTTACTTTGGGCAAACAGTTTTGATTCAGAACAGACGCCGTTTTGTGACGTCTTATCTAGATCTACACTGCTGCCAATGTCCCCAAAACGGGACGCTAGGTTTACATCACGAAAACACGCCTAAATAATTTTGACCCCCTTGAACCTCACTTTTATATAGTAAAACTGGGGTTTACAGGGGTAAACCTTATTTTCCTTATTTCTGCTCTAAAATATAGATTGTGGGTACTCGTAAGAACCGCCTCAATCTGTATTTTGAGCAGAAATAAGAAAAATAGTACAATTTTTCATCTTAACATTTTCGTTTTTTCGGCGATCAAGTTTACAGTGTATTTGTATAGGCGTGTTTTTGTAATGTATACGGTTTAAGCTAAACGATGCACTGAACATCCGGGACCTTACAACCTTAATTTTCAAAAAGTCATGTTTACATTTCGATAACATAACTAGATATAGTGCATATGTTTTAACATCTGCAAAATGGCTTCTTTTCTAATAAAATCAGTGATATTTTTAATGCAAACATGGGTTGTGGGTGTTCGTTAGAACCCGCCTCCATTACGAAAAACACGCCTATACAAATACATTGCAAATGTTACTGCCGAAAAAACGAAAATTTTAAGATGAAAAATTGTGATATTTTTCTTATTTCTGCTCAAATTATAGATTGTGGGTACTCGTTAGGACCGCCTCATCGGGGCTATTCTAATGAGTACCCACAATCTAGATTTTAGAGCAGAAATAAGAAAAATAAGGTTTACCCCTGCAAACCCCAGTTTTACTATATAAAAGTGGGGTTCAAGGGGGACAAAATCATATAGACGTGTATTCGTGATGTCAGTGGAATATGTATCTACAACAAGAAATATTCAGAAATATGAAAAATAGTACATACCCCCTTAAACCTGAGTTTTCTCTATATAAAGTTGGGTTTAGGGTGTTTATTTCATGGACTTGTTCACGTGATGTATTCGTCTTTTTACCTGTGCCTCGGAAGGTCAGTCGGATGCGCATCTTAACTGGTGATCAGGAAGACACGGGTTCGATACCTGCCGGGGTCGGCAACATTCTTTCGTGGAGATTGATTATGAAATTTTTTCTAAGGTCATTCTCTCCCTTCCGCTGTTTCAAAAAGGATCAGTTGTCAGTTTCTGGCGAAAGAATGTGCACTGTACTGGTTAACCGCTTACGCATTAGCCCGCCCTGGAAAAGTGTGGATAGGTAAACTGACCGGCTCAAAAATGACCTAAAATAGTGTTGGGCCGTTAAACTCCAATACAAACAAACTTTTTACCTGTATCTTAGTTGGTTTCCCATTGTATTCTTCGGGAATGGCCGAACTGAAAGTTTCGTATGTTACTAGGTCAGCAATAATGTTTGGTGTTGGTTTGACGGCCCTTTCAAGACTATTTCACTCATATTGAACCGATCGTTAATCAGAGGTGGGCGAAAACCGGAGTACCCGGAGTAAAACCATCTGACCTTCCGTTGCAGAACTTGGCGTCTCACATGTGACCCGAGCGAGGCTCGAACCACAGCGGTGTGAGACCTAATGATCAAGAGTCAGCGCTCTAAACACTAGGCCACGCAGGTCCGTCAGCAGTAATGTCATCGGAATTGTAATTCTGGAGAACAAACAGCTCAACACGATAACAAGTCCGTGAAACGTAGATCCCTGAACCCCACTTTATATAGGGAAAATTGGGGTTTACGTGGGTATACATTATCTGCCTTATTTGTGTTCAAAAACATAGATTGTGGGTACTCGTTAGAACCGCCTTATTGAGGCGGTTCTAACGAGCACCCACAATCTATGTTGAAAGCAGAAACAAGAAAGATGTTTTTCTTTTTTTTTTTTTTTTTTTTGTTATATTTGTCATTTCTGACACCATGTTGGACGCCATTATTTCACACGGACATTTTTTCCTAATGTGAACAGAAAAGTCGCAACACAAGATTACATGAAAATAATACACATTGAAAAAAAGTACCAAACTTAGATCAATCACAAGAAAGCCCCTATAATGGTCACAAGACCCTCCCATTTCAAAAGGTTGTAGGTTCATGTATGAACTGCTTTGGAAAACTGCTTATCTTAAACGCAGTCTTTTTGTTAACAAATGTCCTCAAAGATCGATGAAGTTTCTTAGATATCGTAAATCACAGCGTATTGATTGACTGTTTCCTGCTTCTAGCGGTGTCTAAGACACGGATGAGAAATGGGCCCTTCATTTCATATACATTAGTGCGTTAATTATCACCGTTGCTCATATAATACACACAGGGAAAAAAGTTAAGTAGCGATGGTATTGGTGTTTTATAGAGAATACCAGGTGAGTGTCACTTGATATCAAGTATATCAGGCGAGGCTTCGAGAACGCTTGTAGAATCGCGAGGCTTGCTGAGCGATTCTACATGCGTTCTCGAAGCCGAGCCTGATAAACTTGATATCAAATGTCATGAATCTGGTATTCTATTTATCAGTTTATCCCCCTGTACACTCTAAAATTTGCACTTAACGATCAGTTATCGACAGTCCTCATTGCGTCCCAACACTCAGGTGGTCGATATATTTTGTATCAGCAGACCATATTTTTTTCCTATAATATATATATATTTTTTTTTTCAAGTATGTTTTTTTTTTTTTTTTTCATTTTGTCGAGTAATCATAACATTTTTGCCATTTTTTGCTAGTAGCCCGGTTCATTTATAAAATTGCAATGTCACGTTGACTTCATAAAGCTCACGTGTCCTGAGATAGCATATCTTTATCAGGTCAATGTGCTGCAAGGCAATTAACATAGTGGGTAATTGATAAAACAGGATAGCTTATTCGTCCTCAGTGAATGTACCCCATACAGTAAACCCTCTTTATAGCGACATTCGATGTAACAACAAAACTTGTTGTAACGACACTTTCAGTAGCACGAATGTTAAGTTAAGCTTAAGATGAGACAATAAATGGAGAGACGCAAGACTATAAAAATCTTATATGGGTGAAAGGGATGGATGGAACAATCCATCCCGAGGGTCACTGTCCGGAATCACGAGGCTATCCACCCCTCATACCCATATAAGATAGCCGAGTGATGCTGGACAGTGTCCCCGAGGGACGGATTTTCTATCCACCCCTCACACCCATATAGGATTCTTTTTCTTGCATACCTTCCATTTTTAGCGCGGCGTTTTAATGCTGCAGTCACTTCGGTTACCAACGTCCGCCATATTGTGTTGACACTGCAGGAATGTTTAGGGACGTCACATATCGTGCCGTGACGTCAACCTTAACGACGGCGCATACGAAGTCGTAATCAACCAGTGCATTTATCAATATGCGGGAATATTCGATATTGGGTCGGAACACCAGGGTCAGAACATAAATTTCTATCCCAGGGTTAAATCACGGATTTCCTTGTCTGGTGTGCAAGAATATTGCATTCAGTATTCAAAGAAACAAAGGTTGTTCTAATAAATGTCCACAACAACAGTTATTTTTTGGAGTAATTAAATAATAAAATACCCTTCAATACCTGCTATTCTGCTTATCTGGATTCGTTACATCGGCGAATTCGCTATAGAGGCTAATTGTAAACATTACGGTGACACACCCACACTGGTGTTCTGCGGTGTCTTTAGTGGGAGGTGTAAGGTAATTGTATCGGTTCCCGATCATTGCTTTCACTTCTGTTCTTCATTGTTTGCTTCAAGTACAAAACTGTTTCAACTACCTATCAGTACAAAGACGAAATGGGCCTCTCCCAAAGCTTTTTGATGCAAAAATTGAGCCAGCGCATGACAAAACCTACAATAAGACATGTGCGCCCAACGAAGAATCAGATCAGCCTGCGCATCCGCGCTGTCTGATCAGAGTCTTCGTTGTGCGCTCTAAGGATAGCTAAGGGCTCAATGCTCTTTCATGCAGGAAGAAGGTCTCTGGTTAGACTATATGGATGCATAGGCTGATCTGAGTATTCGATTGTCGCACATGTCTTTTTGTAGGTTTTGTCGTGCACTGTGTCATATACTATTCGTTTGTAACCTTAGAACGTGCATGATATATAACATAAGACAACCGATGTGCTAAGAAAGGTACAGGGGAACGTTCATGAAATATATCTTAGTAACATTTGTATATGAAAGAGCATTTTCAGATGAAAAATTGTGTTGTTTTTCTCATTTCTGCTCAAAATATAGATTGTGGATAGAGCAGAAATAAGTAAAAAAATTGCATAACAATACCACACACGTGCGACATAGTGCATTTTTACACCTCCAAAATGGCTACCTTTCTGATGAAAATGCGTGATGCGTGATATTTTTCTGATTTATACAGAAAGAAAAGGTTGTGGGTCCTCGATAGAAACCCCTCAGGCGGTTCTATCGAGTACCCACAACCTATGTCTGGGAGCAGAAATAAGAAAAATAATGTTTTCTCTATAAAGTGAGGTTAAGGGGTGTTAATTTCACGGACTTGGTCATGTGATGGTATACCCCTGTAAACCCCAGTTTTACTATATAAAAGTGGAGTTCAAAGGGGCCAGAATTATATAGGCGTGTTTTCTTGATGAACAAAGAGATATTAGCAATACATACATGCAAAGACGACCTATATAGCAATAATCAACTACAACAGAAAACCGCCCGGGAACCGCCATTAAAATGTTATTACGTCTAATGTCTAATGTTAAGAAACTAAGACTGAACAAGCATCCATACTGTGAATTAAGAAGAGACAAATTGACAAGCGCACTCGCTGAAGACACATGCCAGTCTGCACTTGTTCGAATGAACCATGGTTGCTTGATGCGGTTCAAATCAGGACTACACACAAGGAAATGTGTCCCCTCACTGTATACCAAAGCATTTCTCATAAAAAAGGTACAATATATTTTAAAGATGTTTGTTTGTTGCAACTGACATACAATCAAATCTGTCATTTGCAGATTTCAGTTTACACAGTGGATATGCTCTGAAGCAATGGATGTGATAACGAATGGCTTATGTCTCTACAATGCCTAATTTTTGTGCATGTGGGCGACTTAGCATAACAGGGAAGGATACACATTATATTGAACTCATTCAAAATACTTTTGTAAATTTAACCCTATCATTAGAAGCCCACTATTCAAGGTAAGAATTTGCTTCTATGAAGCGAATTCTTTCCTTACACAGATGACCCCATTTGCAGCAGATTTCAGTTTACAGAAACGCAAACATGAAAACACTTGTGTAAAAAGCGTAAATGTGACATGTGTATCCATTAATCCAAATGGAAGTCCAATGCCCAGGGTCAATGGCAAATAGGGTAATGCCAGATACACGCCACGGAACCTGTATGCTAAGATAAACGATTGTTTGTTTAATTGATTTTATTTTATTTCCTTTATTTATTTAATTATTTATTTATTATTATTTTTGTCTGTAGCGATGGGATTTTACAACACACAAAAGAAGTCCCTCAAGTTTGAAATGTATCTGTCCAAAGTTTTTGACCTTTTCCACTCTCTAGGCTTATTCGAATGATATTTTTTTCTTATTTATCCCTGAAAGCAAATTTTGTCATTCAATGTAAATTGTCGCCAATGGAGACAATTTGCATAACATGTCAAAATCTGTTTTCTGGGACAAAATAAGAAAATTTATTTTAAAATGTCTTCTGTTGAAATTTTACCCGGAGTGCTGAGATTTTTATAGAAGATTGAATTTGTCATAATAATGCAATAAATGTTTACAAAAATGATGTACAGCGTACATTTTTCAGAACCACATTTAGAGGCCTTTAGTACACTGAATCTTGCGATGTTTTTCAGTCAGTTTTGAAAAGGGTGAACATAAATATGTTATAATTATATCACTGTTAGTTTGCTATCTTTTTACTTGTTTTTATTTTATATTTTACTTACAGAACAGGTCGTTCACCTCGAAGCTGGTAGATGAATTTTAGGATACATTAGATGCTATCTCTGTCAGTAGTTTTCAATAAAAGTTATCGGTAGTTTTCAGTGTAAAAGCTGAATCATCACGTGAACAAGTCCGTGAAATGAAGACCCCCCTAAACCCCACTTTACATAGAGAAAACTGGGGTTTAAGGGGGTATACATTATTTTCCTTATTTTTGCTACAAGACATAGGTTGTGGGTACTCGTTAGAACCGCCTCAATGAGGCGGTTCTAACGAGCACCCACGACCTCTGTCTGCAGTATTTATAAGAAAAATATCAGGAATTTTCATCAGAAAAGTAGCCATTTTGGAGATGAGAAATATGCACTTTTTCGCGCGGGTGTGATATCGTAATGTGATGTGTCAAACCAAGGGAAAACGAGATCCAGGCATGTGTGAATGTGCGAGGTGCAGTCTTGGCTGCACTTCTATGTGTTAAATATGCATTTGGCCCTCGAGTGACCGTTACCTCGTCGTTCGTAACATTCTTTATGGAGGTAGCAACTTCGCCTTTGGTATTCTAGTGTAACCTTTTTGTCTTGATATGTCACACTAACCTTTTAAATCTCATACGATAACGGGTTGCTGAGTTCTTAAGTGTTTATTGAATCGAAGTAACTTTTGAAAAAAAATATTTTGTGGTATGCTGAAGTAACTCTTTTGTTATTTGTAAACAATTTGGTCTTTAAGGATTTGATGCTTGTTAAAATTGCACCCTCTTAGTTCTGAGCCCCAGTGAATCATTCTGTTAAAATGTCCATGTAATGAACATCCCTCCTAACCCCTCTTTGTATAGAGAAAACTTGGGTTTTCAGGGGCATACATTATTTTTTCTGACTTCTGCTGTAGGCATATATTGTGGGTACTTATTAAAACAGTCTCAATGCGGGGTTCTAACGAGTACTAACAGCCTTTGTCTGACGGCAAAAAAATAGAAATAATCACAAATTTTCATCTGATGTGTTTAATGGTATGTCTCTTGAGTGTGTCAATACTAAGCTCTTCTGGTGCAAAACATACTTAATTGTGAGTGTTGTGTAGACTCGGTTTCAAGCCTAATCAACTTAAATGTCGCAAATGTTCTATAAAAGGTAATTCTTCGGTAGCAAGGACTGCAAACATCACGTGAACAAGTCCGTGAAATGAGCACCCTATAAACCCCACTTTATATAGAGAAAACTGGGGTTTAAGGGGGTTTACACTATTTTTCTTATTTTTCATCCAAGACATAGGTTGTGGGTAGTCGTTAGAACCGCCTCAACGACGCGGTTCTAACGAACACCAACAACCTATTTTTGCAGTATAAATAAGAAAAATATCACGGATTTTTATCAGAAAAGTAGCCATTTTGGGGATTTGAAAGAAAAATGCACTATGTCGCACTGATGTGTTATCGTAATGAAAGGAACTGTAAACCGTGGAGTGCACCAGTTGTCTGGGCCAGGCACGCTCGTTTCGGCCAAAAAGGCGTCAACATTGACCCTCGAATTTTCCTGTCTAATACAAACAAAAGATTAATAAGTGCGCCGCCTAGCGAAAACCCAACTTCGGTAAACTAGCCTATTCAGCCACCCAGACTGTCTAAAAACTTAATAGGCCTCCACCCGTCGAGGTTTGGAAAAAATAGATTGGGAAGCATGGTGCTTCCACGCATAGCTGAAACCGACTACACTTGAGTTCTTGTTAACCGCTTACAAGGTCAAGCCTGCCAAGGCAAAGTGGTGTAAGTCGGACCGTCCGTGTATGTAACCCCCATTGTTTGTTTTGGTGGTAGGGCTTGAGAAGTCATTTCATCTCAGTATCGGGTAAACGTCTCACACAGTTGGAAGCGACCTCTCCAAAATGACCTAAATAGTTTTGGCGTGGACGTTAAACCTCAATTCAAACAAACAAAATTGCTAACTGTGCAGCGAAGACTAAGGCGCTGATCAGACTGTGCGTGTTCGCACAGTCTGATCAGTGCCTTAGTTTTCGCAATGACAACCATTACGAAAACACGCCTATACAAATACATTGTAAACTTTATCGCCGAAAAATTAAAAAATTTCAGACGAAAAATTGTGATACTTTTCTTATTTCTGCTGAAAAATATAGATTGTGGGTACTCATTAGAACCACCTCATCGATGCGGTTCTAACGAGTACCCACAATCTATATTTTAAAACAGAGATAAGAAAAATAAGGTTTTCCCCTGAAAACTCCATTTTTACTTTATAAAGGTTGGTTTCGAGAGGGTCAAAATTATAAAGGCGTGTTTTCATGATGAAAATTCAGGGTTTCTCTTCTAGAACAAGAATTCTAACACAGCGCGCCTATATAGGCAATGGAAAACGGCTGTGTTTTATTCTGCAACAAATCACAGCTCGGAAGAGCGTGACGAGTGACGTCATTTAAAACTGCTAATTTATGACGTCACTAGTCGATTTCCTTGACGTTAGACGGTGTAACGTCATTTTCTCGTATCGAAAACGTTAGAAATGGATATAAATGCATGTGTTTCAGTCGATAATTTTAGCGGGATTTCTTCTAACAATGGCGAAAAGTTGTGAGATTTTGAAGGCTTCAACAACATAATTGCCGATTTTCAGCGTGTTAGAATCGAAATAGATCAGCTCTAACTGTGATTTGTTGTGTAATAAATCACAGTTTGTCGGTCAGTTGTAAGTAGACAAATCACGCGCGCTACGCGCTCGTGATTTGATCTACTTTACAACTGACCTCCAAACTGTGATTTATTACTCAACAAATCACAGTTAGAGCTGATCTATTGCTTAAACAAAGCGGGATTGACTGTCATTAAGTATAGGATTGAACATTGGTCCATTTAACGCTTAAAGTCGTGTACTATAAGCAAACGCTACAGACCCTGATAAGAAGCTGCGTTTTGTGGCATCAAATCTGGATCTGCACTGGTTTCCAATGTCCCGTTTTTGGTATCCGAGGAATACATGTATTAAGTATTAGAAATAAACACTTTCTCATACTTGTGGGACGTTTTATTTTCATTTCGCTCTGTTTATTGAAAAATACCAATACCGTTTATTTTCTTTGCACACGGTTTAATTGTATCCATCAGTGATTATCACGTGAACAAAGGCAATGAGCGGAAGCAGAATTATAACCTTTTGATTAATTTCATCTGAAAGTAAAACCTTTGAAATCACAAAGGAAATTGTAAGTTTTTTGTTTGTTTGATTTGAGATTTAACGTCCCCGTCAACACTGTATTAGGTCAATTAGGTCAATTTGGAGATGTTGCTTCCAGTTTTGTGGGACTTTTACCCGACATTGAGATGAAATGACATCTCAAGCCCTGTCGCCCAAAGAAACCAATAGGGTTTAAAAGCATGGACGGTCCGACTCGCGCCGCTTTGCTTGGGCAGGCTTAGGAAAGTAACTGTCCTTATGGCCTTCCTTTGTTAAGGTTTCCATTATGGTCTGGTCGCTTCATGTTTGTGTTTCTTTCCATTTGGTGTCTTTGATGGGCGGAGTAGGTTAATTGTATCGATTCCTGATTTTTGTTTTACTTCTACTTTTTCTAATTCCGGCGTGCAATGTGTTTTTTTTTTAACTTTATATTTTCTCTACAGCTTGTCGACAGTTCTTCTGTCGCGGTTTATTTTTACTTCTACTTAGATCCTCAAAGTATTTTACCAGTACTCAAATGTGGGTCGGTTTGAGCTCTGCGTGGAAGCATCATACAGCCCATCTATTTCTTAAAGCCCCGGTGGGCGGGGGCCTGGAAATTGTAAGTCCAGTTGATATAAACGTTTTTGTTCCGTAGCTGTGGTCGCTTAATATCTTACGCCGTTTTCAAGTGCATCAAACTTCCCTTCTGAAAAGAAAACAAAAAGCGTATTGCCACCTTGGCACAGTCCATTACGAAAACACGCCTATACAAACACATTGTGAATTTTACCGCCTAAAAACGAAAATTTTAGACGAAAAATTGTGATATTTTTCTTATTTCTGCTCAAAATATAAATTGTGGGTACTCGTTAAAACCGCCTCATCGAGGCGGTTCTAACTTGTATCCACAATCTATATTTTAGAGAAGAATTAAAAAAAATACGGTTTACCCCATGTAAACCCCAGTTTTACTATATAATATTGGGGTTCAAGGGGGTCAAAATTATATAGGCGTGTTTTCGTGATGCTTTGAATTATTCAAGATCACTGTCAAAATACTGGAATTACATAGCTAAGGAATACGTTTTCCCCTTGGACATGTTTTTCTATGATAGTTAAAGGATTTTGTGTCTACTATCTACAGTCGTTATCAGGCCAACGCCCATCGAGGCTAGGAGAAATTGATTGGGCTGCTTGGTACTTCCACGCAGAGCTGAAATCGACCGCACATGATTACCGGTAAACCGCTTAGAAGTTCTAAGCCTGTCCATGACCGTCCATGCATATAAACACGTTTGGTTTCATATAATTTGAGATGTTATTTCATCTCAATGTCAGGTAAAAGTCCCACAGAACTGCAACAGCCTCTCTAAAATGACATACATTGTGTTGACAGGGACGTCGAACCTCAATCAAAACAAAACAGTCGTTTTCTTTTAGACTATCTCGAAAAAAAATGTGTCTCACAGAGATACGACCTGTAGATCAGATTAAAGAAATAAAGAATATTGAAAGATGCATTGCGTGCATTGCTAGAGAGACAGAAATAAGTACTCAAATGAATGGTTTGGTGTTGAATGGCGTCTTTTCTTATTAGCCGATATATCTTGACAAGAATCAAATGAGAACATGTTTCGACGGAACCCCAGCCATCCATCATGGATTATACAACAGCTTTTGCATAACCTGATATGCATTATAACGTCACTCAAAGTGTTGAATCTCCGAAAACTGTTTCACCATACTGCCAAACTAATTAAATCGTCGCCAAAAGAGAAATTGCTTACCAATTTGTCTCTGCAGCTGAAGGACGAGCACCGCGTAAAGTCTGTTAATTTATGTCTATAAGACAGAAAATGTTGATCCTGATCACGAGCTGCTGGGACTTTCAAGCTGTTGGAATAGTTCAAACTTAGGCGTAATAGTTACTGACTGCTGGCGAGTAGAACGAAAACTCTCATGTGAGATTAATGGAATCAATGATGGGGTTGAGATCTCAGGAGAGTTTTATATTTTTAAGTCTCATGCGAAGCTTTGACGAGAATTAGAAATACATGGTCTGAAAAAAAAAAAGCCTGAGATTGTCTTGTCGAAGTTTCAACCGCTTCATTGATTATTTTTCGCACACACTCACTTAAAAATAGAAGTGAAGGCAATGATCAGGAATCGATACAACCGCATCATTAATTATTTTTCTCACACACCCACTTAAAATAGAAGTGAAGGCAATGATCAGGAATCGATACAACCGCATCATTAATTATTTTTCTCACACACCCACTTAAAAATAGAAGTGAAGGCAATGATCAGGAATCGATACAATTAACTCACAGGTCCCATCAGTGAAACAAATTCCACTGCGGGGGGGGGGGGGGGGGGGTTTAAATCGCTTTATCGCGTCCGTAATCCTCGCCCTTACTTCTGAAATGCTTCCAACGCTATAGCCATCATACCGTCCAAAAATTTTGAAAATCAGTATGCAAAATGACCCCTTACACAAAATTAATGCGACGGGGCAATAAATGTTAGATAAAATAGAAGTGGAGGCAATGGTCAGGAATCGCTACAATCAACCCACAGCTCCCATCAGATACTCCAAAGGGAAAGACGCACAAACATGAAACAACAGACCCTAATGGAAACACCAACAGCGACACAAACACTCAAAGACAAACCATAATAAAATTAAACGCGACAGAAGAACCGCATTGGAACGGTCAGTGAAACGAATTCCACTGGGTGAAGGGGGGGGGAGTGGGGAGGGGGGCTTAAATCGATTTTACGTGACCACAATCCTCGCCCTTACTTCCGTCGCGATTTAGACAAATTATTTGTTCAGTCCGCATGATGGCCTCCTAACTCATCAGTGCATCATCTCCATGAACACAAAAAAATCAAACAACCACAGAGATGAAACAACGGTGAGGACTCGACTGCAAGAAAACACTCAAATGCTGGAGCAAAAAAACAAAAAACACACACAAAAAAAAAAACAATTAGACTCCGATGGGCCCGACCAGAGACAGAGCATCAGGCACCAACCAACATTACATAGAATTAGATCTCTCTAATTCTCGGTAGGCCTTTACGCTAGAACCGTCGTAGAATCTGAGGCCTGACCCACCGGCGAGCAATTAAAGAGGGAAGCAAAGTTGTCAACTGCGATTGGATTAACTACCATGCATACAGTCTGTCGTATAACATTTATGTTGTACCCAATCTTTTATATCGAAGAATGATACCCTAGGGTTTGACAGCAGTGTGTGACAAAGAAATCAAATACTGTCATACAAAGGGATATTCTTGTTCCATGTGTGAGAATAATGGGAGATGAGACCGAGACAAGGAACTCACATTTGGTGGCTTGTGAAGCTGAGTTTTTCTTTTTTTTCGTGTCTTTTTCATCACTATTGTCCTTCTAGTTTGGTAACGTAATACAGGACAGTGTTTCATTGAAAAGGGAGAACAATATAGCAAATAAATAAATAAATAAATAAATAAATAAATAAATAAATAAATAAATAAATAAAGTTCTGTGGAAAATATAGATTAAAGGGAAGGTCAATGCGACAGACATAATTTGCATCTACCAGACTATAACTCATGATATGTATCAAAATAAAACAAATTATGAAATGGAATCTTGTCTCAAATTTTGATTCTTGTAATTCCTTTTGTTTTGTCTATAAACAAATAAATGCTATTTGGCCAAAAGTAACAATACTAGTTATATTGCTATGAAGGATGTTCGTATCATGGACGTTTTGCTACATGTACGTTTTGCAAAAACGTTTTGTTGTTGAGCTGAACATTTACTATAAAATCCTTACGAAAACACGCCTGTACAAATACATTGTAAACTTAACCGCCGAAAAAGTAAAAAACTTAAGAAGAAAAATTTTGATATTTTTATATTTCTGCTCAAAATAGAGAATGTGAGTACTCCACGAGTACCCACAGTCTATATTTTAGAGCAGAAATAAGAAAAATAAGTTTTACTCCTGTAAATCCCAGTTTTACTATATAAAATTGGGGTTCAAGAGGGTCAAAATTATATAGGCGTGTTTTCGTGTTGGGTTTTAATGCCATATTTTAATAGCATTTATCATATAACGTCGCGTCTGAGAATGTAATAACTTTTCCTGACTTCTGAATGGAGTGCAGTCTTATCAAGGGTGATGGTTACATGTAACAAGGAATGGCTTTGATGTCTTTTGGACAATGCATCATCCATCGAACCCTTAGCGTGTTAGGTCGCTCGGGCACCACCGGCTATAAAGCAGTTTATCGCCCTCCATTTTGATCTGCAATTTCCATCTGACATTCTGAGCTAGCAAAGTTACACAGTTCCGGGTTTTAATGTTGTCTTGCCTTTTGAGATAGCAATGTTCATTTTTCGTACCATTTAACGTTGTCTTTGGGTTTCCCAGCTTTCTTATGTTTGTCTCGTCTTCTTGCTCTTACACAACTGCATTTGTCACGCCAAACAAAGAACACTCATCATTACCAAAACACGCCTATACAAATACATTGTAAATTTTACCGCCGAAAAAAGAGAAAAATTTAAGATGAAAAATTGAGATATTTTTTTCTTATTTCTGCTCAAAATATAGATTGTTGTACTCATTAGAACTGCCTCGTCGAGAACACAAATAAGAAAAAATAAGGTTTACCCCCATAAACCTCAGTTGGCCATTTTGTGCGAAAGCAACTGTCCTTTTTACTTTATAGCACAAGCTACACTGACCAGCAGAATGAGTCACCACAGGTAGCTCTCTAACACTGAAAATGCCATTGAGCTATATTTAGTAACCTTGGCTCAAGGAGGTTTGCTGGGCTTGTGCTGTAAAGTATTTTGGCTTTCCGCTATTGATGTTTCCATTAGGGTCTAGTTATGTAATGTTTGTATTTCTTTCCCTCTGGTGTCTATGATGGGAGGCGTGGATCGATTCCTGATCATTTCCTTCACTTCTATTTTACTATACAAACGCTGGAATGTAGGGGTCAGAATTATATAGGCGTGTTTTCGTGATGATAGTGAAATAATCACAATAACCATGATCTCATTTGATATAGTAACATAGATTAATAAGTTGCATTGTCGGCAAACGTATGCCAATGCATTTCTTAGAAATATGCTTAGGTCATCGGATAACCTGGAGAAACACTTCATGCCGTAACGAATATTGTGGGTAAGAAGCAAATTAAAAGACAATTACTCGTCACCTTAACCCGTAGAAGAATGTCAAAATGAGATATTTGCGGTTTGCTCTGTTTTGTACCCATTCCAGGGAAAGCTTTCAAATAAATTGGCACTAATACAGAAAATTGGCATATACTTCTATTTTATTTATTTTATCAGAACAGCGATAAACTGATCACTTTTACGGAAGAAAATATCTGTTTCTTGCTCTTAGTGACTCGCACTGGGTTGTCGGAATGTAGGCTTACTTCCATTACGCAAACTAAGATTAAAACAATCGAAGTATTGGCATCCCTGCTTGGTCCACTGTCTGAGTGTAGGTTTGAAAAAAGGCCTTAAAAGGGGACTTAGTCTGTTTGGTTTAACCATTAAGTTCCTTTATTTAAGTAAACAGTGTAAGCCTCGATAGCGCAGTGGTTAATGCGTTCGATTCATCATCGAGATGTTGTGCGTTCGAATCCGGCACCCGGTATCGAGCTGTGTCCTCGGGCAAGACACGTTATGACAGTGCCTCACTCAACCCAGGTGTAAATGGGTAGCAGTGGTGTAATAGTCATTGCCTCTCTCGCGCGCGCGTGAAAACATCCGGAATGAGTGTTCGAGAGCGATTATTCTTGATGAACATAAAGATAAACAGAAAAATAACTGAAACTAAATAAATTTGATTGGCTTTTATTTGGCCATGACGGACAATTTGAATATTCAATCAGATAAGTATATAAGAACTAATGCTTCATAATCAACTTTTCAACAATTGTATCAATCAATAAATCAAAAGTGTCAACTTTGAAACAACGTCATCACTCAACTAAAAACGTTGACTGCAACAATCCACATGATTCAAGTCAGAAATCAACCAACATTTTCATAATCAACATCATGTCCTATTATTATGTCCCGTTATGTACAACGCATCAACAACTTCAAATCAACGTCCCATGATTTCAACTCTTACTTTCACTGTACACATTTTACCTTAAAAATATGGAGGGGAACCAGCCATATTATACTTTCTAAATGGACGGTCGAATGCTGCCGTAGCAATCAACGTGCACGATTCCAAAGCGAAAGAGGCACGAGGTGACGCCCGACGTCAAATTCCATATTGTCCACCATGAAATGTCCGCCATGACGAGATTAGGTCACGTAATTGTATATCACCTGAAAAATAAAAATCAAACAGCAGCAACAAAGCCCCAAAAATAAGGGAGGGTATACATGTGAAACGGGAGGGTTTATTCTTCAAAATTTGTCGACTTCTCGAAAATTTTTGCTGACACGAAAAAGAACGATTACTCTTTAACAAGCATTAACTTTGAGGGAAAATTTTCTACAGCGCCCTCCAAGACAAAGTTACAAATGGTGTGTTCACAATAATAAAAGAATTTAATTCAGATCGAATTAAATTTCATTATTCTTGATGAACATAAAGATAAACAGAAAAATAACTGAAACTAAATAAATTTGATTGGCTTTTATTTGGCCATGACGGACAATTTGAATATTCAATCAGATAAGTATATAAGAACTAATGCTTCATAATCAACTTTTCAACAATTGTATCAATCAATAAATCAAAAGTGTCAACTTTGAAACAACGTCATCACTCAACTAAAAACGTTGACTGCAACAATCCACATGATTCAAGTCAGAAATCAACCAACATTTTCATAATCAACATCATGTCCTATTATTATGTCCCGTTATGTACAACGCATCAACAACTTCAAATCAACGTCCCATGATTTCAACTCTTACTTTCACTGTACACATTTTACCTTAAAAATATGGAGGGGAACCAGCCATATTATACTTTCTAAATGGACGGTCGAATGCTGCCGTAGCAATCAACGTGCACGATTCCAAAGCGAAAGAGGCACGAGGTGACGCCAATGAGCAGATTATCTGTAAAACAGCTAATCTGCTCACCGCCATCAACGCCTCGGCTAATTGATTAATCACCGAACACCGCCATGGCCAAAACTTAACTGTACCTTTAGTCAAACGGATAAATTTGAACAACGGGATTTTGTATGAACGTCTCCAATGCACCCTGAATGGTATTGAGAAAAATATCATTTCCAATAAATGACAAATGACAATTGTCTGAAAACAAGCCCGGTGCCTTATCTTGAAAATCAGGATATCTTATAGCCTTACCCCCACTTTGTCTCATGAAATTGATTAGTGCTCGATTAGCTCTAACTCTCACCCGTTCCATAGCCTCTGTATCATGAGAATAACGCCAACCAAGTCGAGGCAGAATGCTTGACCAAATTAATATAGTGTTGGGCATCAAGATCCTTAAGCACTCAAAGATATATTTAAGCTGGCATCGTAGATGTAAAGACGTTATACAACCTATATCATTACCACCAACATGCAATATAAAATAATTTGGTGGACCTTGCCAGTTCAATAAGGCCTGAGTTATGCCTAGCACTTGCGCCGACTTCAATCCACCATGTCCTACCCAAGTCACTGAAAACCCATAACGTTGTAGACTTAGATTCCTGCCCATTGGCCTTCGACGAACATGTTGAAATGCATTTCTTATGATTGATGATCCAACAATCCAGATCGTGGAATGACCTGAAATGCTTAGCTTACTGATAAGAAGGTTGTCAGTGAATTTGCTATTGTAAAAGTATATGAAGCATCATTTGATTCCTGGAGAATTGTTCCATATGAACGAATGTTAATATGAAACGATAAAATATGGACATGAAATTATTTAAATGTGTATAAAGTATTACTAAATAAAAATGTATGCTGTAAAAACATGCAATTTCCTGATCATTTTCCAAGCACGCCCCCCCCCCCCCCCCCCCCAGATTCTGTGATTTATGCTGAAATTTTGTCAAGCCTTATATAGCGTTTAAATGCAGTACTTTCTGCAGACCAGCGACCCATCTGTCGTACGTCTGATTCTGGAATGTTCTGTGAAATTGCCAGTGTGCACGCGCCTATGCGGAATGAATGAGAACGGATGCAATTAGTGACCCCTAAAAAGCGCAGGCACCTAGCTAGAACGGCTGACACTTGAAAACGGGTAAGCGGGGCACCACTAAAATGGCAAAACAATGGACCCTTGATACTAGGCCTTTTCCTGATGTACTGAGAAAGAAGAGCAACAGGGCATATTCCTTTTGACAGAGAAGGGGTGAAAACCAAAGTTACAGCCCTACCATGCTGATCCGTTTTCGAATACCTAAGTATAACATGCACTTCCCGCTCCTTAAAACAAACATCTGAAACTTGAATATCTTTCGACGCATCACCTCCAGTTTTTTCAATGGCAATTTCGCCTACCCGTAAAAAGCCGAAAAACATTACAACAAACGCAGTCGAGAAAAGCAGACCCTCAAAATCGGAAGAAGCCACACTCTGTAAAGCCACTGGAAATACCTTTAGCATGTCAATGGTAACCGGAGCTCTTACATCTTTCGAATGATGATCTTTTTGCAATCCCTTGAGCATTTTTCTTACAATGAATGCAGAAGTGACATCAACCTTGCCATTCAATTTTAAATAAAATGCCAGCCCCGAAATGTATGAGCTGACAGTTGCATGTTTGTAGCCAGAAATGGATAACCAAGCAATAAAGTTTATGACTAAAGGTAAGGTAGGCCAATCTAGCGGTATGGCGTGTTCCTTGCAGAAGTCAGAATACTTGGCGATAGCAATGTTGTAAGATTTTACCGTATTGGCTGACAGTGAAGCACTTAGAAGACGCTCTACTTCTCCGGCAAGAGGTTCCAAAACTCCCTGGGAATTTCCGCAGAGCAAGGTTTGGCGTCTGGGGCAAGAGCCTTGAATTTGTCCCACTGTGTACGAGAAATGGCATCGCTTAATTGGTTATCACAGCCTCGGACGTGAGAACTATTAATGATAAAGTCGTACTGAAGGGACCATAATACAATCTGCCTGACAAGGGTCATCACTCTTTCAGACTTTGCAGTTTTGGAATTCAAAATCTGAACGACAGCCATGTTATCAGATGCAAACAGGATGCGCTTGGCGACAAACCTCTCTTTCCATAGGCAAACGGCTAAAGCAATAGGGACCATCTCAAGGAAAGTGATGTCCAATAAAATACCTGTGTTTACCCATGTCAAAGGCCATTTAAGAAAGACCCAATCACCTTGCAAATAAGCACCACAGCCTAATGCAGCGCCACCAGCGCTGTCAGTCTGTAAACCTAACGTGTCCGACGAAGTCCACTGCAGATCAAGCATATATGACAGCCCATTAAACTGAGTTAAAAAAGTTCGCCACATTGCAAGATCCTCCTTAATACCCTTTGTAAGACGAACTCTGTGATGCGGTTGTGTTGCTGTGCCCATTGCTGCATACATTCGGCGAATGAAAGCTCGTGCAGAAGGCATGGCTTTTGCACAAAATGAAAGAGAACCTGTTAACGACTGTAGTTCTTTCAATGTTAACTTTTTGCGCCCTAAAGCCTCTGTAACTTTTCCCAAAACTTGTTTGACTTTTTCACCCGGGATCCTTATCTGCATCTTAATTGTATCAAGTTCATACCCCAAATAAGTCAAACGAGTTGTGGGACCTTTGGTTTTTTCAGATGCAATAGGAACACCAACATCTTTACAAATATCCTGAAAATGTGACATCAGCATCGCACAATCGTTAGCCTGAGGGGGACCAGCAAAGAAAAAATCGTCAAGGTAATGGTCCACATATTTCGAAAACCTGTCCACCACAAGCCAGTTCAAGAAAGTAGCGAAAGCCTCCCATGCCCTACATGAAATTCGCAAACCCATTGGAGCCATTTTATCAATATAATAGGAATGCCCGAGCTTGAAGCCTAACAAATCGAAATCCCCCGGGTAACACGGCAATAGCCGAAATGCACTTTTTACATCTATTGTAGCGATCATACACCCTTTGCCCAAAGATTGTATCATAGAAACGGCGTTATCAAAGTTGGAATATTTTACTGAAGCAAATGAGTCATCAATATGTTCATTAACACTGAGCCCTGGTGGATGTGACAAATGTGTAATGAGTCGAAAGCCCCCAGTTTTCTTCTCCACAAGGCCAATCGGCGAACAGCGCAGATTCGAAATTGGCCTTATTGAGAATGGGCCAGCAATCCTACCCAAGTTCACTTCTTGCATGATTTTTTCTTTAGCTATCTCCGGGTTATCCACAACGGATTTTAAATTTTTGCATTCAATTGGTATTCTTGGACCTTCAAATTGCAATTTAAAACCTTTTGAAAAACCATCAGACAAGAAGGCTGCATCTTGTCTTTTGGGGTAACTAACAAGCAAAGATTTCAATATGTCAACTTTAATAGGTGTTCGCCCTAGGGCCCATAAATCTGGTTTGGGGACGAAAATTAGGCCTGAATGGTTGTGTCAAATGTTGTCGAAACATACGCGGACGGAACCCTTGCTGAAAGGAAGCCGGTGATGGAGTGTATGATCTGGCTGACAATAGTCTTGGGCCAGGGACGTTGTAGTCAGCAGGCTGAGTAGGTGAATACGGACGGAAATTGCTGAACCCACGGCTGCCAGGAGATGGATTTTTAGACTCTAGAAATAAGCCACAAGTAGAGGCAGGGTGCGAAACTTTGCATTTGATGCAAGTATGGGCATAGGAGCAGTTTAATCTGGAGCAAACTCCTTTAAAATTATACTCATAACAAGGAGCAGCAGCTTGTGCGACAGCAGACAGATCCCCGACCAAGCCACAAGACAGCCAAAGGTGACCATCTATAGTGGCCCAATTTTTTGTGGGTTCTTTCGACATTCTCAAACGAAACTGTGTATCATATTCCAGCCATTTATGAATGGGATTGTTGATTGCCGCGCCCCTAATGATGGTCATGTACTTTAATAAATCTATTGTCTTGTCCTTATGCTTTCCTGAATAAATGATTATGTAATTAATGAAAGCATCGGTCCAAGTTTGAATAGTATTAATAGGGACCTTGATTCTTGTTGGTGCTTGCTTAATTGTTATTTGATTATTCACTATGGCAAGCGTTCCACTCATGTCATTGTAAGCAGACTGTGTGAAATTCTGTTTTAATAGTGTTGCAAGATTGACATATTCCCCATTCCAAATTTTGTTCTTAATGTTATCTGGAATAAAAATGTCTTGTTCATGGTAAGAGTAATGAAGCATGGGATCCTGCTCACCTTCAGTATTGACCACTTGAGATGATAGCTGGAGACCAGACCCAAAAAGGCTCGGCTGAGCTGCAAGTGGGCTGGACACATTTGGACTCCCTGAGGATTGAGAGGCCATGGGGAGGCCAGTGGCCTGCTCTGCAGCAAAGACCATGGGGTGACCAGTGGCCTGGTCTGCTATGGGAGTGGATGTAGAAGATCCCTCTGTCGCCGTAACTGTCTCTGTCGAGCGGTTTGTAGCAATGGACTTTTTTGCTCTGGACTTTACTCTAGAACGTTTGGAGATTGGTCCTTTACCAGGAGATTTCCTCTTCGGCATGACTGTAACTGCTGACTATGATAAAAGAGAGAATAAAACCTGAGTTCCAAAGTAGAACAGTTTTTCAAACAACAACAAAAATATCAATAGGCTATGTAATTAGTATCACCATGACCGTTGTATCATCAGGACTGTTTGTATTAAAAAAAAAAAAAAAAAATATGTATTCATATAGATTGTAGCATTAATACCAATTTAGTGAATAATACTAATCATTATAATATTAATAACAACAAAATGTGAAGAGAAAAAAAAAAAAAAAATTCTCACGAGATTCGATCCCCGAATGTTCACGACTGAAGTCGAACGTCTTAACCACTCGGCCACTGAACAATATACAGACACAGCGTGAATTATAAGGTATACAAGCACTATTTGAAGCAAATAAATTATTAAATTAGAAATGACAATTTAATTAAGCGGTAGGTAGTCATTATGAAATGTAAATATCATATTTTGCCAATTGGAACATTAATATGCGTAAGGAATTGTTAATTCTTAACGAACAAATCATCACCATGCGACGCAATAACGACGTCAAGCTGAACGAGTTTGTATTTTGAAAATAGGGCTATAAATTCGATAATAACAGATACAAAAGTATGACAAACGTTTAGTGGAGCTGTATGTGAACACAGTAACAGAAAAAAAGCAATACTTATCTCTTCACAAACCCACGATGTTCCTCGATTTTTATTCTTCAAAATTTGTCGACTTCTCGAAAATTTTTGCTGACACGAAAAAGAACGATTACTCTTTAACAAGCATTAACTTTGAGGGAAAATTTTCTACAGCGCCCTCCAAGACAAAGTTACAAATGGTGTGTTCACAATAATAAAAGAATTTAATTCAGATCGAATTAAATTTCATTAAATAAGCTAGAAGCTTCCATCGCAATCGAACTAAAATAAATTAGTATAAACTATAAACTAAACAGTGTAAGACAGGTGAAAAGGCAATGATCAGGAATCGATGCTTAGATGCCCATTTACGTTCCGCGGCGTCACATCATGTTTACAAGTCCATGTAATGAATACCGATCTTAACCCCACTTTATAGGGAGAAAAATTGGTTTTATGGATCTGCATTATTTTCCTTACATGTATTTCTACTCCAAGACATAGGTTGTGGATACTCGTGAGAACCGCCTCAATGATAAGTGGCGCGTTTAAAGAATTGAACACGTTCGAAATAACTTTTGACGTTTTGACTTTGGTTTTGACCATGATAAAGCAGGGCAATGTCAAATCAACGTCGGTGCAACATCATGACGTTGCACTGACATTGATGCGACGTTGCATAAAAGCTCAGCCCTGTAAACCATTCTTTATGTTTAAGGGAATGTCGTTTTTTTCAAGGTTGCGCATTATTTATTTCTTATTCTATTTCATAAATCAAACATTGCGCGGCCGTTCAAACAACTAAGGAAACTACATGTATCAGAATGTTTCAAGAGAAATTGTTTGAGACAGAAAAGATGCTATCTTCATGAATACATCAGTTTTTAGAGGCCCTGAATACAATACGATTTTGAATATCAATTGCCTTACATCATATTAACAATGCCTGTGTAATGCAATTACTCAAAAAACTCACTAACCAAATGGGAAAAATAGCGATATAAGGGTGTACAGTATTTTGCCCACTTTTTTTCTCCACGATAAACATCATAAAACACCTCAGTGCAATATTTCTATCCAGCAAATCCAACTAAACCACGTCCAGTGAATAGGCCATATCAGGGAATGCGTGAACAGCAATATGAAAACAAAAATGATTTGTTGAGTATTTTATCGCCGTTCTTCGGTCATTTGAAAGTACATTGTATACAAATCACTCGCGCTCGTGATTTGACCTATTTCAAAAACAGATCTCGAAACTGTTATTTATTTTCAACAAATCACTGCTTGAGCTGATTTATTTCTTAAAACCTAAACAAAATAAAGTCACGAACAACTAAAACATCTATCAAACCACCAAACAAAGACAAGACCAAACGACATGAATCTAAGCATTTCAGAAGATTTACTCTACGGCCCCCGCCCATCGGGGCTTGCAGCAATAGATAGGCTGCATGATGCTTCCACACAGAGCTGAAATCCGACCGCACATGAGTACTAGTAAACAGCTTAGAGGACCTAAGCCTGCCCAAAGCGGTGCGAGTCGGACCGTCCATGTTTATAAACCCGATTGGTTTCATTGGGCGACAGGGCTTGAGATGTCGTTATATCTCAATGTCGGGTAAAAGTCCCACAATATTGGAAGCAGCGTCTCCAAAATGACGTATACAATGTTGACGGGGACGTTAAACCTCAAATCAAACAAACAAACACAACATTCACTTAACACATTCGACTAATGCTGTCAAGTTTTGTTATAAATTGCAGATATGATTGACCAGCGATTTGTTCCAAAACATTTTCTTTTCATAGAACCACAACTAGAGCTATTTTCATTTCTGTTTAATGTTTTATCCATTACTATACCCCGTAATTGACAGCAAGTTATGAATAAAATAGTTGCGGTCCAGACTAGCGGGTTGATGTCTGAATCCCGTCTGTCCGAAATGCGGTTGCGTCGAGAAAGGAATTCACATTTTGAACATGTACTTTACGAATACAATATTCATTGTTTTAATATAAAATATGCATAATGGCAAGAAGAAAAAGAAGCATTTGCAAGTTAGACCGAAACGTCAGTTTCGATCATGAAATCTTTTCTGCGGTCGTTCTCTCCCTTCCGCCGATTCAAGAAGGACAGTTGTGAGTTTCTGGCGAAAGAATATGCACTGTACTGGTTAAATGCTTACGTATAATATGTTCTAGAAAGGGTTATCCTTTGGAAGCAAGGAATACACCACAGAACTGAGAAATATGGAGTGTACATATTTTCTGGGCCAGACTAGCTAGTTTCGGCCAATTAGGCCTCATCAGTGACCAATAGATTTAAGAGCAGAAATATGAAAAATTAGGTATACCCCGGAAACCCCGATTTTACTATATAAAAGTGGGGTTCAAGGGGGTCAAAATTACATAGGCGTGTTTTCGTGATGAAATGAGCAATGCTACTTCAAGAACTATTCAAATCAGAACTTAAAACCTATCCTAAGCATCAAAGGGAAACATGAACAAAACTGCAAACTTGCAAACCTTTTAGAATCTATTTTTGCATACAGGCAAACAGTGTGAATACTGATCGGACTGTTCCTAGACGAGCAGTCTGATGTGGGTCCGAACAGTGTGTACCTTAATCTCGAGAAGCAGTCTGATTTGGGTTCACGCTGTTTGCAACAATGTCTTAATAAAGTTCAAAGGAGACGACAAAGTAGACGACAATTATTGTGATTTGCATCATTAGGTTTATAATAGTTTCTAACGGATTTTGAGCCATGAGGGCAATAACACAGGCACGTCTGAAAAGAGAAAGCACCAAGAACGCTGTAAGTAAACTCGTACACAGTTACTAGCTGTGCAGGCTGTATGAAGCTATCTCATCATTTTAACAAGACCGTGTAATGGACACCACTCTAAACACACCCCCTTCCCCCTTTATATGGAGAAAACTGGGGTTTTAGGGGTAAAAATTATTTGTTTCTGTTTTCTGCTACAAGACATAGGTTGTGGGTACTCGTTAGAACCGCCTCAATTCTAACGATCACACAAAACCTATGTTTGAGCATATATAAGCAATATGTCACAAATTTCTATCAGAAAATGTGACCGTTTACAGGTATGAAAGGATGCACTATATTACATGGATGGTTAGACCAGACCTTCGGAATGGTCTTTCAACCGAGATCCCGTCTCCGTATGATCTTAGTTAATTGTGGAACGTAATATTCAAACATATACACACATCACATGGGTGTGTTATCGTAATGCCAAGGCTCCTCTACATGTCTGCAAGCAGCAGAGTTTATGGCGGGACTGTTTATCACGAAATCACGCATATATAAGTTTGACCACTTTACAAAATAGAAGTAAAGGCAATGATTAGGAATCGATACAATTAAGCGACAGCTCCCATCAGAGACACCAAAGGGAAAGAAGCACAAATATGAAATAACAAGACCATATATACTTTTAAATAGTAAAACTGGGGTTTGCAGGGGTATACATTATTTTTCTTATTTCTGCTCAAAAGCAAAGATTGTGGGTACTCGTTAGAACCGCCTCGGCGAAATTTTTCGTTTTTTGGCGTTGATATTTGCAATGTACTTGAATAGGCGGCCTAAGCGTTTGATAGTCAACTATATGACAAGTACCCATTTCACTAGAGCTGGTGCATCTGTTTTCTTGAAAAAGTCTGGAAAATGTACCAATGACGTGACCAATGCTACAAAACAGTTTAAACAATATGTAACAATATGTAACATAAAGAGTCATATATCGTATTTCATATTTCATCGTGAAATATAACCGTTACCACTAAATATGCAGTCTTAGGAGCCTTCATGCGGACTGAACAAATTATTTGCCTTAATCACGACGGAAGTAAGGGCGAGGATTGTGGCCACGTAAAATCGATTTAAGCCCCCCCCCCCCCCCCCCTCGGTGGAATTCGTTTCCGCTGACCGTTCCAAGACGGTTCTTCTGTTGCGGTTTATTTTTGTTGTGGTTTGTCTTTGGGTGTTTGTGTCCCTAATTTACATGTATTTTTTTTTTATTTTGAATAGCCTATTGGCCATTTTGTGGGAAAGTAACTGTCCTTTTGGCTTTCCGCTATTGATGTTTCCATTAGGGTCTTTTGTTTCATGTTTGTGTTTCTTTCCCTTTGGTGTCTCTGATGGGAGCTGTGGGTTAATTGTATTGATTCCTGATCATTGCCTCCACTTCTATTTTGGTGACAATTCAAGGTTGCAAGTACAAATCAGAGTCTGCCTGGCAAAAGACATCTCCTGAGCTTTTTTTTCAATATCTTGCCTATGTTCATATCAGGCATTAATTACTCCGCGTACCATACTAAAGATAAAAGGAATACAAGTTATCGAATTAGAAGTCTAGTAACCATATAAACGCATGCAACTTACGTCATAGATGTTCAAATATAGAAACAATTTCTGCGACAGTCTAATGAACTGATGTATTATCGATGAAATATAGCTGATTAATCAAAGTAGACCACCAAAGGGCCACACCTTCGATAAAATGAGCTTACGAGAAATGCACGGAGCTTCCAAGCAAACTTAAACCTGCAATTAAAGGTGACCCGTGCACATTATTTTGTTTCTAGAACGTACATGAACAAAGCTTTTAATGAATGTACATGTAGTCACACCAGTTTCTGCATGCTGTCTATCTGATTCACGTGCATTTTTTGCTAAAAGGTACACTTTACTTTATCGGGGAATTTAATAATAAAAACCTGAAAAAATCAAGTGCATTAAAATCCATTTTAATCATGCTCGTTCATATTCATTTAGGAGTCAAACGATGAGACTATACTGTACCCGATATCATATCTAAATGAGGAATTAATTCAGTAATATTGCAATCTGATAAAGCTGGTGGCCTTGGTAGTTAACCATTTCAAACCCGTAGACCTGGTCCAAGGTTTAAAAAAACTCACGTGAGCATGAAATTTGTCCTGCTCATAAATTTTTGTCTTGCTCATAAGTTTTAAAATGCCAACATTTGTTGGCATTTTAAAATTAATGAGCAGGACAAATAACATTTCTTGCTGATCCTTCTAGTAAAATTACCTCTTCCATTCGTAATTTAATATTTATGAGCATTATAAGTTTCATGCTCAGCTGAGTTGAGCACGAAAAAAATTTCATAACATCGGGTCTTGTTCAGATACCTACGCAAACAAGTTAGACTCCGATATAGAAAACAAGAAGCGAATGCAATGAACAGAAATGCCACGTTCCAAATATACATTCCCACAATATATTTTTGGAATAATATCATTATATTTCAAATCAAACAAGTATCCATGTTGGATTTATGAAAGAATGCACTATGTCACACGTAATGCTATCTATATATGTGTTCTATGTTTGAAGAATCAACAAGAAATTGCCTTTCATCATGTTATGTTAACAAATCAATGTAATGAACAATCCTCTACAACCCGCTTTATACATGTATACATTACGCAAACACGCCTATACAAATACATTGCCACCTTTATCGCCGAAAAAAAAGAAAATTTTATGATGAAAAAATGTGACATTTTTCTTATTTCTGCTCAAAATATAGATTGTGGGCACTCGTTAGAACTCATCGAGGCGGTTCTAACGGGTACCCACAATTTATATTTTAGAGCAGAAATAAGAAAAATAAGGTATACCCCCGGAAACCCCAGTTTTACTGTATAAAAGTGGGGTTCAAGGGGGTCAAAATTATATAGGCGCGTTTTCGTGATGGAAAAAATGGGGCTTACAGGGGCCAGTATACATTTTTCCTGCTGATGCTCCAAACATAGTTTGTGAGTAGTGCTCGCTAGTACTGCCTCAACGAGGCGGTTCTAACGAGCACCGACAACCTTTGTTTGGAGCGGAAAAGGAAAATATCATTTTTTATCAGAACAAAACAACGTTTTGGAGACATTATGCACTTTGTCATGCGGATGCGTTATCGGAATGCTGTGAAATATGAAAGATAGCTTCATCTCACATGAGTGCTTATCCTAATGGTGTCGCAGATGTACAAAATTAAGTAGTGTCTGTCTTACATTACTCTTAAAGCAAGGAAATAGACAGTAATCAATAAAGAGTTGTTAATTTGCTTCGATAAGTTAACAAAACTAATTCGACTTGGAATTGAATCGTGGCACCCTGTCCGTTTCACTTTATCACCCGTCAAGAGGGATAAAGAATCACTATATGAACCAAGTAACGGGAAAAAGCAGCTTTCCGGCTATTGCATTACGAAAACACGCCTATACAAATACATTGGAAAATATTACCGACCGTAAAATGACAATTTTCATATGAAAAATTCTGTGCCGGCCTCGGTAGCTCAGTCGGTTGCGCGTCTGACTGGTGATCAGGAGGACGCGGATTCGATGCCTGTCGGGGTCGGCAACATTCTTTCGTGGATATTGATCATAAAATCTTTTCTAAGGTCATTCTCTCCCTTCCGCTGATTCAAGAATGGCAGTTGTCAGTTTCTGGCGAAAGAATGTGCACTGTACTGGTTAACCGATTACAGGTAAAGTGTCGGCCCCCGCCCTTCGGGGCTTGAAGAAATAGATGGGCTGCATGATGCTTCCACGCAGAGCTGAAACCGACCCACACACGATTACTGGTAAACCGCTTAGAGGATATCAGCCTGCTCAGACACATTTCATCTCAATGCCGGGTGGAAGTCCCACAAAATTGGAAGCAGCGTCTCCAAAATGACCTTTACAGTGTTGACTGGGACGTTAAACCTCAAATCAAACAAACAAACAAACAGGTAAAGTGTGGATAGGTAAACTGACCTACTCTAAAATAACCTAAATAATAATGACTGGGCCTTTAAACTCCAATACCTACAAACAAAAAACTTGTGATATTTTTCTTATCTCTGCTCTAAGCATAGATTTTGGATACTCGTTAGAACCGCTAACGACTACCCACAATCTATGTATTTGAGCAGAAATAAAACAAATAATGCATACCCCTTCAAACCCAAGTTTTGCTATATAAAAGTGGGGTTATTAGTCTATTATCTTGCAAATGTATGCTGTGTGTACTCATTAGAATCGCCTCGATACATACATTTGCATTATAGAACTCGGAAAAGATGTCTAAAAGTATCTCGTTATGCCTCCTGACAGTAACCTCAGTACTACGCTGTGGCTCGAACTACCCCTGTCTCGAAAAGATTTTCGAGGTCCCAAAGGTGTTCGAGCCATTGAAGTTCCACTGTAACTCGAATACATGTACATTTGGGACTATGAAAACATATTCGAGAAAGGGGTAGTTCAAACTACTGAAGTTTTTATCATAACACCAGGTCATGAGACATAATGGGGTTGACTTACGGATATCTTAAAGATCTGCTTTGTGGCCCCCGTCCTTAGGGGCTTGAATAAATAGATGGGCTGCATGATGCTTCTACGCAGAGCTGAAACCGACCGTACACGAGTACTGGTAAACTGCTTAGAGGATCTAAGCCTGCCCTGGCAAAGCGGTGAGAGTCATAACCTGTCGCCCAATAGGGTTTATAAGCATGGACGGTTCGTCCATGCTTATAAACCCTATTGGGCGACAGGTTATGAGATGTCATTTCATCTCAATATCGGGTAAAAGCCCCACAAAATTGAAAGCAATGTATCCAAAATGACCTATAGATAGTTGACGGATACGTTAAACATCAAATTAAACAAACGAACAAAAACATATCTGCTTTTAAATAGGTATGTTGTGTGTACTCATTAGAATTGCGGATCAAATAAGAACACAAAACATGCATTTTAAAGATAAAATCAGACAAACCACCATTCAGTCATAGAAACAGATAAGGTACACGTACCGTATTCGACCTATTCACCGCACATGCTCCTATAAGCGCACACCCATGCTTTTTTTTTGAAAAAATACACAAGCGCACACTTTACATTAACATCCCAACAAATTCATATTGAGTTTTGCTGCATCTTTGACCCAGACAATCATATGTATATGTGGTGAATCCCTATGCTGAAATTATACTCTATAAAATAATCATATCGGAAGCTTTTTATTCGTTTTTTTTTTTTTTTGTTTTTTTTTTTTTTCGTATTGAGTGTGTGCTTATTAGCTAGATTTTTCACCACAATATTTTCATATAATTTTGAAAAAAAAAAACTAAGCGCACGGTGCGGTAAATAGGTCGAATACGGTATATGTTTTGTGATAATTGAAGGATAGTTTTCATCATTTCTCCATATAAACCCATGTTCATTAGAACCACCTCTGAAACAAAAGAAAACAAACAACAAACAAAAAAATATATTATATCAAACATTTTCATCTCATAAATGCTAATCACCATGAAAACACGCCTACATGTATATAATTTTGACCCTCTTGAACCCCACTTTTATGCAGTGAAACTGGGGTTTACAGGGGTATACTTATTTTTTCTTATTACTGCTCTTAAACATAAATTGTGGGTATTCGTTAGAACCGCCTCGATGAGGCGGTTCTAACGAATACCCACAATTTATATTTTGAGCAGAAATAAGAAAAATACCGCAATTTTTCATCTTAAAATTTTCATTTTTCGGCGGTAAAGTTTACAATGTATTTGTATAGGCGTGTTTTCGTAATGTCTAGAAATGGTAGAGACGCCATCATTTAGCACATCAGTATGCTACTTAGAAAGACTTTGTTGTAATACGATTTTCTATATTGCATTATGAGGGTCGTTAAACTAGTTGACCAGTGTGAGTGATTTCAAATCCATTTATGCCAAATAAGACTTTCCGCCTAATAATGTTGGACAAGTCCATTTTTATTTGAGAGGTGTCAGGTTTATTTTACACATTGTAAGCTTTATCAAAATGCATGTGCCTTAAACACAATGATGTAAACCAAGAATAGACATCGCAGTCTGTGTGAATCAAACGAAATTCGCGTTTAAATCGAAAGACAAATACTAAACTCGTTGAACATCAAGAAAACACGCCGTTATAATTCCAACCCCGTTAAACCCCTCTTTTATATAGCAAAACTGGGGTTAAGGGTGTACAGTACATGTACATTATTATTTTGTTTCATTACGAAACGCGCCTATACAAATACATTGCAACCATTATCATTGAAAAAAAAAAAAAAAGGAAAATTTTAAGATAAATTGGGATATTTTTCTTATTTCTGCTCAAAATATAGATTGTGGGTACTCGTTAGAACCGCCTCGATGAGGCGGGTCTAACGAGTACCCACAATCTATATTTTAGAACAGAAATAAGAAAAAATAAGGTTCACCCCTGTAAACCCCAGTTTTACTATATACAAGTGGGGTTCAAGGGGGTCAAAATTATATAGGCGTGTTTTCGTGATGCTTCATTTTAGCTCAAAACACAGATTGTGGGTTAACGTTAGACCGCCTCGCCGTGGCGGTTCTAACAAGCGACCACAATCTCTGTTTTGAGCCGAAATAAAAAAAAATATCAGATATTTCATCCGAAAATTTTCAGTTTTTGATGGTGAAATGTTCAATACATTTGAATAGGCGTGTTTTCGTCAATGGGAAATTCTCTAAGCACCAAAACCTCATCCTGAATTTACTGCCTAATTACCATGACATTTCCATGACACAGATGCTATTAATTCGTTTAGTCTAATATGGCAAAGAAGTGGCACCAGTCTTGACTGCTGTTGAGGGTGGTCATTTCAAACTTCAGGGGAGTCATGTTAAGTTATGTTTTGAAACGTATTTTAAAAAATGCTGAAAACAGTGAAGGCGCAGGTCAGAAGTCGCATATATTGGCGTCTGATCTGGAACAGCACTGTAAAACATTGTCCTTTTCAATGGTTTCTCGACTAAAATGGATTAACCCTCGATGGATGACATTTTCCAGATGTATCTTTGTGGTATATGTCTTACATGTTTTGATGATGCTCGCTAAATGAACCCCAGCAAAGTAGTTCTACGGAATACCCATAACGCATGTGTTGATTGTGGGTGTTCGTCAGAACTACCTCATGGACAGGCTTCGCACGTAAAGCCTTTCACCTCCCCCTCCCCCCCCCCCTCAAGTGTCCGAAGTGCACTGTTCCATCTCCGAATTTGGGCTCGCCCATTCTACTAAATAGGGCGTCTAGCCAATAACAGTCAACAGGATGGGCAATCAGTGCAGATCGTAATGAGATGACTCATATAGAACAGAAATAAACAATATTATGTATACCCCTTCAAATTTCAGTTTTCTCTGTATAAAGTGGGGTATAGAGGGGCGTTCATTTCCCGGACGTATTAACGTGCTTCACATAATATTCTTGTCAAGATAAGACAACTCTGTTCCAGTTGTCCAAAACAAGTGAAATCGGGAACAAGAGGAAGACTGCATTTTGGGTACATGTAGTCCAGAACGAGTTCTTATCAAGCATAGTGACGGAGTAATCATTGTTCGAGCCATTGTAGTTTAATGGTATTGTCACTACAATACTATATCCATGCGCCATGGTGCATTCTTTTTAATCTCCAAAACGGTCAATTTTCTGATGAAAAATTTGTGATTTTATGCTGGTTTATATTCAAAACATAGGTTGTTGGTACTTGTTAGGACCATCTCACTGAGCCAGTTCTAACGAGTACCAACAACCTATGTCTTGGAGTAGATTTAAGAAAAATGATGGATGCCCCCGTAAACCCCAGTTTTCTATGTATAAGTTGGGGTTTAAGGGGGTGTTCATTGCACGGATTTGATAATGTGGTGTGTTTGAAAGTAGTTTAGGTCGGAGTACCAAAGCGTTAATCCAAACTCATTAATACATAAACAAAATGGCAAATATCAATGTTCAGATCAACAGACATGGACTCCAGAAGTGTGTAATCAGTGTATATTAAGACATTTCCCATTTTGCTAGGGTCAGCAGTTTGCACACGATAACCAGGCCATTTCTACTATAAGAATACTTTATAATGTAATGATAATCAAAATTTATTTCAGGTCGTGTCGTGGTTATTAAGTACTTGATACCACCTATTCAATACTGTCTCAATGAATGGTAATTTCGACGCAATTTATTTATTAAATGCTTATTTGTAGGCCATTTAAGACAACTTCAGCAATAAAAAGAAACACCGTGATACCATGCAAGTGTGTGTGTGTGTGTGTGTGTGTGTGAATTCGGGTTTAACGTCGCTTTCAACAATTTTTCAGTCATATCACGACGGTGTCTGGTTGCGACAGGGAGCTCAATGCTCACTTTTATAGTGCTGCCTCACTGAAGTATCATGTCCCAGACACATTACATGATACCACACCCAGTCACATTATCCTGACACTGGATCAACCAGTCCTAGCTCTACCCGTAAATCTGAGTGCCAAGCGAGGAGCAGCTAGTACCATTTTTAACGACTTTGGTATGTCGCGGCCCGGGATCGAACCCGTGACCTCCCGTTCCCCGGAGCGGACACTCTACCAACTGAGCTATCGGGGCCGGTTAATACCATGCAAGTACCTTTACAGAACGGGCCGACCAGCAGCCATTACACAAACACGCCTATATAAATACATTGCCACCTTTATCGCCGAAAAAATGAAAATTTTAAGATGAAAAATTTGTGATATTTTTCTTATTTCTGCTCAAAATATAGATTGTGGACACTCGTTAGAACCGCCTCGTCGAGGCGGTTCTAACGAGTACTCACACTCTATATTTAAGAGCAGAAATAAGAAAAATAAGGTTTACCCCCGGAAACCCAAGTTTTACTATATAAAAGTGGGGTTCAAAGGGGTCAAAGTTATATAGGCGTGTTTTCGTGATGCATTTAAAATTGAATTGTTCTTTATGTTCACAAACCAGATTGTAATATGTTTACGAAATGAGCGATTATTTTCTTTAAACGGTCTCACATTCATAGTAGGACAGTTAATTTGAGAAGTAAGTTTAGAATCAACACCTTAAATAGTTACTTATGATGTCCACTACTACTTCCATTTTCCTTAACTCCTGTTCACTTGGTTCGAGCGCCTTAGCATGGCTGTGATATTGCTCAACTGCATCACACTCGGGATGTACCAACCATGTAACGACATCGTCTGTACCACTTTACGATGTCAGATCTTAGAGAACTTTGACCATTTCATCTTCGCCTTCTTCGCCGTGGAGATGCTCATTAAGATAACAGCTATGGGACTCTGGGGAGAATCGACATACCTTGCGGACGCCTGGAACAAGCTGGATATGTTCATCGTTATGGCTGGGTAAGTTTCCTGTGTTGTGTTTTGTATTTCTTCTAAATGCTTTAGATGGTAGCATGAGTAACACATACGAGTGATTATAATTGTTTTGTACAACTGAGTCAAAACTGGCGGATATGTCAATTTATAAGCTTGCGGACAGTGTGCAACGCAGTCTCCAATTAGCCTGACATTACGATTACCCACACGTGCGACAAAGTGGATTTTTTCACAGCTCCAAAATGGCTACTTTTCTAATGAAATTTCGTGATATTTGTCTTATTTATACTGCAAACATAGGCTGTGGGTGATCGTTAGAACCGCCTCATTGAGGCGGCTCTAACGAGTACCCACAACCTATGTCTTGGAACGGAAATAAGAAAACTAATGTATACCCCCTTAACCCCAGTTTTCTCTATTTAAAGTGGGGTTTAGGGGGGTGTTCATTTCATGCACTTGTTCACGTGATGATTCCCTGGAAACTTTGGGTAAACGACATTCATAAAATTCACAGTGAAGACATTGATCTGCAGCCCGGATAAGTCTGTGCTAAGCACGCATGTCATGCTCATGCTAGGATACGAAAATTCCAGTAATATCATTACATCAACTCTTGTAATGCTGAATAAATTAATTCACTCACACACATGCCTGACTTTCACCCAAGTTAATAATTTAATGTGTTGTATTTGTACAAGTTCGAAGATCGAATGTCAAACAGTACAGATACTGATGAAAATGCTTTTTTTCAGAACCCATCTGATCTGCATCTACTTTGTTTGCAAACTTACGGATCATTGCGGTCCAACAGGTTAAGCGTAAAAGAAATAACTAAATAGCAACATTACGATAACACACCCGTGCGACATAGTGCATTTTTCACATCTACAAGACGGCTACTTTTCTGATGAAAATCCGTGATGTTTTTCTTATTTAATTGTAAACATAGGCTGTGGTTACTCGTTAGAACCGCCTCATTGAGGCGGTTCTAACGAGTACCCACAACCTATGTCTTGGAGCAGAAATAAGACAAAAATGTTTACCCCCGTAAACCCCAGTTTTCTGTATATAAAATGGATTTTAGGGGGTGTTTATTTCACGGACATGTTCACGTGATGAACAAGCGTACAACTTATAGTTGTTGCTAGGATGGAGATATTGGATTTCAGAGGAAACGCTGTGAAAGGCATTTGTTCTTGATTATTGAGGACTATCTTTTCATTACATAATATTATGTAGCCCTCACTGCTGAATGAAGAGATCCCTCTGTATTCAACAGGTTAGGGCCACAGTTTCCAGGAACCACGGTGCGAGGCGGACCGCCCATGCTAATAAACCCTATTGGTTTCATTGGGCGACAGGGCTTGAGATGTCATTTCATCTCAATGTCGGGTAAAACTCCCACAAAATTGGAAGCAACGTCTCCAAAATGACCTTTTACAGTGTTGACGGGGACGTTAAACCTCAAATCAAACAAACAAACAATAGTTTCCTAAAGGTTGACTAGAGTGTACATTATTGATTTTCCCCTTAAGTAACTCATGCAGGGGATTCAACAAGAGCTACTAATCACCCTATTAAGGGCCGCCTTTGATCTGCTACACACAGAATAGCACAGGGGGCAATAAAACAATTATGATCACACGGTGTGTCCTACTGTTACAAGAATAAATGCCTTTAAACAATCGTTTTCGCCACAATTATAATGGCACTTCTGTTAATTATGCAAACAAGGGTATCATAACTTTTATGTCACGTGTAAAGCTTAGATTTATTCGGGTTACTGTAAACTTGCTATTAAGTTTTATCATATGACGTCGCATCTAAGAATGTAATGACGCCATGTAATAAGTTCGGTAATCTACTAGCGGATTAAATATGAAAATAAGTTGGATACGCCCCGTCGGCCCCCACTCATCGGGGCTTGAAGAAATAGATGGGCTGCACGATGCTTCCACACAGAGCTGAAACCGACCACACACGAATACTGGTAAACCGCTTAGAGGAACCGCCCAGGCAAAGCGGTGCGAGTCGGACGTTCCATGCTTATAAACCCTATTGGTTTCATTTGGCGACAGGGCTTGAGATGTCATTTCATCTCAGTATCGGGTAAAAGTCCCACAAAATTGGAAGCGGCGTCTCCAAAATGACCTGTACAGTGTTGACGGGGTCGTTAAACATCAAATCAAACAAACAGATACGCCCCGTAGCGTTGCATGTACGACGTCATAATGACGTCGTGTTTTCTAATGGCGGAATGTTGACATTTTTGTTAATCAGTAGAATAAAATGCGTCTTAAATGTCATATGAAAAAAAAAGAATCTTGCATTCGTGCACATGTATTATTGAACTTGTTAAACTCGTTGAGGAAAAAGGATTCAAATGCTCGTTGAAGTCTCGCATTTTACCCCTTTTCATCAATTCGTTTAATAAATTCAATAATACATGAAGGTTCATGTAAGATCCTCTATGTGATTCCACAACATCATGATAATCAGTACGAAAACGCGCCTATACAAATACATTGTGAACTTTAACGCCGAAAAAACAAAAAAGATGAAAAAAATGTGATATTTATCTTATTTCTGCTCAAAATATAGATCCTGGATACTCATTAGAGGCGGTTCTTGCTCACAATATAGATCATGGATACTCGTTAGAACCGATACGGTTTTTAGGAGTACCCACGATCTATATTTCAGAGCAGAAATAAGAAAAATAAGCTTTACCCTGTAAACCCCAATTTTACTGTATACATTTTGTAAAAGTGGGGTGCAAGTGGGTCAACATTATATAAGCATGTTTTCGTGATGAAATCCGTGAAATGAACAGTCATGTAAATCCTTATTTTATAGAGAAAGCAATAGAGGCGTATATACTATTCTTTTGTCTGATCCAAATCATAAATTGGATTGTGACTCCATCACGAAAACACGCCTATATAATTTTGACCCCCTCGAACCCCACTTTTATACAGTAAAACTGGGGTTTGCAGGGGTGAACCTTATTTTTCTTATTTCTGCTCTAAAATATAGATTATGGGTACTCGTTAGGACCGCCTCATCGAAGCGGTTCTAACGAGTACCCACAATCTAGATTTTGAGCAGAAATAAGAAAAATATAACAAATTTTCATCTTAAATTTTTCATTTTTTTCGGCGATAAAGGTTGCAATGTATTTGTATAGGTGTGTTTTCTTAATGTATGTTTGGGACAGAAATAACCAAAAATATCACACAAGTGCATCACACAAATAACAATATTGGTGATATCAAATAACGTTATGATCGATATACTTGTACATTGCACTTGTACATGTATGGTTTTAACTTCAAGCAAACATTAATTAATCCATGACATTCGTGAAAGAAGTAAACATTTTTTTGTTATTTCTGTTTTGAACGTTAACTAACTGTGCTTCAACACGGAGCTGAACCGACAGCACATGAGTACTGAAAAAATGCTTAGAAGGTCTAAGCCTGCCCAGGCGAATTGATGCGAGTCGGACTGTCCTGTTGCTTTGTTAGGGCGGTAGGGCTTGCAATGTAATTTCATCTCAATGCCGGGTAAAAGTTCACAATATTTGGGAGCAACGTCTCCAAAATGACCTTTGGCTTAATGTCAAATCCTTGATAATATATATTTGTCTGTAAATACACATGTCATTGAAGCAGTTACAATAAAGTTTAAAGCAAAATGACCTAAATAGTGTTGACGGGAACGTAAAATCTCAGTCAATTCAACTAACAATAATTATGTGCTCATCAAAACGGTTTCGACATGGCGAGCTGATTCTAAGGAGTATCCAGACGTGAAGCAGAATTAGGAAATACAGTACACTTCCGCTATTAAGACCACCTAAAATTAAGACAAATTATGCTTTTTAAAGCATATTTAGAAGGTTTCAGATACATTTTCTTTGTGTTTTCTTTATCCTGTACGCTTTAGTGATAGACCAGCTTTGGGAATGCCGGTCAGTTTACCTATTCACTTTTTTCCTGGGCAGGCTTAAACATAAACGGATAACCAGTACAGTGCACATTCTTTCGCCAGCAACTGACAACTGCCCTTCTTGAATCAGCGGACCGTAGAAATGACTTCATGATCAATCTCCACTAAGGAATGTTGCCGGCCCCGGCAGGTATCAAACCCGCGTTATCCTGATTTCCAGTCAGTTACGCATCCGACTGAGCTACCGAGGCCGGCACTGAACTGTATTTTACAAAGACTAATAAATGTTAAGAACTTTATCAATTACAGCGAATTTCAGCTATCAAGACCTGCTAAACTTATGACTAAATCTTTTTATGAAACACATTTTAAAGATTTCAACTTTATTTTCTTTATGCTTTTACAGTAAATTGCTTTTTATGTGAATTGAGGTTTAACGTCACCATGATTACAGAAAATGTTATCCAGTAATAGACCACCTTCGACACTGTTCAAAAACTGTATAAAAAACACTTTTGAACAGTTATAAATGTGGCCTTAATATGGGAATTTCGCTGTAATATGTTTGCATGCTAGTTATGCCCCTTGAAAAGGCGACTTTGATCATTTCATGGAATGGGTCAAAATGATAATTTTACCCGACATCGTGCAGAACCTTAAGCTTTCTGCTGATTTTCAATAAGAATGGAAGATCTTTGGAGAGTATTACTCAAGGGAACGCATAATTTAAGTACTTTATAGGCTTCCAGCAGGCACACGTCGCTAGGGCAACATCAATTCAACGTCGGTGCAACGTCATGACGTTGTTCAGACGTGGATATGACGTTGCATAAATGTCATTACGTTGCACCTAAGTTACTGTGACGCCACAATTACGTCTTGTGCCTTCTGGGTTGTTATATAGCAATCATGCAACATCACATAAAGCACTAGTTCGAAGAGAATCTTAAAAACAAATGAACGCATGTCATAATATCACACGCATTGATGCGGCTGATTATGTGTTTGCTAACAGACATTATAGGCCCTAGCATATTTGAGATTTTCAAGACGGAGATTTACTTCTGTTCAGAATGCATACCATAATATTAAATAAAAACAGACAAAATCTGAAGAACCGAACAAACAGATGCATTGCAGGATCTTTAATTTGTTCAACCTAAGTAGATGTTAGTTGTAAAGATTTAGCTTTGCTGACGTAGAATATAGCACGCATTTCTAATAGTATAATCGTCATTGTTATTTGGATTTTAGACATTTTTCAGTAGTGTCAACGTTTCCTTTGTTATTTTAAATTTTATACACCCGTATCCATGAACGTGAATGTTTTGTTTCCACATATATTATAGTCCGTTTTGCTACCCGATATGTAAACTATAAGCAAACGTCTTCTAATGATATTCGTGAAAATCAGTTTTAAAAAAAAGTGCCAGCGATTTGTTCATCTAATATGGTGTCCTGCACATATTTTTAACGCTAAGTGTGTGCATACTGCTAAGGAATATCAGACGTATTCATATACTTACCGTCAAATATTAAATACGATGTTCAGTCTTTCTCATTATACAAAATAGAAGTGAAGGCAATGATCAGAAATCGAAACAATTATTCCACACCTCCCATCAGGGACAACAAAGAGAAAGACACACAAATATGAAATAACTAAACCCCAATGGAAACATCAAGCCAAAAGGACAGTTACTTTCCCCCAACATGGTCAATTGCCTATCCAAAAACAAAAAGATATAAGCGATACATTCACTCAAAGACAAACCATAACAAAAATAAACCTCGACAGAAGAACCGTCTTGGAACGGTCTTTGAAAATGATTTCACTGGGGTGGGGGAAAGGGGGAATAAATCGATTTTACGCGGCCGCAATCCTCCCCCTTTCTTACGCCGCGATTTAGACAAATAATGTGTTCAGTCCGCATGAAGGCTTCCTCTTTGTGACAAATTTCATTACAACACGAGTGATAATTTAATCCGGTTTTTAGATCTCAACTTCCTGAAAGAATGTGCTTTTAGGTCTCAATTATTTTTATACAGTAATAAATGGCCCTTATTGTTTTTGCAATTTACATTACAGATACAAATTAAAACATCACTTTGAAATACTAAATCTCTATGGTTAAACTTCGAATAGAATAGCTATTGCAATTTCTAGCGTGCAAGACAGTAATCAATCAACGAAAAGACAATATATAACGAGGTACATTAAATAATTTATGAAGTTCGTTTGTGCAGTTTTTGTCTTACAAAATGAGCGTATTTTCTAGAGAATGACATCGATTTTTCGCAGCAGTGGAAAAACAGAAAGAAGATAATTAAAAAGGTTACAGAATTATCCAGCAGTGCCGTCATACTGGGATATTTAATTCAATAGTGGTCGCTTTATGTTATTAAGAGTGAGAAACAGACCCTCCACCCCCGCAGTGAAATACTTTTTACTGACCGGTCCAAAAAGGTTCTTCTGTCGCGGTTTATATTTAAAGTTCGCCTTTGTATGTTTGTATCGCTAATATATTTTTGCCCATTTTATGGGAAAGAATTTCGTTTTGGCCTTCCGCTATTGCTGTTTCCATTCGCGTCTATTTATGTCAAGTTCGTGGGACGGATGGGTTAACTTTATCTGATCATTGCTTTCACTTCTATTTTGCACATTTAAATACACCGTAGCCATGACAGTATTGAAAAAAAATGTCAATAGCTGTGGTAAATCGGCGGTTTTACGGTCGGAAATTTCGCTTTACGGCTCGCGTGAGCGGAGCCGTAATTTAAAATTTGATAATACAGCAAGCGTAAAGGCCTGCTGGGAATAAGAGAGAATTTAATTTTTTTGTAATGTTGGTTCGTGCCTGATGACCTGTCTCATGTCGCGCCCATCGGAGTCTTTTGCTCAAGTATTTCACAGGTTTCTTGCTTTCGAGTCCTCGACGCTGTTTCACCCCTGTGGTTGTTTGATGTTTGTGGTCTCGGTGAGTTAAGAGGGCTTCGTGCGTGCTGAACAAATTAGTTGTCTAAATCGCGACGGAAGTAAAGGCGAGGATTTCCGCCACGTAAAATCGATTTTTGCATCCCACCCCCTGTGGAATTTGTTTCACTGACTGTTCCAAGGCGGTTCTTCTGTCGCGGATTATTTTTGTTATGGTTTGTGTTTGAGTGTGTGTATCGCTTAAATGTTTCTGTTTGGGTTAGCCAATTGACTAGTTTGTGGGAACGTGGCTTTCTGCTATTGGTGTTACCATTAGGGTCTAGTTATTTCATTTTTGTGTTTCTTTCCCTTTGGTGTCTCTGAGCTGTGGGTTATTTGTATCGATTCCTGATATTTGCCTTCACTGCTGTTTTGATATCGTGAAGCCGACGATTTACCTCTCCAAACGACATTTTTTTAATATCGTTTTACCCATTCTAATTCACTTATTCGGTTTTACAATTTTGCAGAAAGCAGCAAGTGCCTTAAGCAGCAAAAACAAATGTCAGCCAATGAAAAGCGACCTTACCCGATGGCGTGGGATATCCGACAGTATTTCGCAGAATATCTAGTCACGCGTCGCGTTACATACGCAGGTGCATTAGAATATAAATAGTCTTAATTAACTCAAGATGTTTGCTACGTCTATAGTGAGTTCGATGTTTCCAAAAGCAACGTTTGTAGATTCAATATGTTCAACCCTTTTTTTATTAACCTAATGATGAAGTGGCGATGGCAAGGACCAAATCACAGCAATGAAAACGTGGGATGTACAATGGTTTTTTCTGGACCAGACTAGCTAGTTAATTAGACCTCATCCGGGGCCAAAATGTTTTCATAATTCCGCATTTAAATCATTGTTTACAAAGGGCTAGAAAATATAATCAAGAATATGATGAAGGACAGGGATACTTTTTCGGCCGCAATACATTCCCTAAACACCAGCCGTGGTGATATTTATCGAGCTTAGTTTTACGGCCCTTTTCAAGATTATTTCACTTGTTTCGAGACTATCGATAATCAGAGGTGAGCTGAAGCCATTGTACCCGGAGTCAAACTACCAGACTTTCTGTTACAGAATTTGACATCTCACATGTGACCCGGGCGAGACACGAACCCAAGGCGGTTAGAGACCTGATGATAAAGAGAAATCGCCTTACTCACTTGGCCACGAAGGTCCGTTTGAAGTGAATAAAATTCTCTGAAAACATTCTGTGCTCTGCTCTGGCGCATTCAGCTGTTTACTTATGGACAGTGGCGAGTGACATGAAGGCACACATTCAGAATCATTACCAAATCTTCAGCAACGACATTTAATCAGTTAACATTTACAATTATGAAGCTACAGCAAACCAACGACCGGGGTGGTCTTAAGTAATCTACTGGAGGAAATCTTAGACTATAAAACTGACCTCCTTCTTGCAAATGCAAATACCGTTTTCTGAATCCCTTTTTATGATACCTGCATTTTTGCAATCCATTCTGTCCGGTTGGGCACTGTCTTATGTTCTCAACCTATTAAAAATTTAATTGTGCATCTACATTACGGTAAATACAAACAACGACCATATCGTCAATTTTTCAAAGGTTATATCTTGTTGTCTATTTTATAGTTACTGGTAAGTTTTCTCTCGTGGGTATATGTTAATCACAGAAAACGAGACAAGTTGTCAAATACAAAGCAATAAATATATCTGAGGATTGTGTAATTCCCCAATCTCCTCGATTGTTGCAAAGCAAAATGACACTTAAAAGAAAGACATCCCTTGGAAGCAAACAAATACCAAAGAAAGGAAAACTTTGAGGCAACATCTAGCATGGCCAGACCACTCACTATCGGTCAACTAGATTTTACCACTGACTCTAAAGCATGGCGCTCCGCGAAGAACCAAATCAACCTGATTATCCACTCAGTAAAATATGATCATACGTGTTTTCCATGAAGAAGCTATAGGTCAAGTGACACCCAGACATTACACGATGAACACTCTGGACAGACTGGGCGGATGCAGAACTGACCTGAGTCTATGGACTATGTTGTTCGCACATGATTAAGGACATATTCGCCTGTCGGCATTTGGTCATGATTGTAAAAATTCTTACCCTTATTTCTTAAGCCGAATATTTGTATCAAGGTATGTCGGGAATGCAAACAGGCCTCTATCAGCGTATTTAATAGATCCTGTATGAATAGAATATTGCGTCCCAGCATTTTTCTTCACACAAATCATGGTGACGGTACATATAAAAAATGCTTGTTCGCCTTTTATGTTTTAACATGCATATCAGTTTGCGATCATATTTGATAAAAACTTGTAGTATTCATTTTTATTTGTCAAAACACTGTACGTACAGCTGATACAGAAACCTCTTTGCCACAAAGTAAACGTTCCCGAATTCTTACTGCATTGAAAGAGTTTTTAGCATCAAGAATGATATCATCCTTTTGTATAGACAAAAAACGTATAACTCTGCAGTGAAATATCAACTTATGCGTTCCCTTGAGAGAAACTCGTAATTTACTATATGCCATGACTTACTATTTATTAGTTTTGCTAGTATTCGACTGGACTAAATCATTTACTATGGATAATTGTTCAAATCAGTTAGTGCTACTACAAAAAGAGTCCAACTTAAGTTTCATATGCCTTATAGGCGTCCTTAATGACCATCAATCTATCCACGTATTTCAAAGACATTTGTTCAATTTACGAGAATAAGTCACCATTGCATCGTTCAGATTAGAAATGATGTTCGTGCCAAGGATGCAAGGATTTATGGATTACGGCGAATGTTTTTTTTTTCTGTTTAAGGCGAATTTATCTTCTGTTCCATACAACTTCAACGACTGCACATTGAAGGTTCTTGCTATGGGCCGGTTCGATATAACCGGTTTTCGATATTTATTTTCATTTCAATGCAAGGGTATACGTTATTTGTAGTAATAAGTCTTGTGCAGCTGCGTTTTGGAAGTGTTCAATGCAAATACTAGTCAGTCTTACAGAATCAATTCAATGAGTTTTTCTTATTTTTCCATGACTAAAGGGTGGTAGACTACTTAGTAAACAAGTAAGACGTTTGCTTATTATGCATGCATAAACTGCCCTGAATTGGTGTATTCCGTGATTACTGTAGTATTGTCCTTGTGTTGTGACTCCTTGGAGCAGGGATAAATCCCAAAGATGTATACGCTTGATCACATGTATATTCTTTACCACATGTAGCAAATGGAAATGGGTATATGAATTATCGCTATATGATATGTTTTATTCTGTACGTCCCATATACAAGATGTATACACATTTCATCCTTCCTTTTTGACATAAATAACCGATAAGTATAAACAATACTCCAAAAAGCGTTCGAGAACAACTTAAAACTGTTACACATAAACGATATCTATGTTCATGAATTGTTCTTATTTAAAAGATACAAAACAGAATGAATAATGTGAAGGTTGTATCAACCACTCTACTATAAGGCAAAGGCTTTCAGCGACTATAAGAGAATTTTGAAGTTACAGGCTCCGAAGTTTGGTCTGTTCCCATAAAATAATTCTGTGTAACTTCGCTAATTGAATTGTCAAGAAAATTTACGGAGTCGGTTTCGGTTGTTTTATTAAACAAAAAGTAAACTCATTTCACCAGACAGTCTCGTAAATGGCCAATTAATAGTTATTGTGTCCTTTTGCAAACCTTGTTAATGGTCATATGAACTGATTCCTTTCATGTGTTATGCCTGAAGTTGTAACCATCGCTTACCCTATAATTGTAAATTTCTGTCAAAGTCGGTATGCATGATGTTTGCTTTAGAGACCTTCTTTTGTTACTGGAAAGCTTTTAATCCGTCGTGCTAGTCATTGCGTCCTTACTGCTCCCTTTCCCCTTCTCTTTGTTAACCCCTACTTTGGTTGTTAACTCTACGTTAATTTGATTTTGTTTCCTTCATCAACCCAAGCTTGGCTTAGCTGCTTGCATGATACATCTGTTTTGATGCCCATGAAATTAGTTGTGGTTGACGAAAATAGGGTGAAAGCTTCTCCCTTTTCTTTCTCAAGTGTATTTTTAGAGGAAACTATATTCAAAATGTCACTTTAGGGCTGAATTAAAGGTTTTGCGCCGGGACATTTGCCTCCCCAACTGGCGATTTTCAGTTGTGTTATCCCTAGCATAATACACTTGTCATGTTAAAAGATGGTTTTATATACACTAAATGGCAAACGCGTCGAGAATTTAAACCAAACGGGCAGCCAGTGACAAGCGTCGTTATATGATGACGTCGGATTTTCGACAGTATATCACAATATTGTAACTGTCCCAAATATTAAACAATATCCAACAAACACATAACATAATAGTTTCGGATGATAATGCAAAGCCCCGGTCTCACTGTCACGTATTCCGGGCTAGAATTTACTACCTTTCCCATCCCTACGTTTGGCCAAACTTCTGGCCCGATTTGTAGGGATGTAGGTAGCTACTGACTCGGTTTTACTCCATTTATTTTACGTTTCAAATACGTTTAACGATGTTTAACTACGATTTACTTCGTATTGTCCAGTTATCAAATGGTTTAGTGTCAAGCATTCACTTATGATGAGTATGTTCTACTAGGTGCCTTCAACGTTTTGATCCGTTCTACAAGTTGCTTTTACGGTTCGATACATTTTCTTAGGATTCACTACGTGTCAATAGAGATTACTAGGTAGTGTCTAGGATCGATAATTACGTGATCGAAAATACCTGTGGCAGAATAACTCAAACCACGATTCTTCCCCCTTTTAGTTGTTCATTTTTAGTTAAATTTGTCCTTCCGTTTTATTGTTTGTCATGTTGACGATTCAGATTCTGTCCCCCACTATGTATATTGTTCCTTTTTAGTTAGGATTGGATATTCAGAGTCACCACCTGTTTGGGAAAGAGCTGCTGACTCGGTTTACCTGTGTGTGGTCCGTTTTGTTTATTGTCGTCACTCCCTGTTTCAACTTCTTTCCCTTGTGAAAATGTGGGAGCATTTTGGATCTAATCATGAAAACACGCCTATATAATTTTGACCCCATCGAACCCCACTTTGATAACGTAAAACTGGGGTTTACAGGGGTAAACCTTATTTTTTCTTATTTGTACTCCAACATATAGATTGTGGGTGCTCGTTAGAACCGCCTCATTGAGGCGGTTCTAACGAGTACCCACAATCAATATTTTGAGGAGAAATAAGAAAAATATCACAATTTTTCATAATAGAATTTTCGATTTTTTCGGCGGAAAAATAGTCAATGTATTTGTATAGGCGTGTTTTCGTAATGTGATTATATCAGTTCCTTATCGTTTCTCTTTTCAATTCTCGTAATCGCGATATATTAGTCACCAAACAAACAGGGTTGTAAGCTGATTTGACAGTTAGATTGCAGGATGTCTTCAAGTCTAGGTGAAAGTAAAAGGAGCAAGAGAAGCACAAACGCTGTCATACAGATGCTTGCACCAGCAGCCATCCAATCAGGAGGGCAGCAAAAAGAGGACATGGGATTCCAATCTGGGATCTGCTAGTCAGATGGCTTTCCTCCTTTTCTTTTTCTAACCGTATGAAATACGCTTTTACTACGCATATTGTCATTCTACTACGTTTTCAAAAACGTTGCACCTTGCTGTTTAACTACGTTTTCAATCTAGCCTCCAATACGTGACAGTTAGACTGTGGCTTAAAGGGTGGGTAGATTTATACAATATTGTAAATGTAATGCCTGTCTTCTGTTCAGCTGGAGGAAGAATCATAAAGCAAATGCGTGTATTTCGATTCCATATATAAATACAGTAGATCAATAATTTCCGTTTTCGTTATGCCTCTCTGTGAATAATATATTTGAATGACTACTTTTAAATACTTTACAGAAGGAATTTTATGAAACATGCTCTTTGGGATGGATATAAATATGCTCTAACTTTCGAACAGTGAAAGGGTACTTGCATAAAAACGTGGTAATCTATTTTCGCTCGAACCCAGTATGACTGTCATGAACTTCCTTTTTCCGTTTGTTCGGGTTTAGTATAGAGGCTTTCAATTAATTAGAAAGTCAGAGTATATGCAAGTCATAGAAAAAGGAACATTTTAAATAACGAACCAAAAATGCTGTTTATTGGTCTTGATAAAATATAAAGCCTAAGGAAAGCAAAATAACCTGTTTAAATAATCGGCTGCGGCAATTGTAGCAGTCTTGGATGTAGAGTATTTTTGACTATCAGATACACGATTCCTTTTTATTCTTTAAGTCATTCAACATGGAGAGTAACAAATGATAAGTGAAGCGACGCTCAAATAAATTCCACTCCCTACTGATTCGCATAAGGCATTTGAGAAATAGACAAAATTGCACTGATGGGTTTCTGAACCCGATGGTATTATGGTTCATTCCTATAGTGATACGAAAAAGGGAATTCATAGCATATTACATCACGTGAACAACTCGGTAAAATGAACACCACATAAACCCAGCTTTATATAGTGAATAAAATGTATTTATGGAGGTAAACATTATTTGTCTTATTTCTGCTCTAAGACATAGATTGTGGATACTCATCAGAACCGAATGAGGCGGTTCTAACGAGCACCAAGACTTAGGGTGGGATTGAAAACTCGTTCGAAACGCCTCAAGAAGGCGGTTATAAGAAGAACCCACAACATATGTGTGCATTATAAATAAGAAAAATATCATGAATCTTCATCAGAAAAGTAGCATTTTGGAGATGTGAAAAAACTGCACCATGTCGCACCAGTGTTGTCGTAATGGGTTGGCTAAAGACACGGTACTTTCAGAGGCACGCATGTTTCCCTTTCAAAATAGAAGTGAAAGCGATGATCATGAATCTAAACAATCAACCCACTGCTCCCATCAGAGACACCAAAGGGAAAGAAGCACAAACATGAAACGACAGACGTAATAGAAAGATCAATAGCGGAAAGCCAAAAGCTCAGTTACTTTCCCACAAAATGGCCAATATGCAATCCAAAATAAAATAATATAAGCATCACAAACACCCAAAGACAAACCATAACAAAAATAAACCGCGACAGAAGAACCGCCTTGGAACGGTCAGTGGAAACGAATTCCACTAGGGGGCTTAAATCGATTTTACGTGGCCACAATCCTCGCCCTTACTTCTGTTGCGATTTAGACAAATAATTTGTTCAGTCCGCATGAAGGCCTCCTAACGCTTAATTATGTTGGGTAGTGTGTAATGCATCAATCTAAAAGCTTACCTTATAACACATAACATATCTAAAAATGTATCAGAATGAAATTACGAAAACATGAACTATAAAAAAAAATTCCACTTGTGAGTAACAATCAAACAAGCAAGCTCAGCATTGGGCACCGTTATTTCTATAAATTTAATGACAGTTATACTGATATTTGAAAGTGTGAAAATCCTTAAATACAGTGCAATTCAATGTATAGTAACTGGGTGACTATATATATAAACATGTATTACATAATGAAGATCGATATGTTTTTATCTGTAATTTTATATATAGGTTAACTGCTTGTTTAGGTGCCTGTCAAGTCGTGCCGAGATTAAACTTGATCCAAAGTGACATTTATGCCTTCGGAAAAGCAAACTTCCAACGGCCATATTACGAAAACACGCCTATTCAAATGCATTGTAAATTTTACCTCCAAAAAATGAAAATTTTAAGATGAAAAATTGTGATATTTTTCTTATTTCTGCTCAAAATATAGATTGTGGGTACTCGTTAGAACCTCGATGAGGCGGTTCTAACGAGTACCCACAATCTATACGTTAGAGCAGAAATAATAAAAATAGGGTTTATCCCTGTAAACCCCAGTTTTACTATATAAAGATGGGGTTCGAGAGGTTCAAAATTGTATAGGTGCGTTTTCGTGATGACGTGTTCTGTCGCATGCTTATGAGCCCTTTACGTGAACCAGCTTTCCCACGTGTTGTCTGTTAATCCGTTTTATATCGTATACATGACTAAAGTCGAAAAATGTTATCCGTTGAAATCATAATGCACTTCAATCTGTATATGACATCCGTAATTTGAACTAAGGCTTGTGTTGACTGTTTATCAGTTTTATATCGTATACATGACTAAAGTCGAAAAATGTTATCCGTTGAAATTATACTGCAACACAATCTGTATATGACATCCGTAGTTTTGAACTAAGGCTTATGTTGACTGTTTATCAGTTTTATATCGTATACATGACTAAAGTCGAAAAATGTTATCCGTTGAAATTATACTGGAACTCAATCTGTATATGACATCCGTTATTTTGAACTAAGGCGTATTTGACGTTTTAGGGATGTGTCATTAATTTCATTTATTGTAAGTTATAATAACTCTTAATCATACAGCAAACATTGTGGCAATAAACATTCTATGCATCTGTCCTTGACGTTGAGGCTGTGACGACTAATTTCATATTAATGGGACGCTAGCCTTATATTGGCTAGTTAACGGAAAGATGTTACAATGCTATCTGTGCCAACACTGAACTGGAATACACTTCACACGCAACATGTTCATTATCATAGATTGGTTTTAAATTACCATGACTTCTAGTGCCGGGGTGCAATGTGCTTTTTTATTTATATTTTTCTATTTTTTTTTTTTAACTTTATATTTTCTCTACAGCTTGTCGACAGTTCTTCTGTCGCGGTTTATTTCTCCATTTTGTGAGAAGTAACTGTCCTTTTGGCTTTTGCGCTATTGATGTTCATTAGGGTCTAGTTGTTTCATGTTTTGCTTTTGTCCCTTTGGTGGCTCTGATGAGAGCTGTGGGTTAATTGTATCGATTCCTGATCATTGCCCTTACTTCTATTTTGTATGCCAAACCTAACTTTTGCTGTTACCCACCATATTGCCTAAAATTGAGCCATAAAGTACTTGTCATAATACGTTTTGAGGCGGCTTTAAGTACGCATTTCATGGAATGTACATGCACTTAAATCACGCGTGGGTACTTCATTTGTATGGCGCTAAAACAATATGTGAAAAAGTTAGGTGTTTGCGTACTTATGGTTCAAATATATAAGTTTTAGGTGTTCGACAGAATCACATCATTATATCGATTTTAACTGATACAAACACTTTATGGTTTGAGGAAACTCAAACAGAAACAATGCATACTCTAAAAACACCGTTTTTTCTCCATGACGAAAACACGTCTATTCAAATATATTGAAAAAAGAAACTAATAACTTTTCAGATAAAAAATGAAAATTTTCAGATAAAAAATTCTGATATTTTTCCATATTTCTGCTACAAACTTAGATTGTTAAAACTCGTTTATGAACAGAAAAAAATAATGCATATCCCTGTAAACCCGAGTTTTACTTTATAAAAATGTGGTTTATAGGGGTCAAAATTATAAAGGCGTGGTATCATGATGGCTATATAAATTGGAGTTCTCTAGCGTGTTTATTGTACGGACCCATTTATAGACATTACGATAACATACCCGTGCGCCATCATCAGATGCGGAGGATCATGCGCCATAGTGCATTTTATCACATCTCCAAAATGGCTACGTTTTGATGAAAAATACGTGACATTTTCTTATTTATACTGCAAACATAGGTTATGGGTGCTCGTTAGAACCGCCTCATTGAGGCGGTTCTAACGAGTACCCATAACCTATGTCTTGGAGTAAAAATAATAAAAATAATGTTTACCCCGTAAACCCCAGTTTTATACAGTACAAACTGGGTGTAAGGGGTGTTCATTTCACGGACTGGTTCACGTGATTACAGTGTTATCATGGCGAGCCCAAAAAGCCACCGAATTTTCTTTTAATCCATTCAGTATCGGAAACCCCTAAAGGTGTACTTTGGCAAACAGTGCAGGCCCAGATCAGACGCCACAGAATGCGGCATCTGATCATGGCCTACACTGTTTGCGAATGTTAAGCCATTTTCCTATATCACAACCTGACACCCCTGAATTTTGAAATGGACTCCTGCTGTATATAAGGAGGAAGATTCCATCTGGTACAAAAAAGGTTAAGTAAACATCCGTAATTTTATTTTTTGCATTTCCTTGCAATTGTTTTATGCAAATGAGCTTCGCTTGCATTTAATTGTTTCGCTTGTTTGTCATACGCTGTACCCTTTTGAGACTATGATGTGATAACATTATAATGCGATCCCTCGCAAGTACCTTATTTCTGAAAATTTCGTCATGCCATTTAGAATAAATCATGGGGATTTCTATTGTTGTTTCAGCTGCTTGGAGTACGGCCTTGACACAGAGAATTTGAGTTTGTCGGCTATACGTACTATCCGGGTTCTACGGCCTCTACGCGCTATAAACAGAATACCAAGTAAGTTTAATAGTAGCAGTTGATAATACTTTTATACATGGGAAGGACATTGAATTTCTGGTCTGAGACATAGATTGTGGGTACTCGTTAGAACCACCTCATTGAGGTGGTTCTAGATAACGAGTACCCACAATATATATATTTTGAGCAGACATAAGAAATTTATCACAATTTTTCATCTTAAACTTTCGTTTTTATCAGCGGTAAAGTTTCCAATACATTAATTTTGTATAGGCGTGTTTTCGTAATGTGATGTTTGTTTGTTTGAAATTCAGGAAAACGCGGTGCATGGTGTACAGATCATATCAAAAGCATATTGCCAATGCATGGCGCCTTAACAGTATGTTATTAGTCTATGTTGTAGAGAGTGCGGAGGTTTAATGTATAGGTTCCCGAAATTAGGCAACCAGTTTATAAATTTTTGATTACGTTACGGTCTACAAAATGATTCTTTCAAGATATGATATATTCGTTTCCGATGACGAACGTTCCTGGCAGAAATCAGATGGCCTCGCAAATATTATTTTTCGTCTAGCAAAATATGCTAGATTTTGTATCCATTACAAAAACACGCCTATACAAATACAGTGTAAATTTCACCGCCGTAAAAATGAAACATTTCAGATGAAAAATTGTGATATTTTTCTTATTTCTGCTCAAAATATAGATTGTGGGTACTCGTTAGAACTGCCTCAGTGAGGCGGTTCTAACGAATACCCACAATCTATATTTTAGAGCAGACATAAGAAAGATAAGGTTTACCCCTGTAAACCCCAGTTTTACTATTTAAAAGTTGGGTTCAAGGGGGTCAATATTGTATAGGCGTGTTTACGTGATGATTGTTAAATACTTATGTTTACTTGCATCATGTTGTACGGGGCTATTTTTCGTCATACGTCCCAGAAATTACAAAATAAACTATTTGAAATGGATTTTAATTTTATATATCTACCTCCAGCCAGCTTTTAGAAAAATCCGAATTACATGAAGACAAACACTTAACTATCTTTTATGACCCCAACATTTCTTTTCACATAAACATCACAATAACAAGGGCATGAAACGTAGACCCCACTAAACCCAATTTATAATATAAATCCCGTCACGCGAAAAGGGACCTTCTGGGAATTTTTGACGAAAATGAGTTATAACTAATTTCAGATATATTGGTATTTGGGAAACAATTTGACACCAACATGAATAAAATACTCCTAATGGTTCCAGATTTACAGTAATTTAAACATTGGTACCCTAAACGTTATAACGTTACAGAATACCAATCCGACGTCATGGGTTACGTCAACAAACTGTTGAAGGTAAAGACGCGGGTAATATCGCAAGGAAACACCTGAAAGGCATATCAAAACACTCAAACATTTATTTCCTTAACAATGTTTAATTATTAAGCATTTCTTTGAGAAATCTGACAAATTAATGATTCGCCCCGACCATCTAGTTGGGCTGCATGATGCTTCAACGCAGAGCTGAAACCGACCGCACACGAGTACTGGCAAACCGCTTAAAGGATCTAAACCTACCCAGGCAAAGCGGTGCGAGTCCATGCTTATAAATCAATTGGTTTCATTATGCGGCATGGCTTGAAATGTCATTACATCTCAATGTCCGGTAAAAGTCTCACAACACTGGACGCAATGTCTCCAAATGACCTACAGTGTTGACGTGGACGTTTAACAAAAAAAAAATATATATTAACGATAGCGACAGGAAGCTCAAAAACACCATTTTACACATTAGATGCACAAGAATACCTGATATTTGCATGTGTGAACAAATGCGCAGATCAGCCTGCGCATCAGCATAGACTGAGCAGCGTATATAATGCAAGCTTTTGTGATCGTGTTATCAGTTAATTAGCTGTATGTCAAAATTCAGGTCACCTAAGGCCTCTTACCGCTGTGGGTTCGAGGCTTGCTCGGGTCACATGTGAGACGCCAAGGTCTGCAACGGAAGGTCAGGTGGTTTTTCTCAGGGTACTCCGCTTTTCGCCCACCTATCATTAGAGATCGGCTCGAAATGACTGACATGATCTTGAAAGTGACCTAAAGCGCGGGTCAAAAGTGAGACGACATGTTCGGCAAAGGAAGGTCATTTTTTCTCGGTACTCTGGTTTTCGCCCACTTCTGATTAATGATAGGTTTGAAATAAGTGAAAAAAATATTGAAATGGTTGTAAAACAATACAAAACAAAAATATGTATATACGTAAATACATAATGAAAAAAACAGGGTGGGGTTGGGGTGGGGTTGCAGAGGTATATAGTATTTTTCATTTTCCTTAGTTCTACTCCAATACATAGGTTCTGGATACTCGTTAGAAAACGCCTCTATGAGGCGGTTCTAACAGCACCCTTGACCTTACATATTTCCATCACCTTTTTGAGATTTGAAAGAATGTACTTTGTCACACGGATTTGTTATGGTAGTGAGAACTCTCTTTCATGTCTCAAACATTTGTATAAAGATACAAAGCATTATAGGACCGTACTGACTTTTCAACAACGCGGACGCCTGCCGAGCGCTCGCCTGCCTCTTTAACGCAAGCGTTGGGTACTATATCATTTGCGCATGAGTACACGGAAGGACAGTGCACTTTGGTGCATGTGTGTGTGTGAATTCGGGTTTAACGTCGCTTTCAACAATTTTTCAGTCATATCACGACGGTGTCTGGTTGCGACAGGGAGCTCAATGCTCACGTTTATAGTGCTGCCTCACTGAAGTATCATGTCCCAGACACAGTACATGATACCACACCCAGTCACATTATCCTGACACTGGATCGACCAGTCCTAGCTCTGCCCCGTAAATCTGAGTGCCAAGCGAGGAGCAGCTAGTACCATTTTTAACGACTTTGGTATGTCGCGGCCCGGGATCGAACCCGAGACCTCCCGTTCCCCGGAGCGGACACTCTACCAACTGAGCTATCGGGGCCGGTACACTTTGGTGCATTCATCCCTGCAAATGATGTCAGTGGTGCATGTTCGGACACCGCAATTTTATTACCCATCACGAAAACATATAATTTTGACCCCCTCCAATCCCACTTTATATAGAAAACTGGGGTTTACAGGGGTTAACCTTATTTTTCTTATTTCTGCTCTAAAATATAAATAGTGGGTACTCGTTAGAACCGCCTCGATGAGGCGGTTCTAACGAGTAACACAATCTACATTTTGAGCAGAAATAAGAAAAATATCACAATTTTTCATCTAAAAATTTTCATTTTTTTCGGCGATTAAAGTAACACTGTATTTGTATAGGCGTGTTTTCGTAATGGATGTCAGGAATCGAACCGGAGGCTTTTACATCAAAGGCCACTAACCGCTCATCTGCTAACGTAACCACACGGACAGGTTCTGATGCCGTCAAATTTTAAATTTTCGTGAAATACTTCCCTAAAATCTTCCATTTTTCAGCTGCCACATAAGCTGTGGTATTTGTTAAGAAAATAAAATGACAAATAGAACTATTAAATATAGCTATGTTTTTTTTATTATTATTATTTCATTACACCGATTTGGACCTCATCTCCAGATTTTTTCGATGAGTCGTATGTAACAGGTCGACCGTGTGGCTTGGTAGCTCAGTCGATAGCGTGTTCGCACGGTATGCGAGAGGCCCTGGGTTCGAGTCCCGTCGAGACATGTTCTTTTTCCAACACTGTGACATTTGGTGACCAGTGTGGTTCAGCACCGCGTCTGATGGCATGAAAGAGAATGAAAAATAAGTTTTGCAGCCGGACTGGATAGGATTCAAGAGATTCGGGACGAATCTCAATCTCTTAAGGGAGAGATTCGGGACGAATCTAATTAGGCAGGGGAGAATGTAACGGGTCGACCGTTTGGCTCGATAGCTCAGTCGGTAGAGTGTTCGCACGGTATGCGAGAGGCCCTGGGTTCGAGTTCCGGTCGAGTCATGTTCTTTTTCCACCCCTGTGACACATAAAACAGAGGTCCTGTCGCCGTATGACCTGCAGGTAATCCCCGCGAGGAGGTGATGTTGTATAGATATAGATAGATAGATGTCGCACGGTATGGCAGTTGTAAACGACTGCTCGTTTTTCTGAATTTAAACTCTCCATTATTCTCTAACAATGGCACTGGACAAGAACAGTGATCTTTTTTTTTTTTTTTTTTTTTTTGGGGGGGGGGGGGGGGGGGGGTGTCGTCAATTGTCACAGTGGAGATTCGGATGAGTTGTCAGAATTAATTAGATCTACTCGATCTCATTCGCCGGTAAGCCCAGCCTCATCAAGATGTTATTTAACGTGTTTGGGTAATTGTTTGGAGCAAAGTTCAAACAGACGACATTATGAGGGGAGTTTTATAAATACAACAGTCTCTCGTTATCTCAAACTGATATCTTAAACAATGGCTAAAGTCAAACCAAATTTGGTGCTGCTGGTTTCAGTGGCTTATAATTATGGAGGTTAATCATTGCCAAAAATACAGACATGTAAACATTACATTGGTCAACGTTATACATCGTAATGTGTAGTTTGAAACATGGAATGGGGTATAGTTATGAATTGTAAACATTACATTTGTCAAAATACAGACATGTAAATATTACATTTGTCAACGCTAAACATCGTAATGTGTAGTTTGAAACTTGGAATGGGGTATAGTTATGACTTGTAAACATTACAATTGTCAATGCTGAACGTCGTACTGTGTAGTTTGTAGTAGTACTGGAGAGTAGTTATACTAGTAACATGTTGTTATAACATCTTCTTATACTTCTATCTGTGCATTACTGCAAGTACAAGTTTGTATCATTGACTTTCTACCTTTTGAAGACTTTCTAAACCAACAACGTCATCTTACGTCACGTTGACCGATGCAACGATTCAGAGGACTCGTGTAATTCAAAGCCTTGTATTCTGTAAGATCTACTGTGTTGCGTGTGCTATACATCCAGATGCAAAACGTACGGTTAAATAGGTTCCATCGCTCAATGAACAAGGCGAAAGTATATACTTGTAAAGTTATGGTTTGACATGTACATCTTTATCGAATTTTGCAATGCCCATATATGGTGTTGCCTCCGGAAACTGTCGGTCTTTGTCGAAGTTGTATGGAAAATAAATATTTGAAATAAGGATCGCTCCCTGATACTTCCGGAATGCAAGGGAGACTACTTATCTAGACTATTTAGGTTGGATGATTTAAAAAAAAAAAAAAAAACACCCTTCCCGATCGATTCCCCTAATATATTAAGCGTTGGCGGTGAACTGTACATTTTGTTTTTAGATGATAGTTTTAAGTACCGTATTTCTAAATCTTGATATAAATATTTAAAGATTTTGAGTCCAATTAGGTGGGTAATTAGCCGAGGATACTGGTGACATGGTTATGGTTCTTGCAGTCTGCGATTCCCCTCATTGCCCTCTATCAGTATTTCAAGTTTCACTTAATTACCTTTAATCCTTTTAGAGAAAGTGTGATGGATGGACGGATAGACGGATGAACAGTCAGACGGACGGACAAAGTGGCGACTATATGCTCTCCCTTCAGGGAGCATAAAAACACACACAAAATATTTGGATAGTATAACTTGACCAAGATGGTATATCCACCAAAAAATATGCTATCAAAGCTGCAGTTTACAGGGAACAAATAGAAGTTGTCCTTGAACTGTCGCCACACAGACCAATATGCATCATCATAACACACACTTTCGACATAGCGCGTGTTTTCACATTTCCAAAATGGCTACTTTTCTGATGAAAATCAGTGATATCGTTTTTATATATACTGCAAACAAAGGCTGTGGGTGCTCATTAGAACCGCCTCATCGAGTAAACTCCAGTTTTGTCTATATAAAGTGGGGTTTATAGGGAGTGTTCATTTCGCGGACTTGTTCAGGTGATGTTTGTCTCAATGGCGTCTTTCACACCTCATTACGAAAACACATGCGTGGGGCATAGTGCATCTTTTTTTATATCTCAAAAACGGACATTTTTTGATAAACATTTATGATATATTTCTTATTAATACTCCAAACGTAGACTGTGGGTGTCCAATGGCGCGGTTCTAACGGGTAAATACAACTTATAAACATAGATTGTGGGTGCTCAGTTAGGCGGTTCTGACGGGTACACACAACTTTTGTCTTGGAGCAAAAATAAGGAATTTATGATTTACTTTTATCAATAGTCCAATACATCAAACATAGGTTGTGGGTGCTAAATGGGGTGCTTCTAACGATTACCCACAACCTATGTCTTGGAGCAGAAATAAGGAAATGGTGTATACCCCTTTTAACCATAGTCTACTCTATATTCAGTGGGGTTTCAAGGAGTGTTCAATACAGGACTTGTTAACATGAAGGTTTGATTTGCGCCCCCACCCATCGGGGCTTGGAGAAATAGTTTGGAATGCATGACATCACATGAACAAGTCCGCGAAATGAAGACCCCCCTTAATCCCACTTTATATAGAGAAAACTGGGGTTTAAGGGGGTAAACATTATTTTTCTTATTTTTACTCCAAGACATAGGTTGTGGGTACTCGTTAGAACCGCCTCATTGAGGCGGTTCTAACGAGTACCCACAACCTATGTTTGTAGTATTTATAAGAAAAATATCACAGATTTTCATCAGAAAAGTAGCCATTTTGGAGATGTGAAAAAATGCACTATGCCATACGGGCGAGTTATCGTAATGATGCTTCCACGCAGAGTTGAAAGGGAACGCACTTGAGTACTGGTACATGTAAACCGCTCAGACGGTCTAACCCTGTCAAGAAAAGCTGGGGCGGTCTAACGAGTACATGTTCCCACAATTTATGATTTTAACAACAAACAAGAGGGCCATGATGGCCCTGGTTCGCTCACCTGATCCATATTGAAGAAATGAAATTTTAAGTAATATGTTAAGTTGGAGTGGAAGGTTTGAGCAATTTTGGTTGACAGTGACCCAAGGAACATTTCTGTGAATTTTTTTCAAACCCATCGAATATTCCTATGATTTTTTTTCCCTTTTCATTTTTGAGAACAAATCTTATATGAGTTTATCAATTTTAAATTCTTGCGACCATCTTGTTCAGCAGAGTGGAGCAATTTGAGCAAATTTGACAGATGGTACCCAAAAATTATTCCTGTGAAAACATTTATAAACTAGAATAATGTCGATTGCGCGCCATCGCAAATCCCCACGCTTTTTACAGAGGGGCCTAGTACCGAAAACCCCTCACCCTGGGCCCTAATTTGACCCCAGGGTCAAAATATTACCTGTATTATATTCTACTAATCATGTCCTTCAATTTGATATGCCACGTGACTATGTTCCAAAAAACTTAAATTTTGACCCTTTGACCCCTCCCCAAGGGCCCCAATCTGATCCCAGGGTCAAAATTTTACTTGTATTGTATTCTATTAATCACCCCCTTCAATTTGTTATTCCATATGACTATACTCGGTAAAATTTGAATTTTGACGCCCTGACCCCCACCACCCCCCCACCCCACGAAGTCCGACCCCTTGGACATGACCTCGGGGTCGAAGCCAAAATCCCGTTCAATATGTGTTACATATATCATTAATAATTACTTATGCAAAGTTTGGTTTCAAAATCTATAAAATTGACTTTGAAATTGAATTTAATTGATATTTGACCTTTTGACCCCTCCCCAAGGCCCCTGGGGGCGGTGCCAAAAATAAATGTAACGTTGCACGCCCTCATCATGTAAGGAAGCTGTGTACCGAATTTGGTTACATTCCGACCAGTAGTTAAGGATAGCGTGACGGACAGACGGACGGACGGACAGACGGATGGACGGATGTTCTCACGGTTGTATACTTATGTGGCTATTTTTGGCAGGATTGATACTTAAGTGGCTACTTTTAGCCACAGAAAAGAAGTATTTTTGGTGTCTAACGGAATAAATCCCATAGACTTACATTGATTCTGTCCATTTACATAGCCACCTAACTATACATTTGTTGGTGCGGTCATAATATCCCCGAACGCTTTTTTTTTTAAAAAGCGTGGAGATAATCAGTAGCTAGAGCGATCACAAAAGTTTTGTTTCCTACAAATAGCCAGTTACCTTGACATTGAGCCCCAATACCTGAAAGTTGAACTCGCTCAAGCTAATAAAATTCCCAACATTTATGTGAAGTGATATTAAAATACATTGATAAATGTAAAACTATTTAAACTAGAACGATGACAAAGTTTTTTTTTCTGAAAACAGCCATAATGACCTCGGCCTTCATCCCAGCAACCTGAAAGTCGCATTTGCTTGATATATTATCATACCAAACATTTGCGCGAAAGTATATTAAAATCCATCCATAAATGTAGGCACAAGAGCCTTAACAAAGTTTGCGCGAAGGTATATTAAAATCCATCCATAAATGTAGGCACAAGAGCCTTAACAAAGTTTTTCCAAGAATAGCCATAATAACCTTGATCTTGTGTCCAGACCCTAAATGTTGATCTTGGTTCAGATATTATCATACCTAACATTTCTGTGAAGTTACATCAAATTCCATTGATAAATGCAGGCGCTAGAGCCATGAAAAAAAAAATATCTAAAAATAGCCACCGTGACCTTCATTTAAGCTCAGGACACTGAAAGTCAAACTGCTCAATATATTATTATACCTAGCATTTGTGAAAAGTTACATTAAAATATATCAATTAATGTAGGCACTAGAGCGATTACATTTTTTTTTCTAAAATAGACCTTTACCTTGAGCCCAGTAACCTGATGGTCCAGCTTGCTCGAGATATTATCATACACAACATTTGTGTGAAGTTACATAAAAAATCTTTTGATAAATGTAGGTGCTAGAGTGAAGTCAAAGGTTTTTTTTTTCTTCTAAAAATAGCCACATTGACTATGACCTTGCACCCAGGACCCTGAACCTCTAACTTGCTGGAGAAATTATCATACCAGCATTTGTGTGAAGCTACATTAAAATCCATCAATAAACTAGAGTGAAGATTATAACATGTACCATAGACGGGCAATACACAGAAATGTATTCCGAAAAATTCATTGGGGAAGTTCCGAGCAAATCGCCTCACAATATATGCAACAAGTGGCTATATTTTGGGTTGGGTACCCTGGTTCGAGTCACCGTGAGCCATAGCCTGGGAGTTTTCAGAGTGACCATATTTTGTGGGTATTGTGTACCATAGACGGGCAATACACAGAAATGTTTTCAAAACAATTCATTGAGGAAGTTTTGAGATAATCGCGTCCCCACATGTGCCATATATGACTAAGCGCGAGTCTACGGGTGGGGGTACCCAAATTCGACGCTCCGGGGACCATAGCCTGGGAGTTTTCAAAGTGACCATATTTTGTGGGTATAATGTACCATAGACGGGCAATACACAGAAATGTTTTCCGAAAAATTCATTGGGGAAGTTCCGAGCAAATCGCCTCACAACAATGCAATATCTGGCTTTATTTTGGGTGGGGTACCCTGGTTCGAGTCTCCGGGAGCCATAACCTGGGAGTTTTCAGGGTGACCATATTTTGTGGGTATAGTGAACCATAGACGGGCAATAAACAGAAATGTTTTCAAAAAATGTCATTGAGGAAGTTTTGAGAAAATCGCGTCCCCGCATGTGCCATATATGACTAAGCGCGAGTCTACAGGTGGGGGTACCCAAGTTCGACGCTCCGGGGGTTATAGCCTCGGAGTTTTCAGAGTGACCATATTTTGTGGGTATAATATACCATAGACGGGCAATACACAGAAATGTTTTCCGAAAAATTCATTTGGGAAGTTCCGAGCAAATCGCCTTACAATATACGCAATATCTGGCTATATTTTGGGTGGGGTACCCTGGTTCGAGTCTCCGGGAGCCATAACCTGGGAGTTTTCAGAGTGACCATATTTTGTGGGTATAGTGTACCATAAACGGGCAATACACAGAAATGTTTTCAAAAAAATTCATTGGGGAAGTTTTGAGAAAATTGCGTACCCGCATGTGCCATATATGACTAAGCGCGAGTCTACAGGTGGGGGCACCCAAGTTCGACGCTCCGGGGGCCATAGCCTGGGAGTTTTCAGAGTGACCATATTTTGTGGGTATAATGTACCATAGACGGGCAATACACAGAAATGTTTTCCGAAAAATTCGTTGGGGAAGTTCCGAGCAAATCGCCTCACAATATATGCAATATCTGGCTATATTTTGGGTGGGGTACCCTGGTTCTAGTCTCCGGGAGCCATAGCCTAGGAGTTTTCAGAGTGACCATATTTTGAGGGTATAGTGTACCATAGACGGACAATACACAGAAATGTTTTCAAAAAATTTCTTCGGGGAAGTTTTGAGAAAATCGCGTCCCCGTATGTGCCATTTATGACATAGCGCGAGTCTACAGGTGGGGGTACCCAAGTTCGACGCTCCGGGGGCCATAGCCTGGGAGTTTTCAGAGTGACCATATTTTGTGGGTATAATGTACCATAGACGGGCAATACACAGAAATGTTTTCCGAAAAATTCATTGGGGAAGTTCCGAGCAAATCGCCTCACAATATATGCAATATCTGGCTATATTTTGGGTGGGGTACCCTGGTTCGAGTCTCCGGGAGCCATAGCCTGGGAGTTTTCAGAGTGACCATATTTTGTGGGTATAGTGTACCATAGACGGGCAATACACAGAAATGCTCAGAATGTTCATGTTTACAATATTTCGGTCAAGTATGATTATTGGTCATGTCTGATTAGAAAGTAGGTCAGTAGATCAAATCATAGAAAAACCTTGTGAACATGCTAGATTTCATACCACAATTTTGGTCCAATCATTGTCACACTTGTTCAGAATAATCATCTTGACAATATATCGTCAAGTTCAAATATGGGTCAGGTAGGGTTAAAAAGTAGGTCAGTAGGTCAAAGCAAAGGAAAACCGTTTGAAAACGCGAGAGGCCACAGTTTTGGTCAATTCATCATCAGACGTGCTCAGAATGATCATGTTGATAATATCTCAATGCTAGGCTAAGCGTCAAGGTCGCGGTATCTATTTTAGAAAATAGTTTGCTTTCAATTATTGATGGATTTTAATACAACTTCACACAAATGTTCAGTATGATAGTATCTCAAACAAGCAATACTTTCAGGATGTTGGGATCAAGGTCAAGGTCCTTGTGGCTACTTTTTGAAAAAAAATCTTCACTCTAGTCTCTAGATTTATTGATGGATTTTAATGTAGCTTCACACAAATGCTGGTATGATAATTTCTCCAGCAAGTTAGAGTTTCAGGGTCCTGGGTGCAAGGTCATAGTCAATGTGGCTATTTTTAGAAGAAACAAAACCTTTGACTTCACTCTAGCACCTACATTTATCAAAAGATTTTTTATGTAACTTCACACAAATGTTGTGTATGATAATATCTCGAGCAAGCTGGACCATCAGGTTACTGGGCTTAAGGTAAAGGTCTATTTTAGAAAAAAAATGTCATCGCTCCAGTGCCTACATTAATTGATATATTTTAATGTAACTTTTCACAAATGCTAGGTATAATAATATATTGAGCAGTTTGACTTTCAGTGTCCTGAGCTTAAATGAAGGTCACGGTGGCTATTTTTAGATTTTTTTTCATGGCTCTAGCGCCTGCATTTATCAATGGAATTTGATGTAACTTCACAGAAATGTTAGGTATGATAATATCTGAACCAAGATCAACATTTAGGGTCTGGACACAAGATCAAGGTTATTATGGCTATTCTTGGAAAAACTTTGTTAAGGCTCTTGTGCCTACATTTATGGATGGATTTTAATATACCTTCGCGCAAACTTTGTTAAGGCTCTTGTGCCTACATTTATGGATGGATTTTAATATACTTTCGCGCAAATGTTTGGTATGATAATATATCAAGCAAATGCGACTTTCAGGTTGCTGGGATGAAGGCCGAGGTCATTATGGCTGTTTTCAGAAAAAAAAAAAAAACTTTGTCATCGTTCTAGTTTAAATAGTTTTAACATTTATCAATGTATTTTAATATCACTTCACATAAATGTTGGGAATTTTATTAGCTTGAGCGAGTTCAACTTTCAGGTATTGGGGCTCAATGTCAAGGTAACTGGCTATTTGTAGGAAACAAAACTTTTGTGATCGCTCTAGCTACTGATTATCTCCACGCTTTTTTAAAAAAAAAGCGTTCGGGGATATTGTGAACGCTTCCGTCCGTCTGTATGACCGCACCAACAAATGTATAGTTAGGTGGCTATGTAAATGGACAGAATCAATGTAAGTCTATGGGATTTATTCCGTTAGACACCAAAAATACTTCTTTTCTGTGGCTGAAAGTAGCCACTTAAGTATCAATCCTGCCAAAAATAGCCACATAAGTATACAACCGTGAGAACATCCGTCCATCCGTCTGTCCGTCCGTCTGTCCGTCACGCTATCCTTAACTACTGGTCGGAATGTAACCAAATTCGGTACACAGCTTCCTTACATGATGAGGGCGTGCAACGTTACATTTATTTTTGGCACCGCCCCCAGGGGCCTTGGGGAGGGGTCAAAAGGTCAAATATCAATTAAATTCAATTTCAAAGTCAATTTTATAGATTTTGAAACCAAACTTTGCATAAGTAATTATTAATGATATATGTAACACATATTGAACGGGATTTTGGCTTCGACCCCGAAGTCATGTCCAAGGGGTCGGACTTCGTGGGGGGGGGGAGGGTCAGGGTGTCAAAGTGTCAAAATTCAAATTTTACCGAGTATAGTCATATGGAATATCAAATTGAAGGGGGTGATTAATAGAATACAATACAAGTAAAATTTTGACCCTGGGATCAGATTGGGGCCCTGGGGGAGGGGTCAAAGGGTCAAAATTTAAGTTTTTTGGAACATAGTCATGTGGCATATCAAATTGAAGGACATGATTAGTAGAATATAATACAGGTAATATTTTGACCCTGGGGTCAAATTAGGGCCCAGGGTGAGGGGTTTTCGGTACTAGGCCCCTCTGTAAAAAGCGTGGGGATTTGCGATGGCGCGCAATCGACATTATTCTAGTTTATAAATGTTTTCACAGGAATAATTTTTGGGTACCATCTGTCAAATTTGCTCAAATTGCTCCACTCTGCTGAACAAGATGGTCGCAAGAATTTAAAATTGATAAACTCATATAAGATTTGTTCTCAAAAATGAAAATGGAAAAAAAATCATAGGAATATTCGATGGGTTTGAAAAAATTTCACAGAAATGTTCCTTGGGTCACTGTCAACCAAAATTGCTCAAACCTTCCACTCCAACTTAACATATTACTTAAAATTTCATTTCTTCAATATGGATCAGGTGAGCGAACCAGGGCCATCATGGCCCTCTTGTTTGTTGTTAAAATCATAAATTGTGGGAACATGTACTCGTTAGACCGCCCCAGCTTTTCTTGACAGGGTTAGACCGTCTGAGCGGTTTACATGTACCAGTACTCAAGTGCGTTCCGTTTCAACTCTGCGTGGAAGCATCATTACGATAACTCGCCCGTATGGCATAGTGCATTTTTTCACATCTCCAAAATGGCTACTTTTCTGATGAAAATCTGTGATATTTTTCTTATAAATACTACAAACATAGGTTGTGGGTACTCGTTAGAACCGCCTCAATGAGGCGGTTCTAACGAGTACCCACAACCTATGTCTTGGAGTAAAAATAAGAAAAATAATGTTTACCCCCTTAAACCCCAGTTTTCTCTATATAAAGTGGGATTAAGGGGGGTCTTCATTTCGCGGACTTGTTCATGTGATGTCATGCATTCCAAACTATTTCTCCAAGCCCCGATGGGTGGGGGCGCAAATCAAACCTTCATGTTAACAAGTCCTGTATTGAACACTCCTTGAAACCCCACTGAATATAGAGTAGACTATGGTTAAAAGGGGTATACACCATTTCCTTATTTCTGCTCCAAGACATAGGTTGTGGGTAATCGTTAGAAGCACCCCATTTAGCACCCACAACCTATGTTTGATGTATTGGACTATTGATAAAAGTAAATCATAAATTCCTTATTTTTGCTCCAAGACAAAAGTTGTGTGTACCCGTCAGAACCGCCTAACTGAGCACCCACAATCTATGTTTATAAGTTGTATTTACCCGTTAGAACCGCGCCATTGGACACCCACAGTCTACGTTTGGAGTATTAATAAGAAATATATCATAAATGTTTATCAAAAAATGTCCGTTTTTGAGATATAAAAAAAGATGCACTATGCCCCACGCATGTGTTTTCGTAATGAGGTGTGAAAGACGCCATTGAGACAAACATCACCTGAACAAGTCCGCGAAATGAACACTCCCTATAAACCCCACTTTATATAGACAAAACTGGAGTTTACTCGATGAGGCGGTTCTAATGAGCACCCACAGCCTTTGTTTGCAGTATATATAAAAACGATATCACTGATTTTCATCAGAAAAGTAGCCATTTTGGAAATGTGAAAACACGCGCTATGTCGAAAGTGTGTGTTATGATGATGCATATTGGTCTGTGTGGCGACAGTTCAAGGACAACTTCTATTTGTTCCCTGTAAACTGCAGCTTTGATAGCATATTTTTTGGTGGATATACCATCTTGGTCAAGTTATACTATCCAAATATTTTGTGTGTGTTTTTATGCTCCCTGAAGGGAGAGCATATAGTCGCCACTTTGTCCGTCCGTCTGACTGTTCATCCGTCTATCCGTCCATCCATCACACTTTCTCTAAAAGGATTAAAGGTAATTAAGTGAAACTTGAAATACTGATAGAGGGCAATGAGGGGAATCGCAGACTGCAAGAACCATAACCATGTCACCAGTATCCTCGGCTAATTACCCACCTAATTGGACTCAAAATCTTTAAATATTTATATCAAGATTTAGAAATACGGTACTTAAAACTATCATCTAAAAACAAAATGTACAGTTCACCGCCAACGCTTAATATATTAGGGGAATCGATCGGGAAGGGTGTTTTTTTTTTTTTTTTTTAAATCATCCAACCTAAATAGTCTAGATAAGTAGTCTCCCTTGCATTCCGGAAGTATCAGGGAGCGATCCTTATTTCAAATATTTATTTTCCATACAACTTCGACAAAGACCGACAGTTTCCGGAGGCAACACCATATATGGGCATTGCAAAATTCGATAAAGATGTACATGTCAAACCATAACTTTACAAGTATATACTTTCGCCTTGTTCATTGAGCGATGGAACCTATTTAACCGTACGTTTTGCATCTGGATGTATAGCACACGCAACACAGTAGATCTTACAGAATACAAGGCTTTGAATTACACGAGTCCTCTGAATCGTTGCATCGGTCAACGTGACGTAAGATGACGTTGTTGGTTTAGAAAGTCTTCAAAAGGTAGAAAGTCAATGATACAAACTTGTACTTGCAGTAATGCACAGATAGAAGTATAAGAAGATGTTATAACAACATGTTACTAGTATAACTACTCTCCAGTACTACTACAAACTACACAGTACGACGTTCAGCATTGACAATTGTAATGTTTACAAGTCATAACTATACCCCATTCCAAGTTTCAAACTACACATTACGATGTTTAGCGTTGACAAATGTAATATTTACATGTCTGTATTTTGACAAATGTAATGTTTACAATTCATAACTATACCCCATTCCATGTTTCAAACTACACATTACGATGTATAACGTTGACCAATGTAATGTTTACATGTCTGTATTTTTGGCAATGATTAACCTCCATATATAATGTGCTATTTATAAATCCTGTATATTGATTAACTTATGACGTAGGAGTTAGACGTCACCGACATCCACTGTAGACATATGTGAACTGGTTGACCTTATCGCCCTGTTTGGTTTGTTTGAAATGAGGTTTAACGCCATGTCAACACTATGTGATTTTGGAGACGTGGCTTCTAGTTTTATCGGACTTTTACTCGACACTGAAATGACATCTCAAGCCCTTTTGCCCAATGAAAAACAAAATGCTTATATGCATTGGGCGGTCTGGGTCACATCACTTTGCCTGGTCCTTCTAAGCGGTTTACCAGTCAGCTTCAGCTCTTCGGGGAAGCACCACACAGCCCAATCTATTTCTCCAAGCCCTGATGGGCACTTTGTCGCCCTAGTTGAATATACCTACTAGGCCTGGTTGGTTGACCTTACACAGATGAAAAAAAAATCGTTGTCCAGATCAGACATGTAACCTGAAAGCGCTGTTAAATTCAGTCCATCCATCGTCTGCGTAATGGTCTAGAAAACTGTGGCGTTTACTGCTCAAGCAAGGGACGAAACTCGAATTGGAACAGTGAAAAATCAGACTTGAAAAAAACGCCATTTCACCATATTTAAGGAGCATTGTGAGTCCAATTAAGACAGCGTAATCAAATTATCAGCAAATGACGTTAACGTGAACATTATTTTTGAACGTCATTTACGCTAAATGACGTAACTTCCCAGAAGGTCCCTTTTCGCGTGACGGGTCACATATATACAATATCTGCCTTAGTTTTGATCACAATAATTATAGATTATGGGTACTCGTTAGAACCGCCTCATTGAGGCGGTTCTAACAAGCGCCCACAATGAGGCGGTTTTAAGTCTTTATGAGCAAGCGCACGACAAAACATTTAGTAAGACTTACATGTAAATGCATATATTACAGTCAATAATTTTAGCGGAATTCCTCCTAGCAATGGCGAAAGGTTGTGAGAATTTGAAGGGAACAACAGTATTATTGCCAATTTTAAGTATGTTAGTATCGAAATAGATCAGCTATAGTGTGTGAATGCACAATGTATGGGTCAGTTGTAAAGGAGATCAAATCACGAGCGAATAGCGCGAGTGATTTGTCTACATACAATGGACGGATAAACCGTGATTTATTACTCAACAATTCACACTTTATAGGATATCTTCATCTTTAATACAAGCGAAGACTCTGATAAGCATGCGCATCTGCGCATCCTGATCAGAGTCATCCCTTCAATATCATCTGGTCTGGTCAAACATCTTACAATAGACTGCAGAAGCACAGGTTAATCGAAGCTTTTGCTTGTCTCACAGACTCGTATCTCAGGTTTTGTCGCGTTGTGGTCCATTTTAGTTCAGAAATAGATCAGTTCTAGCAGTGATTTGTTGAGTAATAAATCATAGTTAGTTGGTCAGTTTTAAAGTGGATCTAATCACGAGCGAGTAGCGGAAGTGATTCGTCTACTTACAACTGATCGACAAAACGCGATTTATTACTCAACAATTTAAACATTATAGCTGATCTGTTTCGATTTTAACACACTTGAACATTTTAAAGTCGGCAATAATTTTGTTATTTCAATCTTTCGCCACTGCTAGAAGAAACAGCGCCAAAATTGACTGAAACAGATGTATTCAAGTCCTTTATCAACATCTTAGATGCAAGAAAATGTCATTTTACCGTCAAAGAGTCTTTGAGTGACGCCATGAAATGGTGCCCTTCCGCGTCACGCTTTTCCGCCCTGTGATTTACCGCAGAATAAATCATAGTTTCTTTCCATTGCGCACATAGAGAATCTTACATAATTGTTCATGTATTATTGAATTTATTGAACGAGTTGAGAAAAAGGGATAAAATGCGAGGCTTCGCTGAAGCCTCGCATTTTATCCCTTTTCCTCAACGGGTTTAATAAATTCAATAATATATGAACACGAATGCAATATTCGATTTATTATATGACATTTAAAACGCATCTGTTTCACATTTTTGTACACAATTGTCATTATTCCAACATTAGTAATCGCGACGTTGTAAAGGACGTCGTACGAGTGACGTTACGGGACGTATCCAACTAATTTGCATATTTAATCCACTATATGATTATCGAATTTATTACATGACGTTTTTACAGTCTCAGACGCGACGTCATATGATAAATGTATTAAATAGGCACTGTGTTAGAAATTTTCTTCGAATATATTTTCAGGTATGCGTATACTGGTCATGTTACTTCTCGACACCCTGCCTATGCTCGGGAATGTTTTGTTTTTGTGTTTCTTTGTGTTCTTCATCTTTGGTATCATTGGTGTTCAGCTCTGGGCTGGTGTTCTCAGAAATAGATGTTTCATCAATATCAGCGAAAACATATCATATGCACAGTAAGTATACTATTTACACTTATCCTGTTGAATAAATTAATTAGGCAACAGCCGTTTGTGAATATCTGCCAGCCAAATTACTTCATATAATATATTTGTTGAGTCACAAACAGCATGACAAACAGTTTAGATCCTGATCAGATGGCTCATTCATAAGCCATCTGATCTGGGTCTTCACCGCTTTCAAAGCTTCATGTATGGGTTATTGTGTTATTGTGTTCAGCAGGTAAATGTCAGATTTCGGAAGCATCGTAATGTGTGTCAGTAGATAAGGGTAGGTCCAATGTTAATGACTAGGGTGTCGTGGGTTCGATCCCGACGTGTCCGGCAAGTTTTTTTTGTCGAAATTGGTCATTTCCCCAATTGCACTGACTTAAGAGGGCAGTTGGTCGCACGGATCGGTTAATGCGAAGTTTTCTTATATATAAAGTTTTGTCTCTGCCTTTCATCACGTGAACAAGTCCGTGAAATAAACATGTTTGTACGGAGAACACTTGGGTATATGGAGTATACACTATTATTTTATTTCTGCTCAAAGACAAAGGTTGTTGGTACTAGTTAGAACCGAGGTGGTTCTAACGAGTACCCAAAACCTATGTTTGCAGTCTGTATAAGAAACATAGCACGAGTTTTCATCAGAAAAGTAGCCATTTTGGACATGGGGAAAATGTTTTCTAAATGTCTCTAGCGTCTAGCACATTGTAGATATTATCTACTTCAGGAGAAAAATCTGATGCTTTCTTCATAGCAGTCTCAGCTTCTTTATCAATATATTTAATGTTTAACGCTTTGTTCGTAGTCACGCAATCTCCCCGTTGACAACCATACAATTCCGTTTAAGAGTACCACAGGAAATATAAACCGTTCGAATCTTGTTAGCCACTGAAAGCTGACAGCAGCACATATAAATCATTTGCACCAATAACGAAGGCACTTTGAATTGACTTAGATTACTTTGCGTATTACTCGTGTAAGTAAAAAAGGCAAACTATAGAGCGATGCGGGAATAATTACGGTGGACCTCTTTTCATGGGGTTGCTTGTAATATACGATTTCATTCGCCATCTAGCCGCCAGGAATGAACCTTATTTCCCTTCCACTCTGTTTCTCCGATTGCCTTCAGTGTGGCTGATGCATGTATAATCATGAACAAGTTGTCATTTAAGAGAGATTTTTTTTAATATTGCAGATATACATATTTTTTACCATGTTTGTGTGTTAGCCCCCGCCCATCGGGGCTTGAAGAAATAGATGGGCTGCATGATGCTTCCACGCAGAGCTAAAATCGACCCACACTCGAGTACCGGTAACCCGCTTAGGGGATCTAAGCCTGCCCAGGCAATGCCGTGCGAGTCGGACCGTCCATGCTTATAAACCCTATTGGTTTCATCGGGCGGCAGGGCTTGAGATGTCATTTCATCTCAATGTTGGGTTTTGTTTATTTGATTTGAGGTTTAACGTCCCCGTCAACACTGTAGAGGTCATTTTGGAAAACTATAGAGCGAGGCGCAGAAGAAAGAAATAATTACGGTGGACCTCTTTTTATGGGGTTGCTTGTAATATACAAACGCATCATCTAGTCGTCGGGAATGAACCTTGTTTCCCTTCCATTCTGTTTCTCCGATTGCCTTCAGTGTGGCTGATATAATTATTAACAAGTCGTCATAAAAGGGAGATCGTTTTTTGTTTTTTATTCAATATTGTCGATAAAAATATTTTTAGCATGTTTGTGTGTAAGAAAACGTTTGACGACCCTCTCACGAACGTGCTACTAACATTACATGTACGATAATACAGCCATGCGACATAGTGTATTCCATCACGAAAACACGCCTATATACATGTAATTTTGACCCCCTTGAACCCCACTTTTATATAGTAAAACTGGTTTCCGGGGGTATACCTTATTTTTCTTATTTTTGCTCTAAAATATAGATTGTGGGTACTCGTTAGAACCGCCTCGACGAGGCGGTTCTAACGAGTACACACAATCAATATTTGGAGCAGAAATAAGAAAAAAATCACAATTTTTCATCATAAAATTATCATTTTTTCGGCGATAAAGGTGGCAATGTATTTGTTTAGGCGTGTTTGTGTAATACTTTAAGATCATTACACATGTACGAAAACACGCTTATTCAAATGCATTGTAAACATTACCGCTGAAAAAAACGAACATTTTAAGATGAAAAAATATGATATTTTTCTTATTTCTGCATAAAATATAGATTTTGTTACTCATTAGAACCGCCTCATTGAGGCGGTTCTAACGAGTACCCACAGTCTATATTTTAGAGAAAAAATAGAAAATATAAGGTTTACCCCTGTAAACCCCCGTTTTAATTAGATAAAGAGGATTTCCAGGGGGGGGGGGGGTCAGAAGTATATAGGCGTGTTTTCGTCATGTCTCGGTTTATGCCTATTCAAATATAGTGAAAATTTTACCATCCAAAAAAAAAAAACAAAAAAAAACGAAGAAAATTTTCAGATAAAAACTCTGAGGCGGTTCTAACGGGTACCCACAATCTATGATTTTGAGCAGAAATAAGAAAAATAAAGTATACCCCTGTAAACCCCCGTTTTACAGTATAAAAGTGGGTTAAAGGGGGTCAGAATTACGATGGTGTGTTTGCGTGATGTCTGCATAAATCTGTGGTTTCTTATCCCTACTCAACACATGGTGTTTGGGGTGCTCGTTAGAACCGCCTCTTTGACGAGTATCCACAATCTATGTAAAGACCTATGTAACTTTTTTTTACTGCAGACCCAGATCAGGGCCTTCACGATCTGCAAAAGGTTCTGCCATTTTATAAATATGCTTCAAAAGTAACTCAACCAGACACCCAAAGATCTGCAAGACTTTTATCAGAACTAAATGCAGAGCGTGTATTTGTTAGTATACCCGTGCATAGTTGCACTTAGGATATTCGTTTTCTTTTTTTTTTTTTTTTTTGTTCCACAAAATAAATCATTTCAAACTTTAAGCCGTCTTCTGTCGTACTCAATGAAGAATGGACGCTCTGATTAGACTGTGCCGACTCCGACGTAATCTCATCAGTGTCAAACAAGACGTGGCTAAATGCCGGCATCACGTGAAGTCCGTGTGAAATGACCACTCCTGCAAACCCCACTTTTTATGTAGAAAACTGAGGTTTACGGGAGAATACGTTATTTTTTCCTACTTCTGCTCCAAGACGTAGGTTGTTGGTACTCGTTGAGGCGGTTCTAACGAACACCCACAACCAATATTTGTAGTATAAATAAGGAAATCATCACGGATTTTCATAAGAAAAGTAGTCATTTTGGAGAGGTGAAAAAATGCACTCGGTATCGTCATGAGGGCCAGTTTGTTTTTATTTTTGTTGCTTTTTGTACATGCAATATTGCTAATGCTTCTTGAAGTCTCGCTGACTTCAGAATAAGGGAGAGTAACTGTACGTGGAATCAGAATTCGGTACGAGGCTAATAGTAACACTTCTGACAAGGAGATAAATCTATAGAAGTTATCTCTAGAAACAGGGAAAACAATACATAGGATCCATGTCGTGAAACAATAGAAATGAAGGCAATGATCAGGAATCGATACAATTACCTCACGACTCCCATCCAAGACACCAAAGGGAAAGAAGCACAAATATAAAACAGCTTCATCATAATCATTACGAAAACACGCCTATACAAATACATTGTAAACTTAACCGCCGAAAAAAAACAACAAAATTCTGAAGATGAAAATGTGTGATATTTTTCTTATTTCTGCTCAAAATATAGATTGTGGATACTCGTTAGAACCGCCCCACCTACATTCTATATTTTAGAGTAGAAATAAGAAAAATAAGGTATACCCCTGTAAACCCCAGTTTTACTATATGAAAGTGGGGTTCAAGGGGGTCAAAATTATATAGGTGTGTTTTCGTGATGGAAAACGTCACAAGCGGAAAGCCTCACGGACCACAAGTCGCTAGGGCAACGACAAATCAACGTCGGTGCACACCGACGTAGATGTAACGTTGCATAACATCATGACGTTGCTAAACGTTGATGTGACGTCACAATTACGTTAAGTGTTTGCTGGGATGTAGCTGTGGAGACTGGTTTGTGTCTTACCGGGACAAAAATCCGAACACAGGATTTCTCACAACGAGGCTCAATTAGACACGTACACATTGTAATCTCGAGGTCTACATGTATTTATTTTATTCGGCCCTTTCAAGATTATTTTACTCATATCGAGATGATCGTTAATCAGAGATGGACGAAAACCGGAGTATCCGGAGAAAAAACACCTGACCTTCAATTGCAGAACTTGGCGTCTCACATTTGACCCAAGTCAGGCTCGAATTAACTGAAACAGATGAATTTAAGTCGTTTTGCAACGTCTTCATTTGCATCCGAAAAATGTATCAATTTTGACACATGGATGAAGCATTTTCTCATATATATGTGTGTGTATTTTCATTTATTATATGACGTCGCGTCTGAGAGTGTAATAACGCCATGTAATATTTTCGATAATCCACTAGTGGATTAAATATGCAAATTAGCTAGATACGTCCCGTAACGTTACATGTACGACGTCCGTAAGGACGTCGCATTTACTAACGGCGGAATATTGTCATTATTGTAAGAATCATGAATAAAATGCGTTTTAAATGTCATATGATGAATAGAATCTTGCATTCGTGCTCATGTAGTATTGAATTTATTAAATTCGTTGAGGAAAAGGGATAAAATGCTCGGCAAAGCCTCGCATTTTATCCCTTTTCCTCAACTCGTTTAATAAATTCAATATTACATGAACACTCATGTATGATCCTCTATGTAACTAATGATATAAAGCCAGATCAAGGAGACTGGTCATTGAACCTGAATGTTAACCTTTACCACTGGGCTAATTCAGCAAGCGACAAGTTGGTAATATTTATCTGAGCCCCGCCAAGCGAATTTGTGTCTTCGAGCATTCCGTCATGGCAAATTTTAACTGCGCGTGCCCAGCCATTCAGAGGGGCCAGGGATATGGCTTTCTGTCTGAAGGTTCCGTTTGATTCACTGCTTGTATGAGCGAGTAGCGAAGGTTCTGGCGAGACTGCGCGGATGCGCAGGCTCGCCTGAACCTTCGCTGCTCGCATAGGCGATAAGTACCAAAATCGCTTGACGGGGCCCATCTTATAGTAAAAAAAACAGGACTTGACATCTCATGAAAAGAGACGATTTGCATGAAATGTGATTTCTTGCGTTATCTAGGAAAAAAAAAGAAAATGTATTTCAAAATGTCGTATACTGCGAAAAATATCCAGCGTCCAGAACATCAATATAATGGTGTTGTTATTTCTCTCTCCATCACATGAACAACTCCGTGAAATGAAGACCCTTTAAACCCCACTTCATATAGAGAAAATGGGGTTTACGGGGATATACATTAATTTTCTTATTTCTGCTCCAAGACATAGGCTGTGGGTACGCGTTAGAACCACCTCAATGAGGCGGTTCTAAAGAGCACCAACAACCTTTGTTTTGAGCATATATAAGAAAAATAGCACGGATTTTCATCAGAAAAGTAGCCATTTTTGAGTTGTGAAAATTGCACTATATCGCACGGGTGAGTTATCATAATGTCTCTCTTTTCAGTGTAAAGCTGTCTCCATATTATCTACCTGTTAAAGAAACAGAGGATTACATATGTTCAAAGCCGGCTGAATCGGGAATGAAGAAGTGTGGAAATTTACCCCGCTACCAGTTTGAGGGAATCAAGTGTAACGCAAGTGCCAAACCGTTTGTAAATAATACCCCCACGAACAGTTCCTGTGTTAACTGGAACCAGTATTACACGGTCTGTGACACCAGCGATAAAAATCCATTCCAAGGCGCCATATCATTTGATAATATAGGCCTAGCTTGCGTAGCTATCTTTCAGGTAAGTCAAACATGGGTCACAATCTGATTTTTGTTTGTTTTTTGGTTTGATGTTTAACGTCCCCGTCAACAATGTATAGGTCATTTTGGAGACGTTGCTTCCAGTTTGTAGGACTTTTACCCGACATTGAGATGGAATGACATCTCAAGACCTGTCGCCAAAAGCAACCTATAGGGTTTATAAGCATGGACGGTCCGACTCGCATCGCTTTGCCTGGGCAGGCTTAGATCATCTTAGCGATTTACCAGTACTCGTGTGTGGTCGGATTCAGCTCTGCGTGGAAGCATCATGCAGCCCATCTATTTCTTGAAGCACTGATGGGCGGGGCCCACACTCTGATGCTGCAAAAGAGAGATTGTGAGTTCATCACGAAAACACACCTCTATACTTTTGAACCGTTTGAATACGACTTTAATACAGTAAAACTGGGATTAACAGGGGTAAACCTTATTTTTCTTATTTCTGCTCTGAAATATATTTTGAGCAGAAATAAGAAAAAATATCACAATTAATCATCTTAAAATTTTCGTTTTTCCGGTGGTAAAGCTTACACTGTATTTGTATAGGCGCGTTTTCGTAATGACACCACGAAATGCACTGATGAAGCCATTATATCGAGCACCTACATATCCTGTCTAATGCCATAGCGTATGACTGCTGGCCAAAACTATTTCAGCAACCCTTATTCTTGCACCTTTGTCATTGGTGTTTCCCGAATACAGTATCCCCACAAGTGTTCATAGCATGCTTATTAGCCCTCAAAGAGGTACAAGAAGCAGTTTCCAACACTAGCCCAAAAGATGAAAAATAACCTCTGAAATTGGCATTCTACCATGATCTCTTTGAGCCAGCGTGCTGTCATAATAAACAAGTGCAACCGCAATGGTGACTCGCCGAAAACAGGACAAAAAGAGTGGCAATATACATAGGAGAGGAAAACTAGGAAGAGAAAAAAAAACACGAAAATTTTAAGATGAAAAAATATAATATTTTCCTTATTTATGCTCAAATTATAGATTGGGGGTACTCGTTAGAACCGCCTCGATGAGGCGGTTCTAACGAGTACCCACAATCTATATTTTTGAGCAGAAATAAGAAAACTATGGTTTTCTTACCCCTGTAAATCCCAGTTTTACTATATAAAAGTGGGTTAAAATATACAGCCGTGTTTTCATGATGTATTGTCTTCTTAATGTTTTACCCAGAAACTGCCGCATTAAAATAACACATTCGTGTAATATACACATCCGTGTGATATAGTGCATTTTTCAAACCTCAAAAAAGATATTTTTTTCAAATGAAAATTTGTGATATTTTTCTTATTTATACTCAAAACATAGGTTTTGGGTGGCGGTTCTTACGTGTACCACAACCTATGTCTTGGGGCAGAAATAAGGAAAATATTGATTACCCCCCGTGAACCCCAGTTTTCTCTATATAAAGTGGGGTTTAGAGGGGTCTTCTTTTCCCGGACTTGTTCAAGTGATTGATGGGCAAAGATTATGGAAATGTTAGGCGATTCAATAAGAGCAAATGTCACTGGTTACGCGATACAGATTTCATTTCAATATTCTTTTAATGGAGTCATATAATTAAAAAAAAAGAAAAAAAAAATGATTTGTAGACGATTTTCCAGATGTATCGATATAACCGAAATACTTCGAATAACCTTTAAGACATACTGCATCATAAAGTCATCATAATTTTGTTATCTAAAAAACTCTCCCTTTTTTCTTGATATTTCACCTGAACATAGTAACAGAATATCTCATACGTCGATACGAAGCTTCCAAAATGATATTTATTGTTTAATGATGTCATGAAATTGATCAGCTCGTAGATATTTCTGCTAAAACAGATGATAGCAGTTTTAAACTGGTTTTAATGCCGCTTGATGTTCCAGGGGAGCGGGGCTAGCGTCACTGCGCGCACCACAGATGTGAGTTATTCTGCACGTACCCAAAAACCATCATGTCAACTAGTCTGTGTAATGGACACCCACCTTATATAGAGACAGCTTGGGTTTACAGGGGTATACAAAATTATAAACCCGCAAACAAAGTTTGAGACGGGCGTATACTATTTCCACCTTGTCCGTCTGTCCGTAACACTTTGGGGTTTCCTGCATGTCTTGATCAATTATATTACATTACGAAAACACACCTTTACAAATACATTGTAACCTTTAGCGCCGAATAACTGAGAATTTTGGGATGAAAAATTGTGATATTTTTCTTATTTCTGCTCAAAATACTGATTGTGCGTACTCTGAAGAACCGCCTCATCGAGGTCTTTGAGCAGAAATAAGACAAATATCACACATTTTCATCTTAAAATTTTAGATTTTTGGCGGTGCAATTTACAATGTATTTGTTTAGGCGTGTTTTCGTAATGGACGCAAGTTCTGTAACGAAAGATCAGCCGGTTTTTCTCAAGGAAAAACGAATGACCAGAGAATCCTGTTTTTCTGCAAGGACTCCTGTATTCATTTCAAAAAACACGCCGATAAAACGAAAATTGTCGGCCCCCGCCCGTAGGGGCTTGGAGAAATCGATTGGACTGCGCGATGCTTCCACGCAGAGCTGGAACTGACCGCACATGGATACTCGTTAACCGCTTAGACAGATTAAGCCTGTCTAGGCAAAATGGTGCGAGTCAGACTGTCCAGTCTATATAGCCCCTATTGGTTTCGTTGGGCGGCAGGGCTTGAGATGGCATTTCATCTCAATGTCGGGGAAAAAAGTCCCACAAAACTGGAAGTAACGTCTCAAAAATGCCCTTAATAGTATTAGTGGGGACGTTAAACCACAATGAAATAAAAGTGTTTGGATGAAATATGATGTTTTGCAACATTCTTCTTGTGCGGAACAATGTTTTTTTTTTTTTTTTCATGCTGCACAATTAACATATTGAGCTGTGTGTCTTTAAGGAATTAAGATAGCTATGGGACCTTATAAAGAATGGCTTCATCATCAAACCGTCTGTTGGGTATTTAAATTCGTGACAGCTGTCGTCTCGTTTTGTTTTGTCATGTATTTTAACTGATTTAGAAACAACTTGAATCATTTTTCGAGGGAAATCGAGCGTTTGTATGAATGTCGTTCTCCAATATCCCCACCGTAGGTAAAAAATATACACGAGTCTTTATTTTATTTGGTCTTACTGGCGGAGTGGTACTGTATACGAATTTGTCCGGCCTTCCTTTAGCTCTCTTTATGGGCAAAATAGTTACTGTCTGTGTTTTCTGCACCAGGTAAGGAACCACCTTTGGGACTTTTCAGAACAAGTCGTAATTAACACTAAGTCTTTTAAATGGACTGTTCAAATGTGCTAATATTACAGATTGAACTGTCCAACCAATTTTGAATAGAATGTTCGAAACTGACCTAAAAATACCACATTTGAACAGTCCCAAAAGTAGTCTTAATATAGAAATGTTATTGTGCCTTAATATCCACATTTTTATTTTGTTCTATTTTCAGGTGATAAGTTTGGAAAGTTGGGTCAACATTATGTATTATATTCAAGATGCTCATTCATTCTGGGATTGGTCATATTTTGTAGCCTTAATTGTGGTAAGTTGCACCAATGTTCACTCTCAGACTTATCAGAGGATTGTGGCCACGTAAAATCGATTTATGCCGCCCCCCCCCCCCCCCACACACACAGTGGAATTCGTTTCCGCTGACCGTTCCAAGGCGGTTCTTCTGTCGCGGTTTATTTTTGTTATGATTTGTCTTTGGGTGTTTATGTCGCTTATATTATTTTATTTTGGATAGCCTATTGACCATTTTGTGGGAAAGTAACTGTCCTTTTGGCTTTCCGCCATTGATGTTTCCATTAGGGTCTGTTGTTTCATGTTTGTGTTTCTTTCCCTCTGGTGTCTCTGATGGGAGCTGTGGGTTGATTGTATCGATTCCTGATCATTGCCTCCACTTCTATTTTATAACAAAATCAAAGCGCTGACAGCACTGATGGATTGATTGACCCTGGGTATAGCCTAAAAAAATGTCCTGAAACCGAACTTAGATTGCTTCAGAGCATATATTTGACCCTTAAAGTACTGTATTTTAGCAAACATCAGACGCCGTGTTCAGATCCGCGGTTTGCGGTGCTTAAAAATGTACTGTTTTGGGTCGCTATATCTATATAGGTAAGGCAATTCAAAGTTGAAACCCGCATTTCGGTATAATCATGGGTCCTTAATTTCTGGAGGAGCAAATTATTTCTGGTATAACACATCCGTGTGGCATAGTCCATCCTTTCATATTTCCAAAAATATCATATCCATGATATATTTCTTTTAAGTGCTCCTAACATAGGCTGTGGAAGCTCGATAGAACCGCCTCACTGAGGCGGTTCTAACGGGTACCCCCAACCTGTGTCTTGGAGCAGAAATAAGAAAAATAATGTTTATGTGTAATATCATCACGTGAACAAGTCCGTGAAATGAAGACCCCCGCCCCTAAACCAAAATGTATAAAGGGAAAACTGGGGTTTACGGGGGTAAGCATTATTTTTCTTATTTCAGCTCCAAGACATAGGTTGTGGGTACTCGTTAGAACCGCCTCATTGAGGCGGTTCTAACGAGCACCGATAACCTATGTTTGCAGCATAAATAAGAAAAATGTCAAGGATTTTCATAAGAAAAGTAGCCAGTTTGGAGATGTGAAAAAATGCACTTTGTCGCACGGGTGTATTATCGTAATGTAAAGTGGGGTTCACAGTGGTTTTGATTGAACTGACTTGTTAGCGTAAGGCTCAAACGCCGTCACGAGACGGGGTTAGTTCGAGTCCCTGAAGATTGTCAGGAGGAATAACTCTGCGACATATGGGTATGTGGAGAACACTATTTAGCATCGCCCCAACAAGTAATGGTATGAGTACATTCAACACACACTTTTGTGTGATAAAATCAGAAAAAAGCTCATTCTCGACGAATACTCGTTATCTGGAAGAATCTATTAGTGACTGAACAACGTGTTCGATTCAATCTTGGCAAATGAAACAGCCATTTAAGTTCTACCGCCTTAAATATGCGGTTCTAAGTAGCATCTACTATGTATATTTGAAATATGGGGCCGCCGCCAATTGCGGCTATGAGAAATAGATTGGGCAGCATGGTGCTTCCACGCGGAGCTGAAGACGACCGCACATGAGTATCGATAAACCACTTACATGTAGAAGGTAAAAGGCTGTCCAGGCAAAATGATGCCAGTCGGATCGCCCATGCATATAATCCGTATTGGTTTCGTTGGGCGGCAGGGCTTGATATATCATTTCATCTTAATGTCGGGAAAATGTCCCACAACATTGGAAGCAAGTCACCAAAATGACCTAAATAATGTTGACTGTGAAGTTAAATCTCAATTCAAACAGACATATGAGCCCCGCCAAGCGAATTTGGGTCTTCGAGCATTCCGTCATGACAAGTTTTAACTGCGCATGCCCAGCCATTCAGAGGGGCCAGGGATATGGCTTTCTGTCTGAAGGTTCCTCTTGATTCACTGCTTGTATGAGCGAGCAGCGAAGGTTCTGGCGAGACTGCGCGGATGCGCAGGCTCGCCTGAACCTTCGCTGCTCGCATAGGCGATAAGTACCAAAATCGCTTGACGGGGCCCATATAATGTTTGAAACATGGCGCTAATTTTCTAGGAAACAGTTCATCATTCACATCCGTGAAAGAAAACCATTAAGAAAACACGCCAATTTAAATTTATTAAAAATTTTACCACCCAAAAATGAAATTATCTGATAAAAATGCTGTTATTTTTTGCATAATGCTGCTTAAACAATAATTTGTGGACACCCGTTAGAACCGCCTAGGCGACATGGTTGTAACGAGTGCCCACAATCTATGTTTCTGAGCAGAAATAAGAAAAATAACGTACATCCCTTTAAACCCAAGTTTAACTTATTAACATTGTGTTTAAGGGGGTTGAAATGATGTAGGCGAGTTTTAGAGCTGTCTGTACAAAAGAGTTCTCTTCAAATACAATGTATACATGTACCATGTTCCAGGGATTGGTAGTTTAATTTAGAAAAGTCGAATGCATAAGTTTCCTTTAATCAACTTATTCTGTGTAATAACATCAATTCACAATTGAACTTGTGCTAATTAGCTTAACGTGTCAACCAAAGGCTATGTTTGTTAACGATGTGAGTCTCCTGATAGACATTTCTGATTTGTTTCATTCCACGCACAAGACTTAATTGCGCTACTGCAGCACTCTTTTAACTTGGAAGGTGAATAAGTATCGTTTAGGAGCATGGCTGAAAGACAGCTATAGTAGCATTCAATATTCATTCATGGCCTCGGAAAAGCATGTGCATCCGCCCAATATGACAAGAGTTATATATATTCTCTCCTTGGACAGCCTAGAGGCTTATGGTTCATGCGATCGTCTGATCACACTGCGCCTATATTTTTCTCACAGGTCTTATTGTAGGTTTGGTCGGGCTCAATTGAAATACATTGCCTCATTTGAATTCATGTCTATTTACCTTAACCACTAATTGCATATTCGTCTGATTATACGTTTTAGAATGGAATCATGTGTCAAGGGAAAATACTATAGCATAAGGGCAAAGCATACTATGATCCTTATGACCATCGTTAAAGACAAACAAATACCCTAATAAGATGTAGCTAGTGTCGGTGGTCTGTCATTCAATGATTTGCAGTTTCAGGCGCAAATTGTGCACTGTACCTATCAATTAGGTAAAATGGCAGGCTCGACATACCTGAATAAGATTGATCGAACCGCTAAACCGAAACAGACCAAAAATAAGATGAAAATCTTCCTGCCCAGTTTGGTATACTGGCTGACTCGACAAATCTTTAATAAAGTTGACTGGGCCGTTACACTCCAAACAGAACCGAAAGGCAATATATAAAAAAGACGCAAACAAGCAAAGAAGACTATCTCATCATGTTTACAAGTCCATGAAATGTTGACCCTCGTAAACTCCACTTTATATAGAGAAAACTGGGTTTAAAAGGGTATACATTATTTTTCTTATTTCTAATCCAAGACATAGATTGTTGATACTCATTAGAACCGCCTCAATAAGGCGTTCGTACGAGCACACACATCCTATGAGGCGGTTTCTTCGAGCACCCACAACCTACGAGTATGTTTGAAGTAGAAATAAGAGAAATATCACGAATTTTCATCAGAAATTAACCGTTTGGATATGAAAGAATGCACAGTCTCGCATGGATATGTTTTCATAATGAAGCAAAGGAGACTATCCTACACGTATTGCAACATAAAAATGGTTTGACTGTAAAACTAAGGGAAAATAAACTGTAAGAAAAATAAACTAAAAGAAAAATAAAATGAGTTTTAAAAGCGTTCAATGGGAAAAAACAGTATTCTATTATCAAAAATTAGAGTTGTAGATATATTATGCCAGGCTTTATCTAATTGTACTAACATAATCATATTATTAGCATGTGCATACATGGATCTTCATTGTTTGGAAAATAAGGTATATCCGGGCTCAGCAGGACAAGGGTTAACAGAGCAGCTGTCATTTACTAGCAAACGAATGTGCCAATACTCATTGACTGTGTACATAAATAAGTAAATATTTGCCTGTACAATAAGTCGAGACTTGAGCTAGTCTCTGCATCCGCGCAACTTTATATTAGCCGCCATATTCTTGTCAGTACATTTATGAGTAGCTGGACAGGCCAGTTTATGTCTAACCTGGTCGGAGCATCACGAAAACACGCCTATATAATTCTTATCACATTGAATCTCACTTTTATAGAACAACACTGGGGTTTACAGGGGTATGGAGTACCAACAATCACCCAGAAAAGTAATAAGAAATGTATATATATTCTTTGTTTCAGCGGTAAAATTGACAATATACAGTAGAACTTCGATGGCTCGAACACCGATGGCTCGTTTACCATTGATATGTCGAATCCATTCTTGAGGCCCTAGCGAAATCCTCTACATAAGAAATAGTGGGGCATAAGTAAGGAGATTTTAGTCTTTTATCTTGCAAATGTATGCTGTGTGTACTCATTAGAATCGCCTCGATGAGGCGATTCTAATGCGTACACACAGCATACATTTTCACTATAAAACACCGAAAAGATGTCTAAAAGTATCTCGTTATGCCTCCTTGCAGTAGCCTCAGTGGCTTCAACTATCCCTGTCTCGAACAGATTTTCGAGGTCCCAAAGGTGCTCGAGCCATCGAAGTTTGACTGTATTTGAATAGGCGTGTGTTCGTAATGAACTCGCTGATGGGTATTCTCGCGACAGTGCTAATATATTGTCTGTTCTTTTTTTTTTTCATTTTTCAGATCGGTTCCTTCTTCATGATTAATTTATGTTTAGTTGTTATTGCGACGCAGTTTTCTGAAACTAAGAAGCGTGAGACAGAGCGGATGCTACAGGAACGAAAGCGGTTCCAGTCCTCCAGTACACTTGCTAGTAACTCGGAACCAGGCGGGTGCTATAAAGAACTGTTAAAATATATTGCGAGGCTGTATAGAAGAGCCAAACGAAAACTTTTAAAGCTTTATTATCAAAAGACAGGCAAAAACAAAAACCAAAGAAAAATCAAACCAGAGCTTTCATTGCGGAAAAAGAAGCGAAAAGGTACACATAATCATCAGCATTGTCATCATCGTTCAAAATGTCCAAAACATGCGCATTATCATTATGTATATGTGAACCACGAGAGTGTGCCTGCTTATAATGACAATCCATTAGCGCCACGAGCGAGTCCTGAGATGTCAGAGATTGATCCTGTATCATCACCACGTAGGCCTCCTTTTCTAACAGTTCCTAGTTTTAGTTTAAGTGCACAGCCATCATCAGAATCACTTAACACGTTAGCTATTGCAGCAGCGGATATATTGACGCCGTCTTTATTCAAATCTTATGTACCGTCACCAAATCACCTGTCGCCGCATGTTTCACATAGTCGGACACATTCATTTAGCGGAGAAAGTGTGAGGCATTTGCAGTTCTTTCCTGATGTGATATCTCAAAGCTCGAAGAATGCAGCGCTTGCAGCTTCCAATACACTTGTGAATGAAGAATGTGATACGTTTAAATTTCGTCATAGTGCAGAAAAAGGCAAGTATTTTATGTTATATGAGCTGCGTTGTGAGAAATCTTGCTTGTTTTATACTTAGGAGTGAAATCAATGCATATCTGAAACACATTACGAAAACACGCCTATACAAATGCATTGTAAACTTAACCGCCGAAAAAAATCGAAAATTTTATGGTGAAAAATTGTACTATTTTTTCTTATTTCTGCTCAAAATATTGATTGTGGGTACTCGTTAGAAGCGCCTCTTCGAGGCGGTTCTGATGAGTACCCCCAACGATATTTTAGAGCAGAAGAACAAAAATAAGGTTTACCCGTGTAAACCCCAGTTTTACTATATAAAAGTGGGGTTCAAGGGGGTCAAATTATATAGGCATGTTTTCGTGATGCATTAGATAACAGATCCGTTTGACATGGTGCAAACTTTCATATCTACAAACCGATGAACATTTGTTATATTTTTTCTTATTGATACTCAAATGATAGGCTGAGGGTGCTCGTTAGAACCGCCGGCTCTAACAAGTACCCTCAACCAATATCTAGGAACAGAAATAAAAAGAAATGTGTACTCCTGTAAACCTCAGTTTTCTCTATAAATAGTGGGGTGTAGAGAGATGTGCATTGCCAGAACTTGTTAACGTGATGGATAGTATACCTCTGAGAGGTTTCTTAGACTGAGCATGACGGTGTTTCTTTTATCTATAATATCTGCGAAGAACGATTTCATCATAGCGAGACTCATATGTGCTTTGTAACTTCAATACGCATACTGCGCCTGCGTCCTCTGCGTCATCATATGCTACAGTAACTGTACTCATATTTATTTGCAGTACTTTGAACAAAATATTATCAGACAGGCCACCGTCTCTACATGTATAGAGAGAAAACGACGGGTTTTTCACAAGTCCGTGCGATGACCATCCCTCTAAACGCCACTTTTTCTATAGAGAAAACTAGGGTTAACAGGGGATTTATTTTTTCTTACTTCTGTTCCAAGACTTGTGTTGTGGGTACAAGCTAGAATCGAGGCGATTCTAACGAGCTCTTTCAACGTTTTTTTAGCATTAGTAAGAAAAATTTCGCAAATTTTCAAAAGAAAATAAGTTTTTTAGAGATATGAAAGAATGCTCTGGGTCAGACGGATGTGCTATCGTCATGTTATAAATTGCTTAGAATGACGCTTATTAAGTGGATTGCACTGTGATTTCATTAGACTAAAACGCCTGTGTGTCTAAGTGCTTCTTTGCTTTTTTTCATGGCTCCAAAATGGTCGTGCTCAAATGCAGATTTGTAAAATGTTTAAATATTTCTTATTTCTGCTAGAACAAGACTTAGGAAAAAATACTTGTTAATTCAAGTTTTCTCTACTTAGAGTTTACTCTCTTTTTTACGTAATGCGTGTGCTTAGTAACATCATGAAAACACGCCTATATAATTTTGACCCCATTGAACCTCACATTCATATAGTAAAATTGGGGTTCTAACGAGTACCCACAATCTATTTTTTGAGCAGAAATAAGAAAAATATCACAATTTATTTTATCTTAAAATATTAATTTTTCGGCGGTTAAGTTTACAATGTATTTGTATAGGCATGTTTTCGTAATGTCCAACTTTATAATTGAAATGGAACCAATGCATAATCAATGCAAACAATTGTTCCCATAAGCGAATTCCATTGCTCTGTCTAGCTTGGTATTGGCATGAGACTGTATTACATAGATTTGTTACCGTAGCTTGTTTGTTTGTATTGGGGTTTAGCGGCCCGGTCAACACTATTCAGGTCATTTTTGAGCCGGTCAGTTTACCTATCCACACTTTTCTTGGGCAGGTTGATACGTAAGCGGTTAACCAGTTAAGTGCACATCCTTCCGCCAGAAACTGACAACTGCCCTTATTGAATCAGCAGAAAGGAAGGAATGACCATAGAAAAGATTTCATGGTCAATCTTCAGGAGAGAATGTTGCCGACCCCCACAGGATTCGAACCCGCGTCCTCCTGATCACCAGTCAGACGCGCATCCGAATGAGCCACCGAGGCTGGCTTGTTACCGTAGCAACACGTTAACAAGTACGTGTACTGAACCTCGCTCTTAACGCTTTTTATATAGAGGAAAGTGAGGTTTACAAGGATGTTCCTTATTTTCCTTTTTTTTAAGTAAAAAAGTATAGATTGTGGGTACTAGTTACTACCGCCTCATTTGGTTCTCTTGAACACCGCCACTGTATATTTTGACTTTAAATAAGAAAAAATATCGAATATTTATTTCCTGTGAAAAGGCTAGTCCTAGAGATAAAAACATCATGAAAACACACCTATATAATTTTGACCCACCTTTAGCACCACTTTTTAATATAGTAACATTGGGCTTTACAGAAGTAAACCTTATTTTTCTTATTTCTGCTCTAAAATAAAGATTGTTGGTACTCGTTAGAACCGCCCCAATGTGGCGGTTCTAACGAGTACCCACAATCTATATTGTGAGTGGAAATTAGAAAAATATCAGCAAATGTCATTTTAAAATTTTCTTTTTTTTTTTTTTTTTTTTTTTTGCGTTAAAATTTACAATGTATATGTATAGACGTCTTTTCGTAATGGACGCCATTTAGCGCACCGGTGTGTTGTCGTTATCAGGGAAACAATATAAGTTTACTCTTTCCACACGTTACATGTAAGGTTCTTGGATAGAGCCTTAAGGAAGTTGCTCGCACGTAGAATATAAGAATCTTATATTGGTGTGAGGGGTGGATGGAAAAATCCATCCCGAGGGACACTGTCCGGCATCACGAGGCTTGCCGAGTGATGCCGGACAGTGATCCCGAGGGTCGGATTTTTCCACCCCTCACACCAATATTGGATTCTTTTTCTTGTATACCTTCCATTTCTTAGCGCGGATTTTAATGCTGCAGTCACTTCGGTTACCAACGTCCGCCGTATTGTGTTGACTCTGCAGGAATGTTTAGTGACGTCACGTAACGTGCTGTGACGTCAACCTTAACGACGGCGCATACAAGGTCGTATTCAACCAGTGCATTTGTCAAACACGCGAGTATATTCGATTTTGGGTCGGAACACCAGGGTCAGAACATAAATTTCTATCCCAGGGTAAAATCACGAATTTGCTTGTCTGGTGTGCAAGAATCCTTTTTCTTTGTTTTGACATAACGCAGCATGTGCATATGTGCCCTCTTATAAAAAGAGAAATTCTTTTCATAAGTGGGTTCATTGTCAACATACTGGTTTATGTATCTACTGAAAAGGAAACGAACGTGAAATAAATAAGGAAGACGCGTCTAGTTGAATTTTAAAGCTGTCTTGAATGCCTAAAAAATGGCAGATTTCCCTTTAAGCTTGATATCTATTTCCCTTTTCTGCTTCTGTTTCTTAGGGCTTATTAGAACCCCATCATTGAGGCAGTTTGCACTACTAACAAAGTGCAGTGTTTTATTTTGTTAATTGGCTTTGTGTCGTTGGTTCATGTTTCGCCTAATCTTTTGTGCGTGCCTCCATGTCGCTTACCTCCTTTAGGGACTTACGATGGTACATTCTTTGATTGTGGCATTTCCTTTATGGGTGACTCTTTATACTATTTTATTTTAGTTCGATTGCAAGGGAAGCTTCAAGCTTATTTAATCGCTCTCGAACACTCATGCCGGATGTTTTCACTCGCGCGAGAGAGACAGTGACTATTACACCACTGCTACATGTACCCATTTACACCTGGATGGAGTGAGGCAGTGTCATTACGTGTCTTGCTCAAGGACATACCCCAGTACCGGGTGCTGGATTCCAACGCACAACCTCTCGATCATGAGTCGAACGCATTAACCACTGCGCTATCGAGGCTGAGTGACTTTTTCTTACCAGTTTACTTAACCCTTATCTTGCTGAATATTCATCTAAGCCACACCCATTTCATTTTATCAACCAATCAAATCAATTGATGTAATTTATTGCTATAAATTCGTAAACTGAATGCCAAACAGTGTAGATCCTGATCAGATGGCTTCTTCAGAAGCTATCTGATCTGGATCTACACTGTTTGCAAAGATAGGGGTTGTCGTGAACAGCAAGATAAGGGTTAATTGTATAAACACCTCATCTCTCACTTTAAAATGTGATAAACACAGACATTGGAACACTTTTTTGGGGGCTTGTTTCATTACGAAAACACGCCTATACAAATACATTGTAAATTTTACCGCCGAAAAATCGAAATTTTTAAGAAGAAAAATTGCGACATTTTTCTTAAAAATAAGGTTTACCCGTGTAAACCCCAGATTTTCTATATAAAGAGGGGTTCAAGGGGGTCAAAATTATATAGGCGTGGTTTCGGGTTTAATGATTTGAATTAAATGTCTTTGTAAGCCAACTGTGCCCTTACTACTTTCGAAAATACATCTTTATAAATACATTATAAATTTTACCGCCGAAAAAGAAAACGAAAATTTTAAAGATGAAAACTTGTGATATATTTCTTATTTATGCCCAAACTAGAGATTGTGGTTACTCGTTAGAACCGCCTCATTTAACGAGTACCCACAATCTATATTTTAGAGCATAGTAAGCCCCAGTTGCCTCTATATAAAGAGGGGTTTAGAGGGTAGCTCATTTCACAAAACTTGTTTTGGATGGCCTATTGGCCATTTTGTGGGAAAGAAACTGTCCTTTTGGCTTTCCGCTAGTGATGTTTCCATTACGGTCTGTTGTTTCATGTTTGTGTTTCTTTCCCTTTGGTGTCTCTGATGGGAGCTGTGGGTTAATTGTATCGATTCCTGATCATTGCCTTCACTTTTATTTTGTTAACATAATGTACTTTGTAAAAATCAGAAGCTCCAAACTGAATGTGTCACAATTATATTCCTTAATGGAATTATACCATATCATAGTTTTCCTGTCATTCTACAATGGACACAAGCTTATGGTTTCCTTTCAACAACAACAAAAAAAACATTAGGAAAATGTCCTTATTTTACAGAATAGAATCTGTTCCTCGAGAGTAAATTGTTTTCTCTATTCGTAGTGACATAAATGATTTTGAAACTCTAACCTCCCCAGAAGGCATATTCATATAACGCCGCTGTTATAGTCACGAAAACATGCCTTTATAATTTTGACTCCCTTCCCTTGAATCCCACTGTTATATAGTAAAACTGGGGTTTACAGTAGTAAACCTTATTTTTCTTATGTCTTGTCTAAAACAGATTGTGGGTACTCGTTAGAACCGCCTCGATGAGGCGGTTCTAACGAGTACACACAATCTATGTTAAGAGAAGAAAAGAACAACAAATTGCAATTTTTCATCTCTAAAATTTTGATTTTCCGGCGGTAAAATTTACAATGTATTTGTATAGGTGTGTTTTCGTAATGTTATTGGATAATGCCATGAGACCACACTTGTAATTACGCCTCATTTCTCGCTTCATGGTGCCGTCTTTGACAACTCTATGTTTTTCTATTGAAATTCTTCTTGACTTCTTCAGCAATAAATCCGTTAAAATCGTTATATGTTAAACATAATCCTACACTAGTGGTCATTTAAAATGAAATATGAGCCGGCGCATGACAAAACCTACAATATAACCGGACTCAAATCAACCTGCGCACCCACTCACTATGACAAGACCTTTTGCCTATGTCTCTTTACATAGATATTAGCCTATCGTAGGTACATGCGATCAGCGAAGACTCTGATCAGACTGTGCGAATGTGCAGGCTAATCTGAGTCTTCGCTTTGTCTCTCAAGCCTTTTTGTAGATTTTCTCATGCACTGGCTCATTTATTAAACTTACTCGTTTCATAAAGTTCATATGAAACGACCACTCGTGTAAGATTATCTTTTTTGTTCTGATTTTTAGGTTTATCAGATAACTATCTAGGAGAGAATGTAAATGACAAGTATTATCCCCGTCTCTCATGTGCCTTATCTAGTGACTATGAATTATACCCCTGTTGTCACCATGACTGTGAGTTAACAGACAATGACAATGATATGGACTACGAGTGGAAAATTGAACACCGTTGTTCCTGTTGTAAAAATTCTGAAAAGGAGCCAGAGAAGCCGAAAGGTATTATCATATTTATACTTTCATGTATGTTGTTATTTTCAGGTTTTACGTTGCCGTCAAGACCACTGAGGTCTATTTGGACATTTTACTTCCGATTTTGTGGGACTTTTACCCAACATATAGATGAAATGACATCTCAAGCCCTACCACCCAGAGAAACCGCTAAGTTTTGCCGACCGTTAATCTGAGGTGTTCGAAAACCGAAGTACCCGGAGAAAACCCACCTGACTTTCCTTAACAGAGCATAGCGTTTCATCTGTGGTCAGAGCGAGGCTCGAACCACAGCGGCGAGAAACTTTATGATTAAGAGTCAGCGCTCTAACCGATTAGGCCACAAAAACTGTTAGGTTTCACCATAATGTAGTTACCATTTTTTGTCCTCTGGGATCGATGAGATAGCTCAGTTGGTAGAGTGTCCGATCCGGGGAACGGAAGGTCTCGGGTTCGATCCCGGGCCGCGACATACCAAAGTCGTTAAAAATGGTACTAGCTGCTCCTCGCTTGGCACTCAGATTTACGGGGTAGAGCTAGGACTGGTCGATCCAGTGTCAGGATAATGTGACTGGGTGTGGTATCATGTAATGTGTCTGGGACATGATACTTCAGTGAGGCAGCACTATAAACGTGAGCATTGAGCTCCCTGTCCCAACCAGACACCGTCGTGATATAATTAAAAAATTGTTGAAAGCGACGTTAAACCCGAATTCACACACACACACACACACACACACACACACACACACACACACACACTCACACACACACACACACACACACACACTGGGATCGGTGATTCCATTGTGGAATTTTGAAACTATTTAAGAGTTACTGATGATGCCCTTGTCTCCCCCCCCCCCCCCCCACACACACACACAAATGTTACACTCCATAATTTTAGTTATATTGTTTATTCCATTCCTCCAAAGGATAACCTTTTTTATAGAATATATTTAACGTCACTGCAGCTGGTGTTAAGCAGTGAATCAAAAGGAACCTTCAGACAGAAAATCATATCCCTGGCCCCTCTGAATGGCTGGACATGCGCAGTTAAAATTTGTCATGACGGAATGCTCAAAGACACAAATTCGCTTGGCGGGGCTCATATAATGTCATAAGCCATCACGTTAACACGCCCATGGAATGAACACATCCGAACACCCGCTGCTTTTGCATAAAACTGGGTTTACGGGGAAATAAATTGTTTTTTTTTTTTTTATTTCTGTTCAAAAACATAGCTTGTGGGCACTCGTTAGAACCGCCACAATAAGGCGGTTCTAACGGGCACACTTAACATATCCATAACGCAAACACGCCTATACAAATGCATTGCCACCTTTATCGCCGAAAAAATGAAAATTATATGATGAAAAATTGTGATATTTTTTCTCATTTCTGCTCAAAATATAGATTGTGAGCACTCGGTAGAACCGCCTCATCGAGGCGGTTCAAACGAGTACTCACAATATATATTTTAGAGCAGAAATAAGAAAAATAAGGTATACCCCGGAAACCCCAGTTTTACTACAGTAGAACTTCGATGGCTCGAACACCGATGGCTCGTTTACCATGGATGTGTAATTTTTGCAAGCAAAATGATTATATTGTGGCTGTGTTTATCCATATATGAAAAATTAAATCTTACAATCATTACCTGTAAAATGTCTCTTTTTTCGATTTTGGGGGCCAGATCTTATTATTATGTCCCCCCACCCGAAAGGGAGGGGGACATATTGGTTTTGGTGCGGATCCTGTCGGCGTCGGCGTTGGCGTTGGCGTTGCCTCTTGTCTGCACTCTATCTCCCGAATGGATGGATGGATTTTAAATAAACTTACACAGATACACCATTGGGAGGGGGGAAAGTACTGATTAGATTTTGGTGACCTTGGTCTAATTTTCAAGGTCACAGTGCTCAAAACATTGTCGAATTTTAGGCCAAAAAAGCTTGTCTGCACTCTATCTCCTGAACCAATGGATGGATTTTGTTCAAACTTGGTACATAGTATAATTGGGATAGTCTCAAGAACTGATAAGATTTTGGTGACCTTGACCTAATTTTCAAGGTCACCACGGGACTTAGACTGTTAAAAATAAGCTTGTCTGCACTCTGTCTCCTGAACCAATGGATGGATTTGGTTCAAACTTGGTACATAAAGTAAGTGGGATAGTCTCTAGAACTGATTAGATTTTGGTGACCGTGAACTAATTTTCAAGGTCTCCACGGGACTGAGACTGTTAAAAATAAACTTGTCTGCGCTGTGTCTCCTGACCCGATGGATGGATTTGGTTCAAACTTGGTACATAAGGTAAGTGTGACAGTCTCTAGAATTGATGAGATTTTGGGGACCTTGACCTAATTTTCAAGGTCACCACGGGACTTAGATTGTTAAAAATAAGCTTGTCTGCACTCTATCTCCTGAACCAATGGATGGATTTGGTTCAGACTTGGTACATAAGATAAATGGGATGGTCTCAAGGACTGGTTATATTTTGGTGACCTTGACCCAATTTCCAAGGTCACCACGGGTCTTAGGCTGTTAAAAATAAGCTTGCCTGTCATCTTTCTCCTGAACCAAGGGATGGATTTGGTTTAAACTTAGTACATAAGATAAGTGGGGTAGTCTCTAGAACTGATTAGATTTTGGTGACCTTGACCTAATTTTCAAGGTCACCAAGGGACTTAGACTGTTAAAAATAAGCTTGTGTGCACTTTATCTCCTGAACCATTGGGTGGATTTGGTTCAGACTAGGTACATAAGATAAATGGGATGATTTCATGAACTAATTAGATTTTGGTGACCTTGATTTAATTTTCAAGGTCACCACAGGTCTTAGCACTGTTAAGAATCAGCTTGTATGCACTGTATCTCCTGAACCAGTAGATGGATTTGGTTCAAACTTGTGGGATTGTCTCTAAAATTTATTAGATTTTGATGACCTTGACCTAATTATCAAGGTCACCATGGGACTAGACTGTTGAAAATAAGCTTATCTGCACTCTTTCTCCTGAACCAATGGATGGATTTGGTTCAAACATGGTATATAATATAAGTGGGAACGGCTTAAGAACTGATTAGATTTTGGTGACCTTGACCCAATTTTCAAGGTCACCACAGGACTTAGACGTTAAAAAATAAGCTTTCAGCACTCAGTCTCCTGAATGAGTTGATGAATAGAATTTTTGCAAGAAGACCATATACAAAAGAAACCACTCAGTTTCCTGAATGAGTGGATATATAGAATTTTTGTAAGAAGACCATAAACAAAAGAAATGTCAAGATGCTCTGGACTTCAAGCTGGTGGGGGGACAAATGTTTTCCTCTGAAAACACTGTTCTAGTTTGTTATATATTTTGCAAACACACAAGAAATGGTCTTATACTTAAAAAACAAACAATGTTGACGGTGATAAGATACCGCCAGCTATGGAGTCTGATCTAAGTCTACACTATTTATCGATGTCACATTCTTGAGACGTTATGCACATTATGTTTCATCCATAGACGTAGCATGATATGAAAATTTGCGGTTAGTTGCTTTTTTTCACCACGGTGTTTGCTTAATATTTTAGGTATCCTCCGACGTGCTCGTGCAGTTGTAGAAACCATTGTTGAATCTAAATATTTCTCTAGAGGAATTTTGTTTTCAATTCTTATCAACACACTTAGCATGGGAGTTGAATATCACGAACAGGTAATGTATACACGATTTAGAATTTACCGTATTTCTATAAGATTCTGAATTATAGTTTCCAATAAATGCCATTTTTACCATATCATAAATAGTTTATATTCTGCTAACATGTCCAAGTTATTTCATTATTTTTTATAATTTATTCCCGATTGGCAATCCGTTTGAGGCTCTTTATTTTCTGAGCTAATGGATGGATTCTTACAAAAATTGCATTGTACATCACTGGGACAATGTGAAACAGTGGTCAGGTTTTAATGGACTTGGCCATGTTTTCAAGGACACATGCTCCAGAAAGCTGTCAATCAAAGTTGGGCCAAAACAACTTCTATGCAACGAATTTATTAATGATCGCCGAGCTTTGTATCATAAAGCATTGCATGATTCCAAAGACTCGATGCTCAGTCTCTGGTCTGGCCCATCGGAGTGAATTGTTTTTCCTCAAGCATTTCAGTTATTTCTCGCTGTCGAGTACTCCCCGTTGCTTCACCTGTCCGGTTGTTTGATTTTTGTGTTCTCGGAGATGTTGCATTAATGAGTTAGGACGCCTTCATTCGGACTGAACCAATTATCTGTCAAAGGCGCGACGGAAGTAAGGGCGAGGATTGCGGATTACGGGATCAATTTTAGCACCAAAGCGGTTCTTCTTACGCGGTTTATTTTGTTATAGTTTATCTTTGGATGTGTGTTTCGCTCAATAATACATCTTTTTGTTTTGGATAGCCAATTGGCCATTTTTGGGGAAGGTCACTGTCCCTTTGGCTTTCCGGTATTAATATTCCCATTAGGGTCTAGTTATTTCATGTTCGTGTTTCTTTCCCTTTTCATGTCTCTGACAGGAGCTGTGGATTAATTATTCGATATCTTGTTTATATCTTTTTCCTTAACCCCATTCGCAAAGACACAGGCCTCCAAAACTGTCAAAAATGGACCACAATATTTTGTCTGCATCCTATCTTCAAAATTTTGTTTTCGGTTGTGGCAAAACTTACTAATATACACCTTTGCAACATGCTGTCATTGACCATATTTTCGCTGTGGGTTAATTGTATCGATTCCTCATCATTGCCTTCACACTTCTCTTTTAGGTGACCTTGACTTCATTCCCAAGGTCACAGGTCACAAAAGCTGTCGAACGTAGGCAGATTCAGTAAAGTATACCGGTGTTACCAATCAAAGACTTGTTTAGACATTAACCACCTTGACCTCATTTCCAAGGTCGGTAAACTACCAAAAACTGTCGAATTCGAGCTAAATAGCTAATGTGTTACCTATCTCCTGGGCGAAACTATAAATTACATTAAAAGTGATATGGTATATCAATGCAATATGCCAACGCTCCCATTCCATTTTGGCGACCCAATGCGGTTCTTCCGTCGCGGTTTAATTTGTGTACTAATGGGACGTTGAATGTGTGTTTCGCTTTTATATATATTTTTGTTTTGGATTGTCAGTTGGATGTTTTGTTGGAATGGATCTGTCAGTTTGGCTTTCCGCTAGTGATGTTTCCACTAGGGTCTGGTTTTTTGGTGTTCGTGTTTCTTTCCCTTTTTGTGTTTCTAATCGGAGGTGTGGGTTAATTGGATAGATTCCTGATCAGTGCATTCACTTCTATTTTCCAAATACTGTCCAAATTTGGTCAATTGATAGCTCATCTACACCCTATCTTCTAAAGTACTTTATGTACTGTAATTAGATTTAGTACAATATGTTAATGTAACCGAACAAGATTTCGATGACCGAGACATTTTCAAGATCACATACTCGCAAAAACTGTAAAATTTCGACCGAATACAGCTTGTCTGCACCTTATCTCCTGAATTTTGACCAGACAAGGAGCAATAAATCAATGGACTCTACCAAAACTTTGTTAGATATTGGTAACTATTATTTCGTTTTCAAGGTCAGACGAGTGCTATATGATCACATTTTGCCCTTTCTTCACTGTATCTCCAAAACTAATTGGTGACTTCTGTCCAAATTTTGTTTAATTTATTAGTTTAACATTATTATGAATTTGGTTATATTTCCGTGACGTTTACCGACTTTTCAGTGTCACACTGGCCAAAAGATATTTCAGTTTGTCTACGCCATACCAAGCTGGTAGAGCATATCATGGCAACGTAACAGAACTTGGCCTATTTTTCAAAGGCAAATAGTTTACGGGTCATATCTATGTTGAAGTAAATACGAATTTGTGCACTGATTAAATAACGCTAACAGATATTATAAATAAAATATCTCTGGAAACTTTTATTAATTAAATCCATTTAAACCACACCATGTCAAAAGAAAACTAAACTTTAATATGTATTTAGAATCAAAACGCCGTTGGGACAGGCCTCAGATTCTATGACGGGTCCAGCATAAAGGCTTACTGAGAATGAGAGAGAATTAATTTTATGTAATGTTGGTTGGTGGTTGATGCACTGTCTATGGTTCGGCCAGTCGCAGTTTAACTGTTGGTTTTCTTTTGCTCCAGCATTTCAGTGGTTTCTTGCTGTCGAGTCCTCCTCTTTGTTTCAGCTCTGTGGTTGTTTGATTTTTGTGTTCACGGAGAAGTTGCACTAATGAATTAGGAGGCCTTCATGTGGACTGAACACATTATTTGTCTAAATCGCGACGGAGGTGTGTGTGTGTGTGTGTGTGTGTGTGTGTGTGTGTGTGTGTGTGTGTGTGTGTGTGTGTGTGTGTGTGTGTGTGTGAATTCGGGTTTAACGTCGCTTTCAACAATCTTTCAGTCATATCACGACGGTGCCTGGTTGCGACAGGGAGCTCAATGCTCACGTTTATAGTGCTGCCTCACTGAAGTATCATTTCCCAGACACATTACATGATACCACACCCAGTCACATTATCCTGACACTGGATCGACCAGTCCTAGCTCTACCCCGTAAATCTGAGTGCCAAGCGAGGAGCAGCTAGTACCATTTTTAACGACTTTGGTATGTCGCGGCCCGGAATCGAACCCGAGATCTACCGTTCCCCGGAGCGGACACTCTACCAACTGAGCTATCGGGGCCGGTCGCGACGGAGGTAAGGGCGAGGATTGTGGCCACGTAAAATCGAGTTAAGCCCCCCCCCCCAGTGGAATTCGTTTCACTGCCCGTTCCAAGGCGGTTCTTCTGTCGTGGTTTATTTTTGTTTTGGCTTGTCTTTGAGTGTATGTATCGCTTATATTATTTTACTTTGGATAGCCAATTTGCCATTTTGTGGGAAAGTATCTGTCCTTTTGGCTTTCCGCTAGTGATGTTTCCATTAGGGTCTACTTGTTTCATGTTTATGTTTCTTTCCCGTGGTGTCTCTGGTGGGAGCTGTGGGTTGTATCGATTCCTGATCATTGCCTTCACTTCTGTTTAAAATAGATGTGAAGGCAATGACAGGAATCAGTAGTTACATTATAGCTTTCATCCAAGACAGCAAAAGATATTCAGTTTGCAAACACTTTTAGACTGACCAGTAGCTTCCATTTCCTGTCTTCACTGCGTTTCTTGTTTCAAAAGGCAACTTGTATAACTTTTTTCTCTTTGAGTGTTTTATAGATGGCTGTTGAATAAAACTGTTATACACAGACACTCCATGTGTAAGCATATTGACATGAGTCTCTTATAGAACAATTTTTTTGAACTTTTATTGGAAATGTTTGTCGAGAATATTATGGCTTTGCGCGCTCATATGTGTTTGTTGCTTTTTACAGCCTGAAGAGCTCACCCAGACTCTGGAGATCAGCAATTTAGTTTTTTCTTGCTTGTTTGCCGTTGAAATGTTTCTGAAGCTCATAGCCTACGGAATCTTTGGTTATATCAAGAACGGGTTCAACGTTTTCGATGGCGTTATTGTAATACTCAGGTATGTTAACCTGCAGACCTCACTATGATAAGGTACTTATGCTGTATGATTTCATTCATCGTTCAAGGGCAGGGTCTGGAAAAAATCATGACATTTTTCACATTTTTGCTCGTAATATATTTTGTGGTATTCTGAAGAACACACTCATAAAGACCTCCTTAGCTTGATGGTAGGTAGCACATAATCATTTAGGCGGATATAAAGTACACGCGAGGTATGACTTGGAACAGAAGTGGCACCTTGGTCAGCCAAACGTTTATGTTTCGTTGACAAAGGTACTACTTACAAATACATGCTTATAATCCTTATTGTTGGTCAAAACGAATTGCTGAAAACGAATGTAACATGCAATGGTCATCTTCCTCTGCGCGAAACTGTCCAATAAAAGATTAATATTTATTCATCTTGTGTTATGATTTGATTATACATTGTATGGCGGTATAAGTGAGCAGCATCAAAGATAGGCAAATATAGTTCAACGTAACATCCGGTTATCGTCACATTATTGCTGAGTACGTCGAATAGTAACATTATTGCACAGCACATTTCTCGCAATCATGCGATATCTTTCATAAACGATACACTGCATGATATGAAAGTAGCCGTGAAACACATCATTGAAATTTCATTTTTCAAAGTTTATGATAAGAAGACAATCTGGCGAAACATTAAGCCTTATCTTTACAGTGATGTAATATTGAAGCCTTCTTTGGAAACACGCGCACCAAGCGGGCATATGCAGAGTTGCAAACTTGAGCATTGTTTATAAACTTTCAAGAAAAATGCGATTCCTTCTATTTGTAATGTTTTCTTTCTTTCCACCTTTATTGCTTTATTTTATAGCTTTGTTCAATCGGACATCATGCTTATCAAAAGTTTGATTAAGATGTGGCGACTTCAGTCTCCGGTTCTGGTAGTATTATTGATGGAAAAGTGATTGTTAAAATGTGTCTATACTTCTATATGCATTATCATCCTGTGGCGAGATTTTGCATTTTTGTTTTCTCTTTTCAGTCTGGTTGAACTACTCAGTGCCGATGGAGGGAGCGGTTTATCTGTGCTAAGAACGTTTAGATTACTACGAATACTGAAACTAGTTCGGTTTATGCCGGCACTTCGTCGACAGCTCATTGTTATGTTAAGGACCATGGATAATGTGGCCACATTTTTTGCCTTACTACTGCTTTTTATGTTTATATTTAGGTAGGTTGACAATTTAATTTCTTACATATTATGCATGCAGTATGTTATGAAACACAGAGAAATTGTGAAACTCATTTACATGTATGTATTTGCAACTGGCTCTATTATTATTATTATTATTATTATTATTTTTCAGTCTCATTCATGTAAATTTAAGAATTTTACGTCATAAAATAATGTGCTTTAAACGTTTGTGAATGCAGCTCCTCAAAAACTAAATTCACTTTCTGGCTCGGATCCATTGTTTAGATGAAACTGTTCAGTTAAAATGACATCCATTTGCACGTTTTGATAATGACCTATCTGTCAACATTTATCAGTCATTAACAGGGTGCAATATTTGAGAAGATTCAGCATTTTAGTTCAGAAAGATGTTTGCACCAATATACGCAACTTCAGGGGAATGGGAACACCTGGCAGATTTTATCGGCCATTTTTCAAAACGAAAAGACTTTTGGGACTTCCTGTTCGCTTTTCTATAAACATTATCCCACGGAAAAAGGGGTCTACTCTTATAGTAAAGAATTTTCTTCTCGAGGACAAATTCTTTCCTTTAACAGATGATCCGTACTGACATGGGAGACATAAATACTTTCACAGGAGTTGCATCCCACTAAGATGTTCCCATTTCCCATAAATGTGACATCGGAGTTCTGGTATAGAATAGTTCTTTATAAAAAGTATATAATATCTACCAGAATGAAACAGTTTTAACAAGATTTATACCTTTGAAGCGCCCAACCGCATGCTTATTTTTTTCAAATGGATGCTATGTTATGAGAATTGTTATAGCTTACTATAACATGCCGTTGACCACTATTGTTGAACATATAGTCAACGAAGGACACGTTACTTAAGTAGGGAAAACCAAAGAACACAGCCACTTCAAGCCATCAAAACAACACTGAATGAAACTTGTGAACAGATCATGTTTCCAAAGCAACGCGTGCACAATCGTTCTTGTACTGGCTTCGGATATGAACAGTTACTGTTTCAACACAATCGTCTAAATTGTCACATCAATGTGCTTCATTATTGACCCATTCGGTTTTCGGGGAAGATTCTACATTATCTCCTTGTGGCTACGTCTTCATTAAATAATTGTCGTAATATGGCATCCTCCAATCATTGAAAACAATAAGCAAAATTATTTCTTTGGTATGATAGGGGATTCTCTCTTAAATGGACAATCTCCTCTAGTCATTTACGCAACTGGTACCTATTTTGTATAAAAATATTATAAACAAGGTGTTCATTACCATGTATGTTCGTAACTCGCACACGTAATAAGAGGAAGAACTGCACAATGACGAAGCCTCGCAGTACGTTTTTTTCTAATAAATACTTGCATTAATCCGGTTAAATATTGTAAGAAAACGATTATTTCGATTTTATCATGACACAAAAAAGAAATGTATCCTAAGAGCTTCTTTCACAGAAGGAAACTTTTGATAACGACGCCGACAAAAGTAAAGTTTACACCCGAAGCCATGAAGCGCGCGATAATGCACGCACTGCATTCTTTACGTGTGCTAGTGGAAATTTTCACGCGATGCAGTTCCCTATAGGTATTAAAACAGTAGCGTTTTGTTAGAATATGTGGTTATTACACTGATACTGATAATTGATACACCGTGCTGGGGGTGTTAGACATCGCAAGCCCAGGGATGTCCTTGGCATTCCAACGAGGAGGGTTATTATTCACTGATATCATTGCTGTTATGGTATAACTTTGTGTCATTTCCCAATGTGTGGGGCTTAAATGATGTTAGTATAGTATAAAATCAGTTTTCTGCACATTTGCAAGTCGAAACTTCTTTTGACGTCATTCTCCGAGGACGGAAGCAACAGCACCGTCGTTTAACGGTCCTGCTTCAAGGCATAAAAAGGAACGCACATCACTGTGAGTGTATATTTCTTTCTATTAGATATAAATGAATAAAATGAATACTGTGTCAGTCAAAGAATAGAAAGTAAATCATAGAATATTATTTTGTATATGAAGGTTGACATTCAGATGTATACCTATATTAATTTCACATTTTATTGCTTAACTTCGCAGTAAAACATAACGCTTTAACTATTAACTGGCCAGCCAGTCTATTACTTTCCAGCCTGATCTTTACCTTTGCTCTCTATTTAGTGTGCTAGGGATGAATTTGTTTGGCTGCAAGTTTTGTCGTTACCTGAGGAATGGGCGATATTACTGTGATAGAAAGAATTTTGATTCCCTTTTATGGGCCATAATAACGGTGTTCCAGGTAAACCATACACGACCTCTACGTGCATGGTTCGTTCTACATGTTTCCTATGTTTCTGTGTTGTATTTACAAATAGATAAGGTATTTCGATTTAGCACGCTGCTCCAGTATTCTCATCAACTAACCAAAGTAGCATTATCATTTTCAACCAGCCGTTGATGTACATTTTCAAGCGGAATTGACACACCTTACAGGAGAAGCAACATTTTCAAAACTAATTACGAAAGTAGCATTATATTAGCACGCCTATACAAGTACATTGTAAATTTAAACGCCGCCAAAACGAAAAATCTAAGAAGACAATTGTGATATTTTTCTTACTCTGTCCCAAATACAGATTGTGGGTATCTAACGAGTACCTACAATCTATATTTTAGAACAGAAATAAGAAAAAACCTAAGGTTTACGCATGTAAACCCCGGTTTACTGTATACATGTGTGGTTCAAGAGGGTCAGAATTATGCATGTGTCGTTATGTTGTCAATTTAAGTTTACCTTTTAAGAATAGTTCCTTTCACAGGAACGAGGTCAAGAACGCCAAGGTGTCCCTTTTGAAAAGGAGGAATTTTTAAAGGTGTATCCATTCCACCGAACATAATTGTAAGATACAAAAATCAAGACATTGTAATCTACTAGTAAATTTAACACGAGTCTACTTGAATGGTACTTCATCGAAAATGGATATGATGTAAACCATTTATAAGCACATTAAATGTCTTCTGTATGAACTTTTGTGCGTTTTTTAATTCAATGATACATTTTTTGGCTGCAAAATCTTGAAATTGTCTCCTTGACGGCTTCGATTTTGCCTTACATGATTCAAGTTACGTTTTGTGAGACTTCAAATCGATTTGTACAGTCGGAAACAATAAATGTACATCAATGGTTAAACAATATATTTGCCCATGAGAATGTCATCAGCCGCTTATCCAATATATCCGCTACCTCATTGGTTCTTCCTTACTGTTTGTATTTATTTGCTAGTAACCTTAGTTTGCAAATCCCAAATCATATACTAAATGGTTCCAAACCCACTATTTCAGTCCCGCTATCCGATTATTTATCCACGTCCCCATGTTTTAACTATACGTTTAATGTCCTAAATGATATTTGACATATAAGGGCTATCCCTGACACCACTGAATCTAATGCTGTTATTAAAATACCATTTTAACCTTAACAAAAGTTAGAAATATTTCAGAATATACATATCCTGTTTGTTTCTCTGATACAGTGTTCTTGGAATGAACCTATTTGGAGGTAAATTTTGTTGGAAAGAAGATGGTTCAACTTGTACATGCAACGAATTGAAGGATCCAGGTTTATGTGTATGCGACAGAGCTAATTTTAATTCGTTATTATGGGCTCTAGTCACAGTCTTTCAGGTAATTTTATTTGCAAAGATTCTTGCTGTTTTCATTATTTTTCTACTTTGAGACAACGCATCAATTTCTCATCTCTAAATATTGCCTGCGTTATTCACTATCTTCTACAATTTATTTTCGTTATTGTAAGTGTTTAAAAGTTATCTTTTTCAGAATCATGAATGATAGATCGTTCGTTTCCCCTCTCTTCACAGAACTAGTAAAAGTTAAAACAGGGTACTCCAATAATACACTGCATATGTTGATTGTAAAGGTCGTTCGCTTTTGACGTGGTTTTCATCCCTACATTAAAGCATTCAACGCATTAAACTCATAAAGCCCTGGAATGTATATGAAATCATAGGGAACCTAATGACTGTTACAGCATTTTAGTACTGTTTCAACTCGTTGTCTGGACAGACGCTCTGCGAGAACGTTAACGCATGGCAATGGATTGATGATTCTTTATTTTTTGTCTATTTAAATGTATTTACCATACGAAATATAAACATAGTGATGTGATGATACACAATGTGTTTTTGCTGTTATAGGATATATGTCCATGTATTTCACTAAAAACTTCATAGGGAACTCTCACAATTCAGATTTTTATTTGAATTGTCCGTTCCTAGGCGGTTCTTCTGTCGCGTACTATTTTTGTTATGGTTTGTGGATGAGTGTGTGTTTCGTTTATATTATTTTGTTTGGGATAGCCAGTTGGCCATTTTGTGGGAAATTAAATGTCCTTTAGAATTTTCGCCAATGATGTTTCCATCAGGGTCTGGTTATTTCATGTTTGTGTTTCTTTCCCTTTGATGGCTCTCATGGGAGCTGTGGGGGTAATTGTATCGATTCCTGATCATTGTCTTCATTTCTATTTTCTAGAATATATTAGATTCAGGTTTTAAGTTCAAATACGATTGACGAAAAAAAAGGTTTGCCATTTTAAATGGAACCTATCTGGACTGTCATAGTTCATTGAACTTAAAGGCCAGACATATATCAGCATTGTACATACTGCTTCGTAAATGGCAAACATCCGAATATAACAACAATACTTGGCGATGCAAAAACCTTGTCATTGAATATATTTGTGGTTACTTCATTTATTTTCGATAATTATGTCGGTAGTGAAAATTTATTTAAGATTTCAGCAACTTTCGATAATTAACTGGGTACTGAAAAATGATTAAATATATCTGCATAGACAGGGCTTTATGATACATTGAAGTTACAAAGACATACCCTAGAATATGTAGGTTATCATGTTAGTGCTTTGTAGCTATCTTTCCCTTCTGTGCCAGTTAATGTTGTTTTGTCTTAGATTTCTTAGATATGATGCATTGCATGTTTTAATGTATTTGTAATTTATTTTGAGCCGCAACAAACGAAACTTCATCTTGGCATATTTGCGCATAACAGAGACTCAGAACAACCTGTGCATCCGTACATGTCGGTTAGAGTTTCGCTGTAATTTATTTGATTGTGTCGACTGTTTATCAATCTTTACTTGACACAGTAGTTTTCCGAATGCTTATGCCCTTGTGACTATTGCTGACCATGTACAGAATTCAGGTAAGGGTTATTTAAAGCTGCGCAGGTCTATTCCCACTGCCGTCAGTGTGTTGTGTAAAAGGTAAAATATGGACTTGGCTCATGTAACTAGGTCATTACACAATACGATAACGCGCCCGTGCGATATAGTGCAATGTTTACATCTCCAAAATGGCTACTTTTCTGATGAAAATCTGATATATTTTTCTTATTTATAATTCAAACATAGGTTGTGGGTGCTCGTTAGAACCGCCTCAATGAGGCGGTTCTAACGAGTACCCACAACCTATGTCTTCTCGCAGACATAAGAAAAATATTGTTTACCCCCGTAAACCCCAGTTTTCTCTATATAAAGTGGGGTGTAAGGGGGTATTCATTTCACGGACTTGTTCCCGTTCAAGACTACTTTTGCAGAAAAACATAGAGACAAGCGATACACCAGTACTGCCAATCTCTTGTTATTAATCTGTTAAACAAACACTTCTTCATGTAGAAAATTGTGGTTATCAACAAGTTTTCAACATGTTCACTTACGTTCTAATGCGTGTTTGAACTATATTTTATACCGAAACCAGTCATTGTAGTAACCTAATAAAGGGGGTCAAATAACTGCACGCACTAATCGGTAGTGACATATAATATTTTCTCATGACCTATAATGCGTTTTGCGACCGTTTATAGACAGGACCTACTGTTCAGGTACCTAATTTGCACGGCCCCGCCCATCTGGGCTTGAAGAAATATATTGGCTGCATGATGCTTCCACACAGAGCTGAATATGACCCACACACGAGTACTGGTAAACCGCTTAGAAGATCTAAGCCTGCCCAGGCAAAGCGGTGTACGATGTTAAACGGTGACGTCAGAAACTTTTCAACTATGACTTCACGTTATGTTACGTGTACGCACCATTGCATTGGATAACATTTAACATGGTACACTGTTTGCTGTCCTTTTAAGTTAAATTTGCTAAATTATTGCAAAACTCCTTGACTTTTGGAATGAGGTGTAAACTAAATACATGATCAGTGTATTTAATTTTAAAATATAATCGATTCGCCGTGATAATTTTTAAGGGCCAGCGTCAGCGAGCCCCTATAAAATTATCACGGCGAACCGATTATATTTTGTTGTTAAAGACACTAAAAATGTATTTACTATCTGACTGCTGGGCACCAGGGCGGTTATGAGTCTTCGCTGAGGACTTACGTCTAAAATAGTAAGTGAAAAGATACCCAAGAAAAGCAACAACCAAGATCATTTTCGTTAGTCGTAGCTCATTTTATCATCCATGCATTAGATGGAATAACTGCAAAAATAACAAGTTTGAATAGACAAACCTAGAGCAGTTATTGCATTAAAACATAGAAATCTAGTTCTTATCGTGAACATATATGTGAATGGAAATCTATAAAGTTGTTCTTTGTATGCATGTTCAAGAGTTGATGTTTTGTCTTCTGTCATAAGAGTTTAAATATGATTTATTAATGAAGTGTGAAATTCCTTTTCTAAACATAATAAATCTGCATAATGTCCAACACATACATATTGGACGTCTCAAACTTTATAATGATGTGGATACTGTATACAACCGCTATTAAAGGGAGAGCTTGGTAGTACAGTGGAACTACAAATGATTGACATAATCTCATAGTTTGATGAGCTATAATAAAGACATTTAACTCCCAGCATGTTTATGTTTGGTCTGGGCAGAGCTGCTCATTAGACTGCAAAATGTGTTATTGCAAGAAATCATTTGTGTGTTACATTATCTTCCATAGAGGGTAAAATAATTCAGATTGAAAGTTTGTTAACACGCGACATAGTGCATTTTTCATATCTCCAAAATGGACACATTTCTGATGAAAACCCATGAATGATATTCTTCTTATTTGAATATACTGCAAACATATGTTGTGGGTGCTCGTTATAACCGCCTCATTGAGTCGGTTCTTACGAGTACCCACAACCTATGACTTAGAGTAGAAATAAGAGAATTAATATATCCCTGTAAACCCAGTTTTCTCTATATAGAATGGGATTTAGGTGGGGTGGGGGGTCTTCGCTGTACCGACTTGTTGATGATGTGTAAACAATGCAGGATTCCAGATAAAAATAGTGGGGCTTGAAGAAATAGATTGGGCTGCATGATGCTCTCACGCAGACCTGAAACTGACCACACATCCACACATGAGTACTAGTAAACCGCTCAGAGGCTCTAAGCACGCCCAGGAAAAGTGGTCCGAGGTGGACCGTCCATGCATATAAACCCTATTGGTTTCATTGGGCGACAGAGCTTGAGATGTCATTTCATCTCAGTGTTTGGTAAAAGTCCCACAAAATTGGAAGCAACGTCTCTAAAATGACCTATAGTGTTGACGGGAACTTAAAACCTCAAACCAAACAAATAAACAAAACATCTGCTCAAAACTTAGATTCCAGTAACAGACATAATAATTCTGTTGTTTGTGAAAAATAAGTTTTACCCCTGTAAACCCCATTTTACAACATAAAAGTAGGGTTGGTTGAAGGGGGTCAAATTATAGAGGCGTGTTTTCCTGATGGAAGCCCGGGATTGATCCTGCGATCCTTGGCTTATCAGGCGAGTAGCATAGCCTATATTCCACAGATTTTGTTTTGTTTGTATTGGCGTTTAATGGCCCAGCCAACACTACTTTAGGTCATTTGTGAGCCGGTCAGTCTACCTAACCACACTTTTCCTGGGCAGGCTTATTCGTAAGCGGTTAACCAGTACAGTGCACATTTTTTCGCCAGAAACTGACAACTGCCCTTCTTGAATCAGCGGAAGGGGGCGAATGACCGTAGAAAAGATTTCATTATCAATCTCCTCGAAAGAATGTTGCCGACCCCGGCAGGTATCGAACCCGCGTCCTCCTGATCACCAGTCAGACGCGCATCCGGCTACTGAGGCTGGCACTATTCCACAGAGGCTTCTGCATACATCGTTGAATCAACGTTGAATCATAGCTGAAAACGCTGTTTCAAGTTCAACATATTCAAATGTCTGCCAACTTTGACACATCTTATTTGCTTGCACTGGAAGTGATGCATGAACCCAGTGGGGCAACACCATTGAAACAACATCCATTACATTGAAATCAAGTTTATTCAATGTTGTGTAATTCATAATAAAACATAATAGCTAACTACTCGTACATTCCAATGCAACAGTGCAAGTTGTAATATAAATTAAATTGTGTAAAATTCCCAATTAGTTAGGTAAATCAATATCTTGAACCAGCTGATGAGCCTTAAACTGCTTTAGATGTTATCAGTAATAGCCTGTGTCCAGGGCCTAATCAAACTTCATCAATGTCAGATTTTATAGCCTTCTCTCAAACTATCTTAGAGGAATGAAAATGCATCAAGCTCTCCCTTTAAGGAGCATTTGTATATTTGAATATGAGCTCTTGTATAAAATCATTATTTTTTATTTTGTATGTAAAGCAGTATTAAATTGTGATTTCCTTTGCAATTACTAAACACTTGGATTCACAAGTAATAATAATTGTTACCGAATAAGTGAATAATGATAATCTTGACGAAACATTTAAAGGGATAGTTTCCGAAACTTCTATGCAATTATCTTATCTGAAAACACTATTCTTTTGAGTTTAGAATTCTGTTGAACGATTCGAATTCACGCCAGTAGGAATTAGAAAACACAGCGTGTACCAAACAAAATTGGAATTGCGCTGTTCATTTATGATATTGTCATTTTGTGTTCTAATCGAAGTATGACTTGCGCATTTATAGCTTCTACCGTATGAGCGTCAGATTATACTTTTAAATATGATAAGGCTGCACGGCAAGTCATCCAATATGTCATTTGTTCCATTTCACACTCTAACATGTAAAAGTTCTTTGTTTGTCATTTAAACATTGGCAAATATACATGTAGCCGTTCCTACTTTTTTCTCGTAAAATGATCATGTAATATTTGGGCTCTCTATATTTAAAAGAATGTCTACGCCTTCAACTAACCATTTTTCCCACCAATAGGGCCCTTTTTACTTTTTCGAGTCTAATATGAATATAAAATTTCGACATATTTCCTCAAAGTTTTAATGTTTTATTGTTATTACCTCTGTTTTCAAATGTATTCATAATAGGAACGATTATATTTATTGTGATATATATTATGCTGCTTATCTTATAACTGACGCTTGAATTATGTATATTTAAACTAATGTTCATTCTTTTAACAAGGTGCTAACACAGGAAGATTGGAACACAGTCCTCTACAACGGAATGGAACATACTTCCCGCTGGGCGGCACTATACTTTATCGCTTTGATGACATTTGGAAATTATGTTTTATTCAATCTTCTGGTAGCTATTCTTGTGGAAGGGTTTTCCTCCGAAGAAGACGAAAAGAAGAAAAACAAAGGATCAAAAGAGAAGCAGTTAGAATTTATAAACGAGACTAACAATAATGACCAAACCTTAAGTGATGTTGTGAAACAAACAGAAGGAAATGATGTTAAGATTAACAACAAGGAAAAAGGTAGGACTTCCAAAGAACTATCAGTCTAATGTAAGGAATATTAATAATGTGTGTCCATTATTTTTATTAGCTGACATATTTGTGGTTGTTTACTGCTTAACTTCGTCATCAGGATTAAGGGACTCTGTGACGGCCGTAAAAAGTCCCCCTGCCCTTTACCACAACGTAATTTATATTTTCTTGTCCTTTGTGATCATTGATTCCATGGTTCAACCTTTAACATGTTTTAGTGTCACGGATAGGCCTAATTTGCCATCACTAGCTAGTCTGACCCTGAGAACTGTACAGTTCATGCTTTTAAGTTATGCGGTGTATTCTTTGCTTCAAGAGGATAGCCTTTCATAGAACATATTGTTTTATTCAAACTTCATAGCCATGTTGCCTGGTTGGCTCTCAACCAAACATGTTAACATCGTTCCGCTCCGATGAAAGCGGAAAATAAAAACAACAACTTTGAACCGCCATTCTTCCTGTACCCTTGGGCCAATTCAATTCAATCTTCATAGGAATATTGCCAAAATAGCTAAAACGATTACCCTCAAATGAACAAAAGGCCGCCAGAGCTAAAAATAGAAAAACATCGTAAATTTCCTTCAAACGCAAACTCCTCCTAAACCGTGGGCCAATTTGATTCAAACATAAAAGGAATTTTGCTTATGTGGCTCCCTGCGGAAAAAGCTTAACTCGTTCCGCTCAGATGAACAAGATGTTCGCCCAAGCTAAAAACGAAAACCAAAATCCACTTGAGCCAATTTCATTCAATCCTCATTGGAGTGTTGCTTTGGTGACCCTCTAACAAAATAGCTACAACGATTTCGCTCCAATAGGCAAAAAGGCCGCCAGAGTTAAAATAGAAAAAACATCGTACATTTGTTTTAAACGCGAATTTCCCATAAACACTTTGGCCAATTTGATTCAAACATCACGGGAATATTGCTTATGTGGCTCTCTACCAAAATAGCTAATATCATTCTGCCCCGATGAACAAGGTGCACAGCTAAACTAGGAAAATCTTCAAAACGACAACTCCTCCTGTACTCTTGGGGCAACTTCTCTGGTCGGGCCCATCGGAGTCTAAATGTTGGTCTTCTTTTGCTCCAGGATTTCAGTGGTTTCTTGCTGTCGAGTCCTCAACGTTTTTTAATCTCTCTGGTTGTTTGATTTTTGTGTTTACGGCGATGTTGCACTGATGCGTTAGGAGGCCTTCATGCGGACTGAACAAATTATTCTGTCTAAATCGCGACGGAAATAAGGGCTAGGACTGTGGCCATGTAAAATGGATTTAAGCCCCCCCCCCCACACACACACACAAGTGGAATTCGTTTTCACTGACCGTTCCAAGGCAATTCTTCTGTCGCAGTTTATTTTTGTTGTGGTTTGTCTTTGAGTGTGTGTGTGTCGCTTACATTATTTTGTTTTGGATAGCCAATTGGCCATTTTGCGGGAAAGTAACTGCCCTTTTGGCTTTCCGCTATTGATGTTTCCATTAGAGTCTAGTTGTTTCATGTTTGTGTTTCTTTCCTTTTTGTGTCTCTGATGGGAGCTGTTGGTAAATTGTATCGATTCCCGATCTTTGCCTTCACTTACATTTTTTATTGTTTTCTTATTCTGCACAAAATACAGATTGTGGGCACTCGTAAGAACCGCCTAGTTGAGGTGGTTCTAACGAGAAGCAACAATCTATTTTAAGAGCCCACAATCTTTATCTAAGAGCAGAAATAAGAAAAATAGTGTTTATCCATTAAACCCCAGTTTTACTGTATAAAAGTGGGGTTCAAGGGGGTCAAAATTATAGGGGCGCGTTTTCGCGATGTCTAGGTGCCATCTGTAATCTATTTTCATTGATTGCAGAACTCTTAATCACGTGAACAAGTCCATGAAATGAGCACCCCTCTAATCCCCATTTTATATAGGGAAAACTGGAGTAAATGGGATATACATTATTTTCTAATAACTCATCCAATACATAGGTTGTTGGTACACGTTAGGACCGACTCATTGAGACGAGTCTAGCGAGCACCCACAACCTATGTTCGCTGTATAAATAAGAAAAATACCACGGATTTTCATCAGAAAAATGGCTATTTAGGAGTTATAAGCACCACATCTGTTCAACTTAAATTTCCATAAATTTCCCTATACAGTTGTAACCTATAAAAAATTCTAGTGACTAAAACGAGCTCCAAACAGACCTTATAATTGCATCGCACAAACACGCCTATATAATTTTGACCCCTTAATCCCCACTTTTATATAGGAAAATTGGGGTTTACAGGGGTATATATATTTTTCTTATTTCTGCTTTAAAACTTAGATTGTGGGTACTCGTTAGAACCGCCTCGCCGAGGCGTTCTAACGAGTTCCCACAATCTATGTTTGGAGCAGAAATATGAAAATTAATAGATTTTTTATCTGAAATTTTTCATTTTTGTTGGTATTTTTCCCATTGTATGTCAACAGGCATGTTTTCAAAATGTGGGTCATCTGTACTCGAGTCATTAAAGTTGTAGTGCAACTATTTCGTTTCAGAAAAACTATTAGGTCTGAACAATGACTCCAAAGAGGAAAGTAATAAACAGTACTGTGTACCGCCACCAATAATTACACACACTGATGCAACACCACAGGCTACACCACAGGGCTCTCCGAATGAACATGGTGGCAAAGATTTCTCCAAACCTGCATCTTCAGAAATGAATACGTTGACCATTGAGATACCTGTAAGTCAGATGTATTTTATTTGATTTCACTGTCTGCTGATGTATTATGCAAGTTGTCGAACCTGGTGGCTCAGTCGGATACGCGTCTCACTGATGATCAAGTAGTCGGGGAATTTCTCCCAGTAGGATTCGACTACATGGTGTGTGTTAGTCGAGGCATCAGTGATTAGGCCTGATTGGGAGAAACTAGCTAGTCTGACCCATAACATTTAGTACACCACAGCTTTGACTACATGGTGTGTGTTATTCGAGGCATCACTGATTAGGCCATATTGGGGGAAACTAGCTAGTCTGACCCCTAACAGCTTTCAGTTCTGTACTATCTATAGTAGATCATTTCCTTGAGACTGGTCATGAAGTATTTTAAGCGTCCCTTCTCCGACTTCCTCTGATAAAAAAAAAGATAGTTGAGCCAGCGCACGACAAAACCTACAATAAGACATGTCGCCCAGCGAAGAATCAGATCAGCCTGCGCATCCATGCAGTCTAACCAGAGACTTCTCTTGCTGCATGACGGAGCAATGGGACCTTAGTTATCCTGAGAGCGCACAGTGGAGACTCTGAACAGACTGCCCGGATGCTGGGCGCACATGTTGTATTGTAGTTTTTGTCGTGTGCTGGCTCATTTATAAGTTACTGACGAAAGAATGATTACTGCACAAGTAAGTACTCCTCCTCTTGTAAAATAGAAGTAGAGGCAATGATCAGGAATCGATACAATCAACCCATAGCTCCTGGGAAAGGTTTGATATTTGTTTGCTTGAATTGTTGTAATACGTCCCGGTAACACCGTGTAGGTCATTTTGGAGTCGTTGCTTCCAATTTTGTTGGACTTTTACCCGACTTGGAGATGAAATGACTTCTCAATCCCTACCACCCAAGAAAACCAATAGGGTTTATATGCAAGGAAAGTCCGACTGGCACCACTTTGCCAGGGTAGGCTAAGACCTTCTTAGCAGTTTACCAGTACTTGTGTGTCGGTTTCATCTCTGCATGGAGGCACCCTGCAGCCAAACCTATTTATCCAATCCCAGATGGCGCTAATGTTGATTTAAGGCCAACCTACCGACTGCACATTACGCCTACACGCCAGCTCGACAAAACCTTAATGTTGTTGACTGGGCCATTAAAATTCTAGATGCTCGATATGAATAAACATGTACATGAATTGCTTAAATGATTCAGTGTACGCAGATATTTTCTTTCCCTAAGCACATGAATATGGAATGTACTTATATGTGGATTTTTGGCAAAACAAAAACAAATAAAAAAAACAAAGAAAAGGCATCAGTTCTGTGTTAACAAACGCATTTTAAAATAGTTTGCATGCGTGTCCCCAAGACTAACACTTGAATATACGATAATGCTTCCTTTAACACTTAGCACTCGAGGTATATATATTCAGCAGACGACATTTTAAAAATATTACCCTTATTTTTGCAGAAAACAGATTTTGACATATCTCCACGGAGACAATTTGCACGAAATGTTATCACCTGTTTTCAGGGAAAATAAAAAAATATATATATTATCCATTTGTCGTCTGCTGAATTGGCCCAGAGAGCGGTAAAGGTAAATGACGGTTCTGGGTATCAATTTACAATAGTTGTCTTTTTTCTGCTCCGTTGGTTGTTAAAACAGTCCGAATGAGCAAGTGTGTAATGAATACCTAGAATTAACATAAAAATCCCCCCCCCCCAAAAAAAAAACGTCTTGTAATTTTCCTCAAATTTAAACAAGTTTGTTTCACGATCCAGCAGGCAGTTCGCAAGGTGCCGACTGATTGGAAAACAGTGTCGATCCTGATCAGACTGCTCATTCTGGCTTATAGTCCCTATACTTACGACCATTGCGGTTTTTCTCTAGATAAAATGTAACGGAAATAGAAAAACACTGTATACCCTTTTAAATCCAACTTTTCTCTGCATAAAGTGGGATTATTCAGTAAGACATGTTAATGCGAATGCCCCGCCTGGAAATTTGTTCTGCGTCACGGAGGCATCCAACTGATATTGGCTTAGAGTTGGGAAACGCCTGCTGCCCTTGCAGCAGGTAAGAGTAGAGGAGGTATTGTTATTTTTTCGTTTCTACACTTCGATTGTTTTTTCTTTTTCTTCTCTGTCTCTCACTCTTAAAGCCCACTTCTATCTCTTCTGCCTTTTCCTCCCTTTCTCTGGGAGAAGACGCAAAATTACCCGCAGGGGTTGACGTGTCTTTAAACCCCAAAAATCAATAAACCAATCAATCCATCCATAACTTTTATACATTTTGCAGTATGTTGGATTCTTTATGATTTAAATACATCACTGTTAATAAATGAATTGTACAGTCACGAAAACTTGCCCAAATGTTCCGTTACATATTCATTTTCTTCCTACAGCATACTATTTCGTCTCCAAGACTATCACCCAACCTGTCCGTTTCATCATCCTGTCGCACTCCAACACGGCTGTCACCTGCCGTAAGCTTCCGAACCGCATCCCGAATGTCTGCGAGGGTTTCACCACGACCATCACCTCGCCCCTCTCCAAAACTTTGGAGGTCGATGAGTTACGGTAGCAGGAGAAACAGCTGGAAGCTGAGAAAGTCAAAAGATGGCGATAAAGCAAAGCTAATGAGACAAACATCAAATACAGACGGAGAAGATGACGACGATTATTATGACTATGACGAAGACGAAGATGATGAAGTGTTTCAACCAAGTTCAAATCCTACCCTTAAGGCTGCATGTATTCATACGATAAAAAGGTAACTGTAAATTAATCACACTACGAAAATGCATGTATAGCACGCATATATCTATCTATTTATCTATCTATCTATCTATCTATCTATCTATCTATCTATCTATCTATCTATCTATCTATCTATCTATCTGAAGTGCCAGATGAATATTTAGTCAAAGATTTTAAAACAAAAAGAATCGCAAATTCAACAACATTTTGCAATATCAAACCTGTATGTGTGTGTGCTTTTAGGGGACATGATAAAACCATTAATATTGTTGATGGTTGTCTCATGCCCTACTGCAGCATACACGTCCGTATTACAAACAGAAGGATAATGTGGCTGATGCATGCAGTTACCCATGCGGTCTGTAAATTGACTAGCCATGTTAGTAATTGCATCCGCACAGTCTCAGCGCCTGTTATAGTTGCAGAGCTGTTTAAAACGTAATGTTCAACGGACGGTCTAAAGTGATCCAATATTGAAAGCAAATTGGTAAAGGACTTGAAAAGCAAAATGAGGTCTGTGGCGAGAGGTTTTTGACCAGGTATTACAGAAACCGACCTGCACAGCGAAACAGGCTAGCTAGAGTCTTGAGAAGTTTGATATAGATTCTAGATCTTGTTACTATCCAACGTTCTAATTTGTTCGTTTATTGTTTGCAAAAGGAATAAAACTGGTTTTCTTACGACGTGTGCCAAAAATATCTCTGAATGTTTTTTCTTCTTTTCAGCCAAGGGTGCAACGGCGGCATTCCATTAAACAACCAGCGAACATTTCGTTCACATCAAAATCTATTGTATCATCGACGAATGTCTTCTCCGAAGAACTATATTAGAAGTAGAAATAATTCCTCCAGCAGCACCAGAAGCGTGTGCAATTATCACATCCACCTCAGTAGACAAAACACATTCCCAACACGTCGGAGAAAACTGAATTCCCAGTCATCTGCCGGAAGTGGTTATTTTGCAGATGACTTCAGGCCAAACAATTTATCTAAAAGTGGAACCACAAAGCCAGATGGATCCGAGGATTCCAATGAGAATGATGAAGAAGATCCTGATGCGATAGACGAAGCGGTACAATTTTTATAATATAATTATTGAAAGTGAAATAAGCATTAACTTAGCATGAGGTAAGGCAATTGAACGGACAAATGGTTTCCTCTCAACTACATGTATAGGTTGTACACACCAGTATGAATCTACATCTTAACGCTGGGATGATACAATTAACTTTTTCAAACAATTAATTCAGATCTTGTTGACTTGAAATAGCGATAGAAAATGTGTGCTTTTATGACATAACTGGGGGAACTGAGCAATTAATGGTTACTAACCGGGCACATTTCGTGTCTTAACAGTAGCAATTCTGGTGAAAAGTTGCCTTCAAGCATGCTTTTTCAAAAGACCGTTGTTAACCTATGAAACATTCATATTTATATTTCAGACATTATATATGAGAAAATGTTATTTCTTTTCTACAGAACTGTAACTACTCTTGGTGTCCAGAGCCTCATGGTTGTTTCAAAGAACGATACGAATACCCTCTTTTCTTTCTCAGTCTAGATAATCCGTAAGTTCACATAAAACATGTTCATGGCTACAATTATTTGTTAGCTTACCTGGCACGTAGTGACAGTTTGGGATTGTGTGATCGTTTTTCATCCGTTGTCCATCCGTGTGTCTGTTCGTTTGTAAACAATTTCTTCAAACGACATCTCTTCATAACCACGGATTGATTTTTTACAAAACTTCACAGGAATGATCCTTAGTTGGTCCTCAAATGGTTTCCGGTCCATTGCATATCTAGGTCACAGGAGCCAAAACTAGATTTTTACCTAAAAGATTAAACAAATCTGCTACAAAACCGCAAGGCCCAGGTCTTTATGAATTGGTATCAGACTTCCTCTACCAAGATTGTTCAAACTATAGCCTTTGGACCAAAAAGTCCCCGCTCAGTGGACCACTGGTTTCACATTGATTCATATACTGAACTCCTTTAAAATTCTTCTTGTCTGAAACCATTAGGAGCATGTCTTCGATAATTGGTACGAAACTTCTTCTGGTGACTAGGACTGTAAAATTGATGGAAAATATAAAAGTAGATGCCCAGAAAAGGCAACTAGCAAAGGCACTAAGAGGAAGAGTATCTAACAATGAGGAAAATAAAAATGAAAAAAAAAAGAAACAAAAAAAAAAAAACATAAATCACATACAGCGCAGCAACCAGCTCACTCTTACCCACAAGTGTTGATCACTGTGAAGCAGGCACAGTTGATGAAAATTAAATAATAATAATAATAATAATAATAATAATGTACTTACCACAAATATTTTTATTCAAAGATTTAAGTTGAGGCCGTTATCGAGTCAGAGACATGACCCCCGTTGTGCAATGAAACAGGGAAACATAGTTATCAACTGTGAAGGCATGCTGTCTGCCGCATAACGTTTATTGTGTACCCCATGTTTATGTTTTATGGATCTTTTTGGATTGATTCTGAAAATCAGATTTCCTCATTTGTTTCCGAAATTTTTAAACCAAATTACCATACAACTCTGATATGCCGTGTTGAAGAAATATATACTCCATATGAAGGAGAACGGGGGCATCGCCGTCCAAAATGGCCCCACTGGTTTTACCAAACACATACAGGGAATTCCTTTTAAATCTTTTGCTATGAAAGCAGAAGGCCCGGGTCTTTCATGTTTGGAATGAAGCTTGGTATGACCTAGTCCAAGATTGTTCGAATAATAGAGCCTGGGCCAAATCTTGCCCTCCCAGTGGCCCACTTGTTTTACAAAGACGTTTCTTGTCTAAAACCAGAAGGCACAGGCATTCGGTATTTGGAATGGAACTTTATCAATCAATGTGACCCTTACCGTGATTGTTCAAATTATAGCCCTGTGGCCAAACATGGCTCCGTCCCGCGGCCCACTGGTTTTACAGAAACCGTTAAACATCTTCTTGTCTGCAGCCATAAGACCCAGGTCTTTGATATTTGGTATGAAGCTTTATCGAATGGACCGCTAGCAAGATTGTTCAAATTATAGCCCTGGACAAAAAATGGCCAGGCAAAGGGCCAGCGTGATCCATAGATTTACAAAGGTAAAACATTGAAAAGCTTCTTGTCTGAAGTCATATTTGGTATGAAGAATCTTCCAATGGACCTCTACAAAGACTGTTCAAATTATAGCCCTGGAGCCAAACTTGACCCTGCTCCGTGGTAAACTGGTTTTACATAGACTTATAAAGGGGATAAAGGGGACATTTTAACACTGTTTGTCTAAAACCCGAAGGCTCATGCCTTTGATATTTGGTACACTGCTTTGTTAGGTGGTTTTCTGCCAATATTATTCAATTCATAACTCTGGGGCCAAAACTGGCCCCACCAAGGGCCTTTGGTATTTGTTATGAAGCATCGTCCAGTAGATCTTTACCATGAGTATTCAAACTATAGCCCTGGGGCCAAAAATGACCCCCGCCCCGGGATCTGCTTGTTTTACACAGATTTATACAGGGAAAACCGCAAAAAGTATTCTTGTCTGAAACCAGAATGCCCATGCACGAAGCTTCATGTACTGGACCTAAACAGGATCGTTCAAAGTTTAGCCCTTGGGCCAAAATTGGCACACTGGATTTACATAGACTTATATAGGAAAACAATTTAAAACCGCCTTGTCTGAAACCACAAGGCGCAGGGGTTTGAGATTTGGTACATAGCTTTGTTTAGATAATCAGTGTCATTATTGTTCAATCATATAGCTCTGAGGCCACAAATGGATTCGCTTAAGAGCCGACATGTTTCTCATAGACTAACAAAGGGAAAAAGTTTCGAAATTCTTCTTGTCTGAAACCAGAAGCCCCAGGACTTTAATCTTTCGTACTCAGCTTTATATAGTGGTCTTCTATGGTCTTCTACCAAGATTTTTCAAATTCTAATCCTGGGTCTAAGAATGGCCCCTCCCCAGGTCCCACATTTTTTACATGGATTTATATATGGTATTTTTTTAAATTTTAGGTTCAGGCCTTTGATATTTGGTAAACAGCTTCTTCTAGTTAACCTCTACCATGATTGTTCAAATTACAGCCCTAGGGTCAAAATGGGCCCGGCCCAGGGGTCACATATTTTACACACACACATACAGGGAAACCCTTTAAACTCATCTTGTCTAAAATAAGAAAGTCCAGGCCTTTGATATATGATTAGTAGTGCTATTAAGTGGGACTCAATGCCAAGATTGTTCACATTATGGTCCTGGCGTCACTGACCATGGGTCACTTGTGAGGGGGTAGGCCCAACCCCTGCACTTCTAATAGTTTGGAAATCATTAAGATCACAACTCCTAACATCACGAAAACACGCCTATATAATTTTGAACCGCTCGAACCCCACATTATAAAGTAAAACTGGGGTTTGCAGGGGTAAACTTTATTTTTGAACAGCTCGAACCACACATTATAAAGTAAAACTGGGGTTTGCAGGGGTAAACTTTATTTTTCTGATTTCTGCTCTAAAATACAGTAAAACTTGTCATAGTGGTCACCTCTATTAAGCAAGCAACCTGTCTTAAGCAAGCAACCATTTGGTTCCCCAAAAAGGCAAACGCATTAAATTCCACCTATATTAAGCAAGCACCTGTCTTAAGCAAGCACATTTTGGTTATCCCTTAGGTGCTTGCTTAATACAGGATTGACTGTATAGATTGCGGGTACTCGTTAGAACCGCCACGATGAGGCGGTTCTAACGAGTGCCCACAATCTATATTTTTCATCATAAAAATTTTATTTTTTCGGCGATAAAGGTGGCAACGTATTTGTATAGGCGTGTTTGCGTAATTATTGTACATAGTGATGGAAGCAATCAGCTTGTCTGAAACACCTATATTAAGTATTTAAATCTCTTAGCACAGGTGAGCGTTAAAGGACCATCATAGTCTCTTGTTACACAGTTATATTGGCATCTTATGGATCTTGTTAACAGTGATATGATATATATTCATCAGTAATGTAATGAGGTACCGCTATTTAAAATATGAAAACTTAATTTTCGTACATAGTTATACTTTAGGCATGTTATTGCGACATGGAAGAGGACCTAACCTGATTATTGACAGTGGAAATTTTGTTATACAGTTTTTTCCCTTGAAACAGTGAAATAGGAATGTAAATATAACCTAGCTCAGTGCAGCTAAACACGGAAATCACATGCCTTGGCTTCATTTTTATGCTCCCCGAAGGGGGGGGGGGTGCATATAGTCGCCGCTTTGTCCGTCCGTCCGACCGTCCGCGGGTCCGCACGTCTGTCCGTCCGTCACACTCAATATCTCTAAAAGTATTAAAGGTATTTAAGTTAAACTTGATATACTTATAGAGGGCGATGAGGGGAATCGTAAAATACAAGAACCATAACCCTGTCACCAGTTTTTATGGAGTTACTTCCCTTCTTAACTATTTCAATGAAAAGATTGTCCGGAGCATATCTCTGAAAGCGTAGAAGGGATTTAAGTGAAACTTGATACATTGATAGATGGCGATCAGAAGAAGTGCAGAGTGCAAGAACTGTAACTCTATCACAAGTAATTACAGAGTTATTTCCCTTTTTAGTTTTTGCTATATTAAGCTTGTTCGGAGCATATCTCTAAAAGTTTTAAAGGTAATTTAGTGAAACTTGATACACTGATAGGGGGCTATAAGAGAAATCGCAGAATGCAAGAAGCATAACCCTACCAACAGTATTTACGGAGTTACTTCCCTTCTTAATTAGGGCCCCACACAGTATTTTGGGTGCCCTATAGTAATCTCCTTGTCAGTCAGTTTCAAATCTAAACCAAAACATTTAACCGGTTATAACTTCAAAAGTATTATCCCTACTCCCATGAAACTTCACACTCATCTAACAATGACAAGACCTACATTCTGACAAACCATATTGCTTTTGTCCGTGTGTTTGTCACGCCTTAACCAAAAAACTTAACCTCGGTCATAACTTCAAAAGTATTTGCCTTACTCTCATGAAACTGCACACACTTACTTACAATCACAAGACCTACATTCTGACAAAGGGCCATAACTATATTGCTTTTCGGTGTGTGTTTGTCAGGCCATAACCAAACAACTTAAACTCGGTCAAAATTTTAAAAGTATTTATCCTACTCTCATGAAACTTCACACACATACTTACCATCACAAAACCTACATTCTGACAAAGGGCCATAATTATGTTGCTTATTTTCACTGTATTATCTCCCTTTTTTCAAAATATATCTCCTGTTGTTTCATAACCATGGGTAATAGGGCTTTCATATTTCACATATGTATTCCTTGTGACATTCTTGATTGAAAATCACTTACTAGTGAACACAAAACTGAGTTTCTTTGTCTTATGGTTTAAGATTTACATGCCCTTGCACGGAAGGGGCCTTACATTTCTCCTTATTTTTGCAGTCTTTGTTGAAAATCACTAACTAGGGAATTCTTAGACTTTAGGTTAAATCCATTTGGTACCGGAAACCCCAAATGGGGTAATTGGCAAACAGTGCAGGCCCAGAAAGACCTACATTCTGACAAAGGAGAATAACTTGTGTGTTTGTCACACCTAAACCAAAAACCTTAACCTCGGTGATAACTTTCTTAGCCTTATGGTTTAAGATTTACAGGTCCTTGCAGGGAAGGGGCCTTACTTTTCTAATTTTTTTTTTTTGCATTCTTTGTTGAAAATCACTACCTAGTTTCTTTATTTGTACTCCAAACATCAGCGGAGGGTACTCATTAGAACCTTCTCATTCAGACGGTTCTAACGAGTACCCATAACCTTTGTCTTCAAACAAATCTTATCAAACTTTAAAGTGTACAGGATCATTTCACTAAAATAACCCTCCTACTACTGCGCATCTTCGGGGAGCATCCCTCGGTTTCACCGAAGCTCTTGTTTTGTTTCAGAATTCGTCTTCTATGTCACCATATGATAGCCCAGAAATGGTTTGACAACACCGTGTTGTTTTTTATTGCTCTCAACTGTATCACCCTAGCGATGGAACGACCGAATATTCCACCTGATAGCACAGTAAGTGGTTGAAAGTGTTACCTGAAACTATTTTAAGCCATTAACAAATCATCATAAAACCGCGGTGAAATACGTGCTAAAAGAGATGAAAATATAATATTTGATTTAATACTTTAACTTTGGTATTGGACAGCGGAAACATATTCTATAAAAGAATTTTCATTTAGACAAAGAAGGTACTTCATGATATGCACATGAAGAAACCATTACGCAAACACGCCTATACAAATACAGTGTTACCTTTATCGCCGAAAAAATGAAAATTTTATGATGAAAAATTGTGATTTTTTTTTTTTATTTCTGCTCAAAATATAGATTGTGGGTACTCGCTAGAACCGCCTCATCGAGGCGGTTCTAACGAGTACCCACAATCTGTATTTTAGAGCAGAAATAAGAAAAATAAGGTATACCCCCGGAAACCCCAGTTTTACTATATAAAAGTGGGGTTGGAGGGGGTCAAAATTATATAGGCATGTTTTCGTGATGACATACAATAGGATGTTTTCGGAGAAATAGTTGGTGTATTAATAAGGAAAACTGCATAATTGAACATATGAATTAGGCCATTTCTGAAAGCAAAATACATCTATAGGGTATTGATGTTTTGTAGAAATTGTTGACATGATATCGGTTTAAATATGTTCTATAAAAGGGTTATCCTTTGGAAGCAAGGAATACACCACAGAAGTGAAAAATATGGAGTGTACATATTTTCTGGGCCAGACTAGCTAGTTTCGGCCAATTAGGCCTCATCAGTGACCCTCAGATATTTTCAAAATTCCACAATGGAATCAATGATCCCAAAGGACAAGAAAATATAATCTACACTATGATGTAGGGCAGGGAGACGTTTTACCGCCGCCACACATTCCCACACACCAGCTGTAGTGAAGTTAAATATGTTCTATAAAAGGGTTATCCTTTGGAAGCAAGGAATACACCACAGAAGTGAAAAATATGGAGTGTACATATTTTCTGGGCCAGACTAGCTAGTTTCGGCCAATTAGGCCTCATCAGTGACCCTCAGATATTTTCAAAATTCCACAAAGACTTTCTTCATTATGTAGCCCAAAAAATATGACTTAGTCTCTTCTAATGAAACTAATCAATTCTTGTGTCTATGAAACAAATACATGCTAAAATGTACAACACTGTTACGTATCGTTCTGTTTTGTCAAAATGACACCAAATGGAATAAAAAGAAAATCACTTTTGCTTATCTCACCAAAACACACCTTTATAATTCTGACCTCCTTGAACCCAACTTTTATACAGTAAAACTGGGGTTTACAGTGGTAAACCTTATTTTTATTTCCACCCTAAAATATAGATTGTGCGTACTCGTTAGAACTGCCTCTATTGATGATGGAGACAAAACAAATTTGAAAGAACGATCTCCACTTTAAGTAGTTGCATTCCTCTTTAGGGAAATGCATACCCCTTCGGGGGAAGGCAACTCCTGCAAAAGAATTTTTGTCTCCCATGTCCATAGGGGTAAGAATTTGTTCCTGTGGAACATGGCTAATAATAAAAGCTAACAACAAGTCCCGAAAGTTGTCTCCCTTTGTTTGTTTGTTTGATTTGAGGTTTAACGTCCCCGTCAACACTGTAAAGGTCATTTTGGAGACGTTGCTTCCAATTTTGTGGGACTTTTACCCGACATTGAGATGAAATGACATCTCAAGCCCTGTCGCCCAATGAAACATATAGGGTTTATTAGCATGAACGGTCGCACTGCGGTTCCTGGACAGGCTTTGATCCTCTAAGCGGTTTACCAGTACTTGTGTGCGGGCCGGATTCAGCTCTGCGTGGAAGCATCATGCAGCCCATATATTGTCTCCCTTTAAAAATGGCGGGAAATCTGCCAGGTGTTCCCATTCCCCTTAATAAATTAGTATTGTGTCTTTTCAGGAGCGGCAATTCTTAACGATCTCAAATCACATCTTCACAGCTATATTTACACTTGAAATGACACTTAAGGTGAGATATCTACCTTTTACCTTCATTGAGTACAACTGGTTCAGATTTTTAGCTCACCTGAGCACGTAATGCTCAAGGTACGCTGTTGTGATCAGTCCCTGTCCGTCGTCCGTCCCTCTGTCCGTCGTCAATTATTGTTTTGAAGGACTTCTTCTCCAAAACTGCCTGACAGATTTTGAAATTATTGCACGGTAATGTTGATTGGGGCATCCTCGACAAAAAATTATTCAAACCGTTCTGCACGGGTGATCAGATGGCCGCCAGAGCTAATAATAGAATAACATTGAAATGACTTCTTCTCCTTAACAGTGGATGGATTTTAACATGATTTCACAGGAATATTCCTTTGGTGACTCTCTACCACAGTTACTCGAACAGTTCGGTTTGGATGAACGAGATGGTCACCAGAGCTAAATATAGACAAACTTTTAAAGGACTTCTTCTGCTTAACCAGTGAATGAATAATTTTATAAGAATGTTCCTTGGGTGACTCTCAAGCAAAGCTGCTCAAATCGTTCCGCTTGGATAACCAAGGTTGCCATCAGAGCTCATAAATAGAAAAAAAATATTTAAACGACTTTTTTTCCTCAAATTGAAATAATTGTACAGGAATGTCTTGTGGGACCCTATACCAAACTTACTAAAATCCGTTTCGCTAGGATGACCAAAGTGCTCGCCAGAGCTTAAAATGAAAAAAAAAAAACGAACAGGATGTCCACCAGAGCTAAACATAGAAAAGCCTTTAAACGGCCTCCTTCTTTAACGTATAAACGATGCTTCCACTTAAACCAGTGGATGCATTTTGAAATAATTTCAGAGGAATGTTCCTTTGATGACCCTGTAAATCAATTGCTCAAACCCTTCAGCTTTGGTGAACAAGCAAGACGGCCGCCAGAGCTAAAAACAGAAAAATAACTGTTTAGACGACTTCTCCTCCGTAACCAGTAGATGGACGACCCACTACCATGATTTCTAAAACCGTTCCACTCTGATAAATTATTTTAAAGACATGTTTTCGGGTACCCATGTTTCATTTTTTTGAAAAGTTTCCACTGTGCTGAACAAGAGGGTCGCAAGAACTTAAATTAGAAAAACCCTTAGAAGACTAAATTGAAGCAATTTTATTGGAATTTCCATGGGTGATCCTATGACAAAATTGCTCAAAATATTTTGGTCAACTGAACATGATGATGGCCACTTGAGCTAAAATGCCCATACCTCTAAATACAAAGTAGAAGTAAAACAGAGATCAGGAATCGATACAATTAACTAACTCCACCCGACAAAGACACCAAAGAGAAAGAAACACAAACATGAAGCGAACAGACCATAATGGAAACTTAAACAAAGGAAGGCCATAAGGACAGTTACTTTCCCACAAAATGGCCAAATGGCCATCCAAAATAAAAAGACACAAGTGATACACACAGTAAGTAACAAACAGCAACATAAATAAACCGTAAGTGCAAGACTTTTACTGACCGCAAGTCTGTAATGTAGCATACACACACTGGCAAAACAATGATTTCTGCTTATTCATATCTAAGTAATTGTGTTTATGATTTTGTTGATATTTCAGGTGCTAGCGAAGGGTCTACTTTTCGGTAAGCATGCTTACTTGAAGAGTGGCTGGAACGTGATGGACGGCTTCCTTGTAGTTATTTCACTGGTCGATACTTTGATCTCACTGACAGCACAAAGTAGTCCCAGAATATTTGGAATACTCAGGGTGTTCAGGCTATTGAGGACATTACGGCCACTCAGGTATGTATAAGTAGTTTTGTGTTAACCATCACTGGTTATTGAACATCTGCAACTTGTAGATTTGAGGTAAGAAAACACTCATGCATGAGACTAACGATAGAAATACTGTTTTATATGTGAAGTGGCCGTATCTGAATCTAAGGTATCTGAACAAATGCGTTTATTGAATATTCGGAAAGAATATATGGCAATGAGCCGCCTCATGCTTTCTCATCGTAGGGGGCCAGTATATTCATCATACTGTCAACATTTCATATAAAATTACTATAAAGAATTTGAACTGGCTATTAGAGTTAATTAACTATAACAATGATATGTAAGTAACAATGTATTGGTTAGTTCGTTGACAGTAGGGCACTATAAGCACATAAGGGCTACCCCTAGAACATGTCCAGGATTAGTTGTCCCTCTTTCTAAAAGGATTTTCTAAACTCCTTAATCATGGTTATCGGTACCATAAACTACGCAAAGCCTTTTCAAAATTTTATAGACGCCAATCTGATTTAATTTCAAAATTCAATATTGGACTTAAATCTCTTCTGCAACAAGGTATATCGGAACCCGAATTTTATGGTGACTTAGTATATAAATTCAGAAAAATATATAACCGCAATGACTTCAGCACCCAATTTCGTAAAATCATTCTTCGATATAAAAAGATTGGGTACAACCAGGATATTATACGACAGACTGTATGCATGGTAGTTAACCCAATCACGGTTGGCAACTTTGCTTCCCTCTTTAATTGCACGCCGGTGGGTCAGGCCTCAGATTCTATCACGGCTCCAACGTAAAGGCTTATTGAGAATTAGAGAGATCTAATTCAAGGTAATGTTGGTTGGTGCCTGATGCTCTGTCTCTGGTCGAGCCCATCGGAGTCTTACTGTTGGTTTTCTTTTGCTCCAGCATTTCAGTGGTTTCTTGCTGTCGAGTCCTCACCGTTGTCTCACCTCTGTGGTTCTTTGATTTTTGTATTCACGGAGATGTTGCACTGATAAGTTAGGAGGCCTTCATGCGGACTGAACAAATTATTTGTCTAAATCGCGACGGAAGTAAGGGCGGGGATTGTGGCCACGTAAAATCGATTTAAGCCCCCCCCCCACCCCCCAGTGGAAATCTTCCACTGACCGTTCCAAGGCGGCTCTTCTGTGGCGATTTATTTATGTTGTTGTTTGTTACTTACTGTGTGTATCACTTGTGTCTTTTAATTTTGGATAGCCATATGGCCATTTTGTGGGAAAGTAACTGTCCTTATGGCCTTCCTTTGTTTGGGTTTCCATTATGGTCTGGTCGGTTAATGTTTGTATTTCTTTCCCTTTGGTGTCTTTTATGGGTGGAGTAAGTTAATTGTATCAATTCCTGATCTTTGTTTTACTTCTATTTCGCATGGAGTGATACATCGAGTCCTCAGGCATGGTGCCATAAAAACGAAAGTGGTCTGTAAGTAACATAAATTTCGACAGGCGATCTGAAAAATAGTATTCTGCAAAAGTTGGTACTACGCTTGATACAAAATGGCCTTTCCGAGTAAGAATCAGTTTGAAAACCCATCGAAGACATAATACAATAATACAGAAAACTACCTAATTACATTCTAGGAATTGAACATACAAAAATGTATCATTGGCATATTGGAAGGGCTATAAAATAGTAATGAGACATTCGACAGCTTTAATATATAATTGTGTAAGTGTAACGTTTGTTTAGGCATCAAGCTGTATAAATTGTAATGATGTATGACAAAAGTATGTTGTGTTATGCTTCTTGATTTGCTGTTCTTTTCTTTCAGGGTAATAAGTAGGGCCCCTGGACTGAAACTGGTTGTGCAGACGCTTTTATCCTCACTACGACCAATAGGGAATATCGTTCTCATATGCTGCACATTCTTCATCATATTCGGCATCTTAGGAGTCCAGGTATTTTTTCAATACACCATTAATAAAACATGCCTATTCAAATATATTGAAAATTTCACCACCAAAAAAATGAAAATTTTCAGAAAAAAAATTCTGAAAATATTCTTATTTCTGCTCTAAACTTGGATTGTGGGTTCTAACGAGTACTCACAATTTATATTTTTAGCAGGAAAAAAATATATTCCCCTGTAAACCTCAGTTTTACTACATAAAAGTGGGGTTAAAGGGTTCAAAATTGTATAGGCGTGGTTTCGTGATGCTTACCTCTTTCAAGCCTGTATTTCTGAAATGGACGGTCCAATTTTGTTAAATGTGGGGCTTGGCGAAATCTGTAAAACGATAACAAACAATTTAAGATGAACCTGGATCTCAATGAATGTATAGATGCATGTGTATCTGATACGGTCTACAGGGTTAAAGGGTTAATAAACGGTCTTGAACGATGATTGCATTGACATGTGAGAATGTTTTCATTTCTTAGAAAAATGATGACAAACGATTTAGATCCTGATGAATCTGTATCTTAACTGAATGTATAGATGCATCTGTATATGTTACGGTCTATAGGGTGAAAGGTCTTGCATTACGATAACACATCCGTGTGATATAGTGCATTTTTCAAACCTCAAAAAAGGTCATTTTTCTGATGAAAATTTGTGATATTTTTCTTACTTATACTCCAAACATAGGTTTTGGATGCTCGTTAGAACCGCCTCATTGAGGCGGTTCTACCGAGTACCCACAACCTATGTCTTGGAGCAGAAATAAGGAAACTAATGTTTACCCCCCTAAACCCCAATTTTCTCTATATAAAGTGGGGTTTAGGGGGGTCTTCATTTCACGGACATGTTTACGTGATGGATGATAATTGCAATGACATCTGAGAATATTTTACATGATAAACGTGTTGGCATTTTATTTTATTTTCTCGCGATAAGAAATCAAAGAACACCAGCTTGTGATTTTTTTTATCTACCAGTCATCATATATCAATGACATGAATTGTTTTTTATGAATTATTCTATACTGGTCCGGACAACTTCAGTCATCATATGTTTCACAGGGACGAATTCTTCTATTATTATACCCTAAATGTTCTCAGGCTTGAATATCATATAATCAAAAGTGCGCGATCCGAACTGCTACATGTTTGGGGGATTTTGATGGGCAATCTTTTAAATGTTAAACAGCAAATATCCATTGGGTTACTCTTTATGGTAAAGTTGAACTCTATGATCAGAAATCGATACAATTACCACACTCCTCCCACCCAAGACGCCAAAGGGGAAGAAACAGAAATATAAAACAAGATTGGGTACAACATGGATATTATACGACAGACTGCATGCATGGTAGTTAACCCAATCACGGTTGGCAACTTTGCTTCCCTCTTTAATTGCACGCCGGTGGGTCAGGCCTCAGATTCTATGACGGCTCCAACGTAAAGGCTTATTGAAAATTAGAGAGATAATGTTGGTTGGCGCCTGATGCTCTGTCTCTGGTCGGGCTCATCGGAGTCTAACTGTTGGTTTTCTTTTGCTCCAGCATTTTAGTGGTTTCTTGCTGTCGAGTCCTCACCGTTGTCTCACCTCTGTGGTTTGATTTTTTTGTTCACGGAGATGTTGCACTGATGAGTTAGGAGGCCTTCATGCGGACTGAACAAATTATTTGTCTAAATCGCGACGGAAGTAAGGGCGAGGATTGTGGCCACGTAAAATCGATTTAAGCCCCCCCCCCCCCCAGTGGAAATCTTCCACTGACCGTTCCAAGGCGGCTCTTCTGTGGCGATTTATTTATGTTGTTGTTTTTTACTTGCTGTGTGTATCACTTGTGTCTTTTGGTTTTGGATGGCCATATGGCCATTTTGTGGGAAAGTAACTGTCCTTATGGCCTTCCTTTGTTTGGGTTTCCATTATGGTCTGGTCGCTTAATGTTTGTTTCTCTTTCCCTTTGGTGTCTTTTATGGGTGGAGTAAATTAATTGTATCAATTCCTGATCTTTGTTTTACTTCTACTTTTCATCATAGAAAAGTTAATAATTTCTTGCCCTTTGGGATGTGTGATTCCACTGTGGAGTTTTGAAAATATTTGAGGGCCACTGATGAGGCCTATTTGGCGGAAACTAGCTAGTCCGGCCCATAATAACTTGTTTGCATCACATTTTCCGTTCTGTGGTATATTCCTTGCTTCAAAAAACAGGGTAAACATTTCATAGAACATATTCATTATAATGAAACAGTGACAAGCGGGAAGCCAAAAGGACATGTACGTTTCCACAAAATGACCAAACGCCTATACCGACCAAAACGATATTAGCCATACATACATGTATAGATAAACTATATCAATAAAAACAACAACAGAAGAATCGCATCGGAACGGTAAGAAATAAAGTTTTTATTGTGAGGATTAAGATTTCAAACGAATGCAGAGATGAAACAATGATGAGAACTCGCCAGCTGAAATCAGGCACCAACCGATATTACCTACATGTAATATGTTAAAGTAAATGTTTAGTCTGGAGCCGTCATAGGGTCTTAGGCCCGACCCGCCGGTGTGCAATTAAAGAGGGAAGCAAAGTTTTCAACCTTGATTGGATAAACTGCCATTCATGTACTCTGTTCTATAACATCTATGTCGTACCCAATGCTTTTTATCGTAGAATGGTTTTACGAATTTGTGTTCTGAAATCGTTGCAAGAATATATTTTTTTGAATTTATAGCACTGAGAAAATGACAGCAAATGTATTTTTTTTCTTTTTTTTTGTAAATAATAATACAAAACAGTAAATGTCATTAAATTCGCTTCAAGACACTTCATAAGAAATTTTAATCTTATCTGAGCAGTGCTGTTCGTGTACAATGGACCGTTCACAGCTGCAATGGCTTGTGTGTTTAATATAGAGTTAAGAAAATCCGTATGAATTCGGCTCGAAATTTTCCTGATGAATACATCGATACTTTTTTCAGCTGTTTAAAGGAACGTTCTACTATTGTAAAGGACCAAACGCCCGTCAAGTGAAAAACAAGACACAGTGCCTTGAGGGAAAGCGTAACGTTTGGGTTAACCAAAAGTATAATTTTGATAGCCTTGGACAAGTAAGTAATAAACTTTATGTTTCCTCCTGTCTGGGCAATTAGTGACCATGCATCTGTTCTCTGTATGGTGTTTGCATTGCAAACTGAGGATTTTAAACTATTTTTTCAGGTAAACACAGCGCATATATTCAAGTTATACTGTAATGAATGGCGACATATGTTTGGCTTTCAGTTTTGAATTCCCGTGAGAATAACATACTGCGTATTGCCTTTGTAACTGAAGAACGCATTAAATACTCGATTTTATTCAGTCTCTTTATACACAATATTTTCTAAGAGAGAATAAAAAGATTCAAATTTGTTTGATAACTCAAGACCATGCAAGTACACTGTCTCAGAATGGTTTGCAATTTGAGCAGTATGATTTGATGCCCTATGCCATGACCTGTCCCTATCGATGTTTTTGAAAACTACACCTTTACGAATTTTTGTTTTTGGTATTTCAGGCATTGATCTCTTTATTTGTGCTTGCATCAAAAGATGGTTGGGTCAGTATTATGTACACGGGTCTAGACGCTGTCGGGGTTGACCAACAAGTAGGTTTCTTTTTGTTTATCATTCTACGTCACTGTCTCAGGTTCGACATTAAAATTTAATTTGAAATATGTTTCTATAAAAAGATTATTCTAAAACCTATATCCTTTGAATAAGGGATCCATTGGGATAACTCAATAAAAAAGTATTAGTCCAAATCTTCTTATCCAATTCTCGGGGTTGGGGTCGGGGTAGGGCGCAATGCCCCCTTCTTCAGACAAAACAATGGGAACTTACATAACAATAGTTTCTTAGTACTGATAATCTCACTTCTACTTATTGCGAATAAGATAAGTTGGACTAATACGTGTTCTAGAACCGATATTTATCCATTCGTTGCAATCAACGTTTTCCATTTTATATGTTCGTCTACTCATCTGTCAGATTCAACAAAGTCTAACAACAACAAGTCCGCTCACTAAAAGATGTGATCTGTGTTATCGAATTTGTGTGTATAACGGCCCAAAATAATAGATGTGTGAGTCCATCTATTCCTCCATGAACCGGACTCGACTCACAATGAAATACCACAGAAATATCACTGGTTGAACACTTTGCTTTTCATTGGCCAGACCTGAATAATTTGACGGGAATATACTGTTATTCGACTTTTTCTATATGAAAGACTCAAATTATGATTTAGTCTACAGATACGAAGTAGCAAAGAGGGAAACGATCAGGTATTTTCTGTATAACAGAATTCACCTCAGATTTCGCCTGCTCACTGAATACATAAATAGCTCTGTTAAGCAAATACTACTTTCTAATAAAAGGGAGTAATTACACAATTCTTTTTGTTTTAGTAGGCATTTCTATCTGTTTTACTCAAAGGACAGCCCCAGTTCAGATAGCGGAAGATGTCATTTCATTTATATCCTTTAAAGTAACCACTAGTCATTTAAACTGCGACCAGACCGGATGTTTATTTTTTTGCATTTAAAAAAGACTGAGTCTGTGGACGAGCAACGAGCAACATGTTTAATACGGTTGCGTAAAGTTAACATTGTTAGCTTTGGAAAAAAGGATAAATAGAAAATGTAAACTAGATTAGAAATCGATACAATTAACCCACAGCTCCCATCAGAGACACCAACGGCAACGAAACACAAACATTAAACAACTAGACCGTTATGGAATCATCAATAGCGGAAAGCCAAAAGGACAGTTACTCTCCCACAAAATGGCCAGTTGGCTAGCCAAAACAAAACAATATAAGAGGTACACGCTCAAAGACAAGCCATAACAAAAATAGACCGCGACAGAAGAAACGCCTTAGAACGCTCAGTGGAACGAATTCCACGGGGGCGGGGGGGGGGGCTTTAATCGATTTTACGTGGCCACCATCATCGGCCTTACTTTCGTCGCAATTTAGACTAATAATTTGTGCAGTCCGCATGTAAGCATCAGTTTAAATCGATTTAAAAAAACGGCAAAGTATTCGCATGACTGCTTACGGCATTAAGCGTACACAAAGGCATTTACTTAAGGAATCCTGAAGGCAAAATTATTAACTATGCGGAATAGTTTACGTTTATCCCTTCGTGTTGTGTTGTGTTGTGTTTGTCTCAAATTATTGGATAAGATGTCTTTGCAGCCAATACAGAATTACAATGAATGGAGGATCATCTACTTCATATCCTTCCTGTTACTTGTCGGATTCTTTGTGCTGAACATGTTTGTGGGTGTCGTAGTTGAAAATTTCCATAAATGCCGAGAATCGCAGGAGAAAGAGGAAAAGGCACGGAGAGCAGAGAAACGGGCCCAAAAACTTGACCAGAAACGACGAAGTAAGTTTTTAAGTAATATCAAAAAGGAGTTGTAGTATAACATTATGTCAGCGTGAGGAGCAAAGATTCGTTTTCGGACATAAAACAGCCAGTGCATCTGTACCAGTAGAACAGCCTTGCCTAAATGAATGCAAACGTCAGGGATAAACCGCGTCCTCATACAATACTGTAAACTCTTATCATAATATTATTCTGTCGGAAGATTCAATCTTTATTAAGCGTACTTAAAATCACCACTAAGATTAACTATGTTAAAACGCTCAAGCACATTACGAGTCAAATTTTTAAATGGCATAAATATTTTTTGGTGTCATGTTTTCAGTCAATGATCATTGAGTCAGCATGTGCAGTCTCGCGAATTCAGTACCTTGTTTGAATGTTTGATATGATTCATTTTACCAGTATGTATGAGTATATGCAATTCAAAATATAATGCTATGTATACTTTCATTCGGATACAATCTATTATTTAGGACATTAAAGTTAGTCTCATGTTTTCATTTTTTGGTCTACGCCAGATGTAAAGGAATGGTTAATGTTCCTGTTCACTTTCATGATATTGTGTTGTTTGTTAAATGCATTACACTATTGCATTTGTTTAATCAAGATGTTTTGTTTGTTTGATTTGAGGTTTAACGTCCCCATCAACACTGTAAAGGTCATTTTTGAGACGTTGCTTCCAATTTTGTGGGACTTTTACCCGACATTGAGATGAAATTACATCTGAAGCTCTGTCGCCCAATGAAACCAATATGGTTTATTAGCATGGATGGTCCACCTCACACCGCGGTTCCTGGACAGGCTTAGATCCTCTAAGCGGTTTATCAGTACTAGTGTGCAGGCAGGATTCAGCTCTGCGTGGAAGCATCATGCAGCCCATATATTTCTTCAAGCCCCTTTAGGCGGGGCCGTTAATCGAGATGTAATCTCGATCGAGATGTAATCTTCATATACACATTTCGATGCCTCAACTGATATTTGTTTATTTGTCTGTTACCAGTGAAGCGATTAAGAGGTAATTTATGCACCTCACAGTCTACATCAGGACACCATACGCATGTGTGATATTTGTATTTTTTATTTCTTTAGAAGTTGATTCTCCTTGCGAAACTTTTTGACACATTTCTTATTATTGCCAAAAATAGATTATGGGTGCTCCTCAAAGGGTTTCATTTATGCGGGTTTAACATGTACCCACTAAATATATCTTGAGGTGAAAAATAACCGAGTGATATATACACCCATGTAAACACCATTTTTCCTGTATAAAGTCGGGTTTAGAGAGGTGCTCACTGCACGGACTTTCTAACGTTATTTATGTCATTAAGAGCACTGTTTTCACTATTTTCACATATAGCACAAGAATGAAGATAACTTTCTGGTTTATTCAAAGTTCCTCTATGTTTTGATTCGATCCCTATGATATTGTCTCATTATTATTTATCGTCCATACTGAAAAAAACGGATTAAATGACACCATGAAATTCTGCAGGCATTGAGCAAACCGGACCTGCATTTGATTTATGCTATTGCAGTTGGGGCCCAACAAAAGTAATCGTTTTAAAACTGTATGTGTACTGTATCGAACAACGGGAATCTCAGTTAAGCGTCTGCACAAATACTCTTTAACCAAATGTTTTGACTTTAGAAATTTTGATGACTGAATGTGTACTTGTATAATTGTAAAACGACTTCACAGATGATTGCTATGTACCTAAGTCCAGCTTAAATCTGTATAAACAGAGTAGTTCTAATACGTTTTTTTCTGAAGTCTGGACATCGTGTGCACCGGTCACGGTTTGGATTTGTCAACCTCAACCTGCCATTGAAGTGGACAGTAAGCTCTAAATAGAAGGCAATGATCAGGAATCGATACAAAACCTCACAACTCTTATCCAAGATACCAAAGGGAAAGAAACTCCAACATAAAACAACTTTGCCATAATGACGTCACAAGCGAAATACTAAAAGGACTGCTATCCAAAATAAAATTATATCAATAATAATTACATGCTATCACCAACTAAAACTATCTTCAACGACAACAGAAGAACCGCCTTTGAACGATCAGTAATTCTTTTACTAGGAAAGGGGCGCTTAAATAGATTTTATGTGACCACAATCTTGGTCCTTTCTTTCTGCCGTGGTTTACACAAAGGACGCACATTAAGCAAAGCAGTATAAAAAATGTCGAGTGGCAAAAAGACAGTCCTCCACCTCCACAAAAAGGCGGCCATCCAAAATACAAGTCGAGTGGCAAAAAGACAGTCCTCCACCACCACAAAAAGGCGGCCATCCAAAATACAAAGAATATAAATAAAGACATACATTTATAATGATAAACCACGACAGAAGCACCGCCTTTGAACGCTCGGTACAAATTGTTTACTGGGAGACGTCGGCTTAAATCGAATTAACGTGACCATCACGATAACAAGTCCGTGAAACGAAGACCCACCTAAACCCCACTTTATATAGAGAAAAGGCGGGTTTACAGGGGTATACATTATCTGCTTTATTTTTGCTCAAAAGCATAGATTGTGGGTACTCGTTAGAACCGCCTCATTGAGGCGGTTCTAACGAGCACCCACAATCTATGTTGAAAGCAGAAATAATTAAGATGTTCTCATTTTTACCTAATATGTATCATTTTCTGACACCATGTTGGACGCCATTATTTCTTACGGACATGTTTTCCTAATGTAAAGTTCTCGCCCTTGGTTCTGTCGTGGTTTAGACGTCCGCATGGAGGATTACTAACTTATCAGCATCTGAGAACATCAAATTCAAACGAATACAGAGCGGAAACAACGATGAGGACTCGACAGTATGGAATAAATGAAATACTAGAGCAAAGGAAACCAACAGTTGGTCTTGCTGAAGGCCATCTTCAAGTCATCTCAGACGTCACATCCTGGAGACGTTAAAGAATTTCAGTCCCTCAACTATATTTTCCAGAGCACAATCACTGCATTTAAGTCATATCGTTCATTTGAAAACATTTTCCGCTCCTGATCATTGTATCACTGTGACTCTCACTGCACACAAAATTCACATTTAAACTTTCACAATATATGAACAATTAAAATCACAAGCCATTGGGTTTATCCCTACAAAGAATAAACTTTAATCAATTGCATTCTGCTTATAAAGGCAAAAAGAACAAACCCACTGCACATAATATTTTATTTTTTTATGCTAAAAGATTAGTCGTAACAGTTTGAGTATTTATTTACAATCTTAAAACCTTGCCGCATTTGTTCCGATGTACACAATAAGATATTAACATTCCTTTAAGCATTACGTATTTCATTGATTTCATGATAAGTAAAGAGGGTTCCATTATAATTTGACCAAAAACAGTATTCCGTGATGTAGTTAATATATTTGACCAAAATACTTATGTTCTTAATGTGTTAAAATATCTTCTTGTTTCCAGAACTTCAGCAGTGTCCATATTGGTCAAGATACGGCAGAGCCCGTTTACTTATCTATACTGTGATTAACAGTAAATACTTTGACCTTGCTATAGCAGGAGTTATTGGTTTAAATGTCGTCACCATGGCAATGGAGTATTACACGATGCCAAAGGTAAGTAAACTAGTGAGAAAAAGTAAAATTCAGATATTGCCATGTACAGCTATTGATCAAATAATTTGTCTTTTGAAATGTAATATTTTAGAGACGGATTCAGAAATTACAAAAATCTAAAATAGAAGTGAAGACAATGATCAGGAATCGATACAATTAACCCTCAGCTCCCATCAGAAACACCAAAGGGAAAGAAACACAAACATGAATCAAATTGAACCTAATGGAAACATCAATAGCGGAAAGCCAAAAGGACAGTTACTTTCCCAGAAAATAGTCAATGGGCTATCCAAAACAATATAAGCGATACACACACACAAAGACAAGCCATAACAAAAATAAACCTCGACAGAAGAACCGCATTGGAACGGTCAGTGAAACGAATTCCACTGGTGTGTGTGAGTTTTTTTTTGGGGGGGAGGGGGCTTAAATCGATTTTACGTGGCTACAATCCTCGCCCTTACTTCCGTCGCGATTTAGACAAATAATTTGTTCAGTCCACCCGAAGGCCGCCTAACTCATCAGTGCAACATCTCCGTGAACACAAAATTCAAACAACCACAGAGATGAAACAACGGTGAGGACTCGACAGTAAGAAACCACTGGAACGCTGTAGCAAAAGAAAACCAACAGTGAGACTCCGATTGGCCCGACCAGAGAGAGAGCATCAGGCACATACCAACATTACATAGAATTAGATTTTCTCTAATTCTCAGTAAGCCTTTACGCTGGAACCGTCATAGAATCTGAGGCCTGACCCACCAGCGTGCAATTAAAGGGGGACGCAAAACTGTCAATCGTGATTGGGTTAACAACCAAGCATGCCGTCTGTCGAATAACATTTATGTTGTGCCCAATCTTTTTATATCGGAGAATAATTTTACGAAATTAGGTGTTGAAGTCATTGCAATTATATAATTTTCTGAATTTATATACTCAGTCAACATAAAATTCGGGTTCCGATAGAGCTTGTTGCTGAGGAGATTTAAGTCCAACATTGACTTTCGAAATTAAATCGGAATGACATCTATAAAATTTTGGAAAGAATTTGCATAGTTGATGATACCGATAACCCTGATTAAGATGTTTAGCAGTTAACAGTTTATTACGAGAGTTGAAGGTAGTTACATGACTAGACATGACTGGCAAATCGAATTAATTGCGATATATAAACACTATAGGAATCCACACGAGGAACATCATCATCCAAGAAAGGAAAATATACAATCTCAAAATCAAAATCATCGCGTTTATCATTACTTTAGCCAGAAACAAATCCATTCATAATAGATCGATTTAAATCCCAAAACGGGGCCTCGGTATTGGAAGAATTTGCTTTATTTAACTGATATTCTGTGTGTGTGTGGGGGGGGTTAAATTTGACTGATCAAACCATCGAAATAGGTATTGTTAATATTTAATAAATCGTCCAAGTATTTAGAGGCCGAGCTCAAGGTTTCAATGATTTCAGATTGGTTTTATCGGAAAGGGACATCATAAGTCCCTTTCATAACAAAACAAGAACAGATCAGCCACAAGGGTTGCGCAATTGTACCCATCGGGATTTCACAACTTGTCTAAATAACTTAGTTCCAAATGTTATGTAAATATTGTCAAGTAGAAAGGTGAGAGATTCACACACTTTCTGACATGACCATAAAGAATAACTTTATGCTCTTCAGAAGTAAAAAAGGCATTTCTTACATTACATGCAAGAAAGAGGGAGTTAGACTGATGGTGATATAAAATACACTTTTCCTGACCCTCAGTGCGGCTGTCACACGTGTGATTTTGTTAGGTCCTGCTTCATAGGTTGTGTACAGTCGTTAATTTTAATTTTTATAGCTTTGTTATCGCCTCGTCATGGAAGTGAGAGCTGATTATTAAGCTCACATGAGCACGCTCACCTGAGCACGAAGTGCTCATGGTGAGGTATTGTGATCGGTTAATGTCCGTCGTGCGTCGACATCAATTTGCTTTAAAGACAAACTACGCCTTAGCTCATCTGCAATGACTTCAACACCCAGTTTCGTAAAATCATTCTTCGATTCACAGATATGTGCCTGGGTGGCTCCTGAAAATAATTCCTGAAATTGTTCCACTCCGATGAACAAAATGCAGTAGATCTAAAACATAGACAAATATCCAAACAAAACTTCCTCCTATATTATTTGGCCAAATTCATTCAAATTTCATAGAAATGGTTCTTAGGTGATCTTCTTCCAAACTAGCTAAAGCTTTTTCGCTCCAATGAGCAAAATGACCGCCAAAACTAAAATAAAAGCAATTTGCTAAAACTGTGAAGTCCTCCTTAATCCTTTGGTCAGTCCGATTTTTAATATTCACAGGATTGTTGCCAACGTGGCTCCCTACCTGAAAAGCTAATACGGTTCCGATCCGTTGAACAAAAAGGCCACCAGAGCTAAAAATAGAAAATAGAAAAATCTTTAATATAAAAAATAGGAGTGAAGGCAATGATCAGGAATCGATACAATCAACCCACAGCTCCCATCAGAGACCATGGATCAATTGCATTCAAACTTCATAGAATTGTTGCTTAGGTGATCGCCTACTAGAATATCTGAAACGGTTCCGCTCCAGTGAGCAACATGGCTGCCTGAGCTAAAATAGAACAAGAGCATCGTTCGTTTGTTATTTTCGCATGTCACTGAGGGAGATAAGTCAGTCGAAGTGCATGGTAGAGTCATGAAAAGTAGAAGTAAAACACAGATCAGGAATTGATGCAATTAACTTACTCCACCCATAAAAGACACCAAAGGGAAAAAAATACAAACATCAAGCGACCAGACCATAATGGAAACCTAAACAAAGGAAGGCCATAAGGACAGTTACTTTCCCACAAAATGGCCATATGGCCATCCAAAACCAAAAGACACAAGTGATACACACAGTAAGTAATAAACAACAACATAAATAAATCGCCACAGAAGAGCCGCCTTGGAACGGTCAGTGGAAGATTTCCACTGGGGGGCTTAAATCGATTTTACGTGGCCACAATCCTCGCCCTTGAGATCTAACTCTTGTGATAATATAGATGTGTCTCAAGTCTCATGAGGCTGGGACCAATACCTTTGGAAATATGGCAAAGGTTAAAATTTGTGGTAACGTTTTGAAAGATAGGTAAAAATTCAAAGGTCAATGCCATTAGTAAAAAAGTTTGATATCAATGGAAAGGTATTGCCCCAAGGAACACTCATGTGAATATTGAAAGCTGTATTATTTTTGATATGAAAACGAGAGACCTAAACGTTTTCTTGAAATGTTTTTCTATGTCACAATGGGCGATAAATCATTCAAATTGTATGATAGACCTATGGACGTTGGTAAGAATGTAACCCGTGTGATCATACAGATCTGTGTGAAGTTGCATGCGCCTGGGGTCAATACTTTTTAAACTATGGCCAAGGTTAAAGTCTTTAGTCACATGTTCGAAAAATAGATCAAAGACCAAGGCCAAAAGATCAAAAAGATTGTATCAATTAAAACATCTTGCCCCATGGAACATAAATGTGAAGTTTAAAGACTCTGTTTTTAAAAAGTATTGAAATGAGAGATAAAACGTGTTTCTGAACAAACTAGGTCAAACTTCAAAGATCAAGGTCACGTGTCTAACAATTTTGTATTTATGGAAAGATCTTGTCAAATGGAACATCTATGTAAAGTGTGAAGGCTCTATTTTTAGTGGTATTAAAATGATTAGACAAAGGTGTTTTTTTAATGGAGAGAAAAGGGAAAATAATTCAGTAAAATTGAAAAACAAAGTTCCTGTTGTAATGGTGAGTAAGTTTGTGAAGTTTCATGGAGGTAAACCAAATACTTTCAGAAATGTGGTCAAGGTTAAAGTTTTGGTTAAATTTTCGACAAGTGGGTCAAAGTTCAAAGGTCACAGGTCAAAAAGGTTGGCATGTTCGGAAAGGTCTTGTCCTAATAAACACCCTTGTTAAATTTTAAACAACATTGAAATGAGAGGGGAGAATGTGTTTCAGAAAAAAATGACAAGGGGAGATAAGTCAGCCAAAAACAACAACAACAAAAAAAGCAATTATGACCTTTGGTCAGAATGTAGCTCCTGTGATGATGAGTATGTGCATGAAGTTTTATGCACATACGTCAATTATTTTTTTTAAGTTATAGCCAAGGGTAAGCTTTTTCGGAACGTCATCAACGACTCGACCCCGCCCATGTTTATTACCATTTTGGTTTCATTGGGCACCAAAGCTTGAGATGTCATTCCATCTCAATGTCGGGTAAAAGTCCAACACTATTGGAAGCAACGTTAACAAAATGACCTATGCTGTGTTGACGGGGACGTTAAACCTCAAATCAAACAAACAAACAAGACGACGACGACGACTACAATGACATCACAGATGCCGGAATGATGACAATAGCTCAAAATTTTCTTAGAAAAACAGACGAGCTAAAAAGATCAACAGTATGCTTTAAAAGAGAACTCATCCTATATTCATAGAAAAATTCCATTCAAACCACACGAGTAATGCTTAGGTGGCTCCCTACCAACAAAGTTACATTTTTCTCCCCCGATTAACAAGATGGCCACCAGAGATAAAAACAGAAAATCTTTAAATGACAATTTCTCATACATCTCTGGGCCATTCCATCAATCGCCACAGGAATGTTGCTTATGTCCCCCCCCCCCTCTCACACTACCAAACTAACTAAGACAGTCCTGTTTTTCTGGGCTTTTGTTATACCTTCCCTCAGTTTGAAGGATCTACCTTCAGCTCTAACGCATGCTGTTTTCTTCACTGAACGGTATTAATATCGCGTTTTTTGACGGTATCGCCACACTCCGCTATGATTAAAACCTACAATCTCCCGCCTCAGGTTACATTCCGCATGTTCTGTAAAGACACCAAATACCATATTAAGCTAGTTTCATTCAAACTCTGCAAGAATGTTTCCCAGGTGAGCATCTATATCAGTGCAACAGTTATGCTTCATGGAATAAGATGGCTGTCAGTTATCGACATGACTCTCAAAATCTACAAGCATGTGACATCTAGTAATCAGGTGAGCGATTCAGGGTCAACTGTGCCCTCTTGTTTTGAATTCCGATTTGCATCTTCTGAATAATGCGATTTTACTTGTTTTTCCTCTTGGTGCCATCGGTAGCGTTTGCCTACGTTGGCACTTCCCAGTCAGCTTCATATTACTATAAAACGCCTGGGGCCAGTTGTTCAAAACTAACGACGTCGTTAGTTAACGCATGGTTAAAACTTTGATCATTAAATATGGCAAATATGCTGAAATGTGTGCTGAAAAAATGTGAGCAGCTTTTGCGGACGCAAAAGCTGATCACATTTTTTCAGCAAAAGTACCAAAATTTAACATATTGTACTTGCTAGAAGAGTTGACAATATGACCACTAACGAGCTCGTTAAGCTAACGATGCTTTGAACAACTGGCCCCTGAGCGCTAAATGACGTCTATCTTAACTCTAGAACAAATATTTTAGATGAAAATGTTTGATATTTTTCTTACTATAGTACCCCCAATCCATGGTTCGGAGCAAAAATAAGGAATATAATATATATCCCGTAAATCCCAATTTTCTGTATATAAATGAGGTTAAGAGTTGTCTTCATACTAGTAATATGATGATCTTTACTTTAATTTCTTCTACAGGAGCTGGAGTTTGCCCTGCAAATATTTAACTACTTTTTTACATCGGTTTTTATACTCGAGGCTGTCATGAAAATAATTGCTCTGGGATTCATACGATATATGAAGGACAGGTAAATTTTCTAATTGTGTTCTTAGTATTTCAACATTAACTGAGTCTACTTAAAGTCGGCAAGTTTCACATAATGTTTGTTCTCTGCCTTTCACAATGGGCTGTTTCCACAAACAGTTCTCGAATGGAAAGGCCATCAATATAATGGCAATGGACCTTTTAAACCCGTTTTAAGCGAATAGCATAGTGGGTAAAATGGTCAGTTCTCTAAGGAAAGACAGAGGTGCTTAAACTACATGTATATTAAAATTCACTTTTACCAAAGCAAAATTTAAGCTTATTTCCATGAAATATGACAAAGGTGACATGTCTGTAAACATCATGTATTGTAAAAGACGGACCAACAATACATAACTGTGTCTCGTATGGTCATCGTAGTAGGTAACTGGTGGTTGACTGGTATTACTTGATGAATGGCATACTTGCTGTCAGTGTGGACGCGTGTTAATTTTTCCAGGATATGACAGAGAAAATTTTTCATTCTAAACATTTGTACAAGACAGTATCTAAATTTTATGATCAGATCTTTATATTTATTTATATTTTATTTTAAACATAATGTTTCTATTACTAATCTGGTCTGATCTTGCCATTTTTTCTTCTATGGCATACATAAAGTGCATTTCATGCGTGTTCATGTTTTATTTAATTTATTTAATCTCTTTAACGAGTTTATTTAAAGGGGAACCCGAGCATTTTGTCCCTTTTCCTAAACGCGTTTTATAAATTAAATAATACATGAGCACGAACGTAAGATTCTATTTACCATATGCTGTGTAAAAAGGATTTTATTCACGATTTTTAACAAAAATGTTAATATTCCGCCATTAATAACGCGGCAACGTTAAGGACGCCGTAACGCTAAGGGGTGAATAAAACAAATATGCATATTTAAACCACCAGTGGATTACCGAATTTAATATATGGCGTTATTACACTATTAGACCGCTGCGTTATGTGATAAATGTAAATAGGTAAACATATCATCTTTAAATATTAAAACGCATACATCGCGTGTTAAAATTATATTATTCAAGCCACAGAAACAAACACAGAATACCATTATAATTAAGTTCTTAGGAGAGTGTTCGCTGCAGCTTCAATATACTGCAAGAAAAAAGCATGTTTCCATTATGAAGATTTATAAGTATTTATAGAAAACTAATATGACCTACTTTATGCGAAACGGTCATGAGGCGGTTCTAACGAGTACCCACAAATTATGTATTGGAGCAACAATAAGAAAAATAACATATACCCTTATAAACACCATTTTTGTATATAAAGTGGTGTTTCGGGGAGTTCATTTCACGGACTTGCACTAGCTCAAATGATACAAAAAGAATTCACTTGCATCATGCAAGGATTTCACTTCAACTTAGAATGGATTTTATGAGGTTATATCGATATCGGTACGATGGTACCTTCATGTTTAATGACTTTTGGTGATCAAACGATTCATACTTTGAATGTTTTCTATTTTGCAGATGGAATCAACTGGATATCTTCATTGTTATATTGTCAATAGTCGGAATCATTCTAGAGGAAATGAAGACGAATGTTATCCCTATCAACCCCACAATTATAAGAGTAATGAGAGTACTAAGGATAGCAAGAAGTATGCTTACTCGTGCACATCATGATTGTTTGGTTTGGTTTCGAGTTTAATGACGCATTCAACATTATTAAAGTCATGTTTAGCCGGTCAGTTTACCTAACCATATTTTTCCTTGGAAAGCTTAAATATAAGTGGTAAACCAGTTCAGTGCACTTTCTTTCGCAAGAAGCTGACAACTTATTGTCTTAAGGGGAATGGGAACACCTGGCAGATTTTCCGCCATTTTTCAAAGGGAGACAACTTCCGGAACTTCCTGTTTGCTTTTTTTATAAGCCCTGTCCCGCTGAAAAAGGGGGCTATCTTAAAGGAAAGAATTTGCTCCTTCGTCGCAAATTATTTCCTTTAAGAGTTGACCTAATTGACATGGGGGACAAGAGTTGTTTCCCCTGAAGGTGTTCCCATTCCCCTTAAAGTCCTGTTTACCCGGTCAGTTTACCTGACCATACTATTTCCTGGTAAGGTTAAGTATAAGCGGTAAACCAGTTCAGTGCACTTTTTTCGCAAACAGGAGAGAACTGATTTTATTAAAACTGATTATCAATTTGCACGAAACAATGTTGCCGACCTGGCTGCTGAAAGGGGTGTAACGATGCATCGATAATTCGATGCATCGCGATAGGGACTGTCTCGATAGCAATGCATCGATAGTACTTTGGACTATCGATAACTATCACCGATAGTTCATTCAACTATCGATAGTTTTGATAGTTTTTTTTTTCTTGGATAGACTTTGAAAATATACCTGTACTGTTGTGTAATGACACAAGTATTTTTGCTTAGGATATCCATGCAGCTGTAATCAGGACAGACTGATAAACCTTCGCATATGTGCATGATGATCCGAGTATTCGCTGGTCGCACATGTGTATCATGGTTTTTGCTGTGTGGTGAATTTCTCGCGGCGATGAATTTCCCGCCGTCAGTTTTGCACATGCTGTTGAGGCAGTCAGAAATTTTCCCGCGTTTTTCAATAACAAAACGTCAATGATCATTTCCTCACACGGTTGTGGCATGCAACTTTTTGAAAACATGACAATGAAACCTGTACGACATGTGAAGGCTCAGATCAGCCTGCGCAGTCATATATAAATGTTTGCTGTTTGTATTAGCCTTCCGTAGTATGGCTTCTGTGACAAACATCATTTCCCGGTTCAGTTTTGAAGACATTTGCAAGATGCACAAGCTGATCCTTTGTATGAAGATATTTTTGTTTTCGCTGTGTGCTGACTCATTCACATAGGTAAATGTATAATAAACGACGGTATAATGCAGTTTAACTTGTTGTATATGTGAATCTTTTTGCGTCCGACAAACACGATAGCTAATGAGTATTATGAGTATATGAAGCAGGACTCGCAGGTAACAAAAACATTGCATATTGCTAAATGAAAACACCGACTTGATCATTGCTTTACTTCTATTTTGATAGTCTAGCTTTTGATGCTAACTTCAATTAAAAAATATGTAAGTTCGACTTTCATGCAATTTGTTATATTCATGTCGCCCTTAAAGAGGTGCTAAAATGTCGTGCTGTGATAACGTAATACAATGCAATGATTAATCGGGTTACCTAATTAACTGAATCCACAGATTAATTTAGTACAGGCGGCAAACATCAAACAATTGAAGAACGATCACTCGATCAGCATGTCAGTTTCCACAAGCAGAAAATCTCAAACACTGCAGAGGTGTATGTGTATAGGTATTAAAGCTATGATAACCAACACTGAGAGGCATATATACTGGAAGCAGCAGGCTATTTTTAGGCGGTGGGTCCTTCTGTAGGTGGTGGGTATATATAAAGAGCTGTTTCCCCATGTTTTGTTTCTGGAATAGCCCCGAGGGAATGAATGCTGATATTGAAACACACATTAACATACAATTTTAGGCCATTGCAATTTTCCTATCTCGTTCTGTCACTCTTAGCCATTTTTAAGTGATGATATTAACACCTATGAATCATTTATAACAGTACCTGATAGTATCACGATAGTATCGTGATAATATGCTAAGATAGTGATAGTATCGTGATAGTTGTTTCCATGATAGCAATACTATCACGATAGTCAAAATTGGCCTCGATAGTCAGCCCTACTGCTGATCCATCCCGCAATCTGCTTATCTAAAGTCAGACACGGCTTTGACAGATCCACCGATGCCGCACATTACCGTCTGCAATTTGAATCATTATGGAATAAGGAATCCACTGAATACTCAGATCAGACTTTGTGGAGTGCAAAGTTTGATCTTAGTTTTGCTTGGCCTACATTTTCGATAATAATTGATACATTTCCGCTTGAATAAAGTTCATTTCCTTTGGCATTAAAATGACTGTCATATACAAATAAGCAATATGTTTTTATTAATCTACAAACATTCATTACGAGTGGTTGTTTTTAAATGAATAGCAGTAATTTGTTTTAAAACCGAATTTGGAAAGCAATGTATACCATTGTGAATCTCACTTTTTCTTTGTAAATACAGCGGAAGGTTGCATCTGGAAATAGCGTCTCATAAAGTTAATATGTATTTAAAGGAACAGCCCTGTAAAACATTTAAACTTTGAAATCACATCGTTCATTCTCATTAAAAAAAGTTCGGTTTTACAAAAGTGCGCAATTGTTTCAAAGAGTTAGGAGATATTCGTTAGAAGGTGGCGATTCTGAAAGTCCCACGATCTATGTTTACGTTAAAATATGTGGGCTCTGAAGTTTATCGTGTATACTATACTTACAGGAAGCATGGTGTAGTGATTGTTTTCATTACGATAACCTACCCGTGCAACGCAGTGCATTTTTCACATCTCAAAAATGGCTACTTTTCTGATGAAAATCCGTGCTATTTTTCTTATAAATGCTAAAAACAGAGGTTGCGGGTGCTCGTTAGAACCGCGGTTCTTACGAGTACCCACAACCTATGTTTTGGAGCAGAAATAAGAAAAATAATGTATACCCCCCAAAAACCCAAATTTTCTCTATCTGAAGTGGGGTTTAGGGGGGGTCTTCATTTCACGGACTTCTTCACGTGATGTGTAATGGTGTTCATTTATATTGACTTGTTGAAATAGTGTCCTATCTACTTACGATTGCAAACTGAAAACCTTCTTACATTGAACGATACATTACAAATACTAATTCAACTTTTAACAACCCTAATAAAGAGCAGAAATTGTTATGCCAAGCAGGGTACTGTGGTTAAATATGATCCGTACTAGTGTCCTACATTGTCACTTGCATCTTGTTAACTAGGAGGTGGATTGCTTTGATATATGCTATGAAATTAACCCGTATATCATTACGAATATACATCCGTGTGTTATAACGGCGTCTTTCAGGTCTGTAGATAATATTTTCCAGATTATTAAATGTTTTCCAGATATTTGCTCCAAATATAGGATGTAGGTACTCATTAGAACCGTATTATGGAGTCGGTGGTTCTATCTTGTACCATCTATGTTGTTGAGCCAAAAAAGGAGAAAATTTGTGTAAGATGGTCTATGAAAGATTTATCATTTGGAAGCAATGAGTACACCAAGGAACTGAAAACTGTCTGAGTATACATGTTTTCTGGACCATACTAGCTAGTTTCGGCCAATTAGGCCTCATCAGTGACCTTCAAATATTTTCAAAGTTCCATGTTGGAATTCCCATACCAAAGGACTTGAAACTATAAACTACACTATGATGAAGGACTAAGAGACGTTTTTCGGTGAACATACAGTTCTTTAACACCAGCTGAAGTGAGATTTAATATGGTAAAGATTAGAACCCTTGTAAACAAAAGGTATTTACTGCATGTAAACCTGATGTGACATAGATAAACCCTTATGAGACAAATATGATCTTCCACTCAATAGCTTTGGACATGTCAGTTTTCGATTTTTGAGTATATGGTTTGATTTTTGTTGTAAATTAAATTTTACAAACTTTCTTGTATGTAAGAGCCTGATGTGAGGCTACAATTGTTGCGAATACTGGTTTTATGCTACACAAGGCATATAAGGGTTATGTGATTTCTTTCTATTGCAGTTTTGAAATTGTTGAAAATGGCCAAGGGTATACGAGCTTTGTTAGATACTGTTATCCAGGCTTTACCGCAGGTCGGGAACCTGGGCCTCCTCTTCTTTCTTTTGTTCTTCATCTTCGCTGCCCTTGGTGTGGAACTGTTTGGACGATTGGGTAAGATACTGCTGTCAAATGTTTCTTTTTAATATAAAGATCAATGATCTGTAAAGCATTCAAGTTTCTTTTATCTGACAGTCAAAAGGTTACCTGTACTAGATCAGCCGCACGCCCGGTTCTACTTGTTGACAACTGATTGTTCAATGTATCACCAACAGCACCAAACATAGTTTGTCGTGTTGAAATGTACATCAGGCACCGTGCTGTTTTGAGGTCACAGGTACAAAGTTGGTGCATTTGACTGTCAGATATGCCTGTCTTGTCAATACGTTGCTTTGCGACAAATGGAGTATATTTTTGCCAGCATAGATACAGAGGTACATCTGAAATTTTGGCCATCATGTTTTAGTTGAATGAAGAAGATGTTGCAGCTGAAACAAAATGAGTAGAAAGTGTATATGCCGATCAAATGTCAAAACATTGAATTTTTTGAAAATTATAGCCATTTAGAGTGGGATTTCATTCAATTTATGAATATATATCGCTTTCTGCAAAAAATGTCATTTTTCTACAAAGTTTAAATTTTCACAAACGCGTGGAATTTTGAGGACATGCTTTCGTTGGGGTTCATTTACCTTTTTCTGTTTCTAAAGAGATTGCAATACATGCATGTTAAGGTATCCATGGGAATATATAGAGACTAATTATTTGCAGTGTTCCTTTAATTGTTTCGACCAGTGCATTAGTTGGAGTATTAAAGAATAACTTTATATAACATTTTTGTATCTGTACACGTTTGGACAAATACCTGCAGTGTTATTTTTTTATTGTATATTGAAATTAGAATGTAAGAATGTCTGCAGATTATTGTCTATTTCGCATTTTATGCATGTATCGAGTATGATATATTATGACAAAATATAATGTTTGCTTTAGAATGCTCTGAGGAACATCCATGTGAAGGTCTTGGAGAACATGCGCACTATAGAAACTTTGGCATGGCATTCTTAACACTATTCCGTGTTGCAACGGGCGATAACTGGAATGGAATAATGAAGGTAACGAGAATTGTTATTAATATCGTGTTATTTTGAGGGACGATTAGTATGAAATTGATTCCAAAATTTTATTGCTTAGAATCGATAACTTGTTATAACCTGCTATGAAACCCTTTTCTAAACAGACAGGTGGTGTAAATTCAGATCAGGTACCGAAAAAATGTTCTCGTTTATACGTTTTACAATATCTTAGATTCCGAAAATGTGATGAAAACAACATCAGTCATATAGCCATTGAATTGGGACTACGTCTGTCAAAAGAAGTAAGCGTTAATAATGCATCACTGGCTTCGTATAACCTTTCTTGCAATTCATTCGTGAAATATTTACATGCTCTCTTAAATACTTCAGTCCCGGTGGCTCAGTCGGGTGCGGGGGCGGCTGGTGATCAGGAGGTTGAATGTTTGACTGTAGGATACACTATATCATGGAGATTTATAAAGATACTTTTTCTTAGGTCATTCACTCCCGTCTGCTGATTAAAGAAGGACACGTTTCAATGTTTTGCGAATGAATATGCACTGGATGATAAACTGTTAACAGTGTTGATAGATTAACCGGTCGGCTAGATAAGAATTTGGAAGTATTAACTGAGCTAGTAACCTTCAATCAAACAACTCCTAAAGCGCTTGAAAACATTGGAAGACAATTGTATGTCAGAACTGTAATACATTAAACGCATTCTATGTCCTTGGCGACATTTGTAGACACAAATTCGACAGTATTGATTAACTATGGATATAATACTATATAAGGCAAATTGCGTTTACATTTTTGGAATATTGTAGAAGGGAAGGCAATGATCAGGAATCGATACAATTTACCCACGACTCCCATCAGAGACAACAGATGGAAAGAAAAACAAATATGAAATAAGTAGACCCTAATAGAAACCTCAATAACGAATCGATTTTACGCGTCCGCAATCCTCGCCGTTACTTCCGTTGGGATTTAGAGTTTGTTCAGTGCGCATGAAGGCGTCCTAACTTATCAGTGCAACATCTCCGAGAATACAAACATCGAAAGAGCACAGAGGCCAGTTTGTAAGCTTAATATGTAGGCCAGTTAATAAGCGTGACGTTTGTTTAACTGTTGTTAACATGTTTTACTTATTGCCTGTCAGCAAGGATATTAAATTTAGCTGATATAATGATTGGTTGTTTTGCTCGTTTTAGGACACTTTGCGAACTGACTGCGACAACAGGGAAAACTGCTTAACTAATTGTTGTGTCAGCCAAGTTATAGCACCAGTCTACTTTGTCGTCTTTGTCCTCATGGCACAATTTGTGCTAGTTAATGTCGTTGTTGCAGTCCTGATGAAACACCTAGAGGTATGACTTCATTTTCTTATAGATTTACTAGGTTAGCTAAACAAAACAGTTCCGATTTTGGTTCACTTTCTTTGAAAAACGTCCTTATCTGTCTAAATTATTTGAGCCGGACCACAGCATTTCCTTTAGTTTACATGTGCACCCGTCGAAGACCCAGATAAGCCTGCACATCTGCAAAGTCTGATTAGAGTCTTCGTTGTACGCTTTAAGGATAGCTAAGGGCTTATACTCCTTCATGCAGAAAGAGAAGTTTCTGGTCAGATTATATTGATGTGCATGCTGTTCTGATTCTTTGCTGTGCGCACATGTAAATTTTAGGAAATGCTGTGCCCCGGCTCATATACTGTATGGGCCGCGATAAGCGAATGGGTTTTCAAACATGTGTGCTTGGGGACGTCCAAAACAATAGTCGGAATACAACCTTCTTTGTCCGCGTGACGGAGCCTTGTTACAATGGGCATCTACATGGCGCGTACCCAACGTCTCTGACTTGACTGCCCGGAAGCGCAGACTGATTTGAGGCTTCACTCGATGCACATGTTCGATGATCTTTTTGTTTGACACGGTCAAATTCATAGAACAAATAATTAAAATATTATACATTTATAAGGAATTTATTTTAGGGTGTACAAAACAGAGACCTATATACTGCTTAACCACAATTTTGAAAGATAAACGATATGGGGTTTCTATACCCCACCTCATGGTAGTGGTGGGGTATTATGATATACCTTCCAATGTTCGTACGTCCGCCCGTATATTCGTCCGTAGGTCCGCACCATTTCTGATCGATCACTTGAGTATTTTTTCCACTGATTATTTTCAGATTTTGCATACACATTTGTATATGGGATGTGTGGTTTGTGATTGTTAATACAGCCTACCAAGGGCACAAAGAGGAAAACACAACCCGCCAAAACAATCACAAATAGCATAGCAACCGCCTCCCTCTGATCAAGGTGCAACAAGCACAAATAATGAAAATTCAATAAATAAATGGGCCCCGTCAAGCGATTTTGGTACTTATCGCCTATGCGAGCACTGAAGGTTCAGGCGAGCCTGCGCATCCCCGCAGTCTCGCCAGAACCTCCGCTGCTCGCTCATACAAGCAGTGAATCAAGAGGAACCTTCAGACAGAATACCATATCCCTGGCCCCACTGAATGGCTGGGCATGCGCAGTTAAAATTTGTCATGACGGAATGCGCGAAGACACAAATTCGCTTGGCGGGGCTCAAATAATAATGGTACGCAACAATAAGCACATACAACATGAAGAGCCACGTCGGAAATTCCGACAAAGTTACATTTGAAATAAACAACATAAGAACTACCACCTTAGGACGGTCAGTAGCGAGAACCACTGTAGGGTTTACTATCGAGTTCATGGGCCCAACCTTCACCGTTAACATTTTACAGTTCATGACCAGTAACAATTTCCGTTAGCACTTGACTGAGTTACAGTCGATAACAATTTCCATCAAATGATTTTGGACCCTTATCCCGTTGCTAAAAAGTATATAAATGGAACTTTACAGATGTATAGACCACTAAAGGGAGCATGTTGTTGCCAAGAATAACCACGTTAACCATCCTTGATATTGAGTTATCTGTCCTTAATTGATGTGAAAATAGTATTTTGCCTGTTTCTCTTTCGCTTTATGGAATATCTTGATGTAATTTTACAGATGTATGAAGCACCGAAGGAAGCATATTATGTCCAAGGACATCCACTCTACCAATTCTTTGGGGATGGTTGGGTAAGGCAAAGGTGACGTGTAACTTGCATCACTTGAGCCTCCAACTGATATTAGATTACAGATAGGCAAAATAGAAGTGAAAGCAATGATCAAGAATCGATACAATAAGCCTGCTGTCCTTGCAGCAGGTAGGGATAGAGAGGGAGCATCGTTACTTCTTCTGTCTCTACACTTCCAATCATTTCCTCTTTCTCCCCTGCCCCTCATTTTTATCTCTTCTACTACATCTTCTATCCTTTTCTCCCTTTTGCAAGTCTCGCTACTTTGGGCATCTTCCTGATGCCCTGGTTTTCCGTGGAGTGTAGGCAATGTATGCTGATGTTGGCTGGGTGGGGGACGCCAATAAGTTCCCGGGTAGGCGTCTCTTGCCTGATGCCTCCAGTTGACCTGTCTCATGAGCTACGTCGGTCGGTGTGTGCTCGGAGGGGGATGTGCTGTGTTTGCCGGGTCTTGTCCATCATCCGTTTCGGTTTCAAAATTTTGGGGTTTAGACACACGGATGAAGATTAAATATCAGAAAGGCCTCTGTGTCACAAAATTTGGTATAGTTACGCAATATCAAGGGAAGATAACTCGAGAACAAGGACTGGCAGATTGGTTGGCTGAATAGCTACTTTATTTTATATGGAATACCTTGGTGAATTGTTTTAGATATAAAGAACAGTAAGGGAAAATAGAAGTGAAGGTTATTGTCAGAAATCGATGCAGTTTTACCCCGCACCTCCCATATACGACACCAAAGGGAAAGAAACATGAACGTCACAAGCGGAAAGCCAACACGACAGTTTCTTTCCCACAAAACTGCCGAACGGCTATCCAAAATGAAAAAAAAAAATATTAGCAATACATACATGCAAAGCCGGGACAATAACAAGAATAAACCGCGATCGAAGCACCGCCTTGAACGATCAGTAAAATGTTTAACTGAGGGCGTATAGGAAGCCTTTTGTGGGCAAGGAACCATACTCTGAACATTTTAGGTTTTGAGTTAACTACCTTTGAATATGTATCTTTTTCAATATGGAATAGGCTGATGAACTTCAAAATAATATATTGAACACTATATCTATAAAGAAGGCAAGAAAGGCGTCTCTGGGTATTCCACTTCTGCGAGATCTGCCCTTAAAGGCATTAATTCTTGTATCAATAGGACACACTATGTGTACATAATTGTTTAATTGCCCCTTATGATATACTGTCTATAGCATATCATAGGCGGCCCTTATTACGGTGATCACTAGCTCTCGTTAAATCACCTGACTGAGGCAGTTAAGGGGCAAATCAACAATGTACACTCTAGTTAACAGTCAGCAAACGTTTGATTTTCCCCAATGAGGCACCTTACTTGTTAAAGACAGGGTACTTCTCTTCTGTCAGCACTGAGGGTTACATAATGTTATGTAATGAAATGATATTCCTCAGTAATAATCAAGAAAACATGAGAATAATATGAGTTTGAAAACTAGATTTTCGGCTTACTTTTTGTGTCGTATATGAAACAGCTCGATGCAATTTTACAGATGTACAGGGTACTAAAGGTCGCCTATTGCGACCAAGGACATTAAGTTCTTAAGTTATCGGGTTTTCGTGTATCTGAAAAATGGTGTTATGTTTGTTGTTTATGTAGTTTATATAGATATAGAAAATCATTGTCACAGCTTCATCAAGGCTTTTGGGTACAGGCTGTCCCATTCCGAATGCTGTGCGCTCTAGAAACACCTGAAAATTCATGTTGTCATACAGTGGTGGGGTATCATGCAGTGCTAGCAATGCTGTTATTAACACACTATGTTGCTCTTCATAACGGTCTTACGATGGGTGTTCCAAAACGTTTGCAAACGCAAAGTATACTCAACAATCACGAGATTTTTTCGTGCACAAAACCATTACGAAATTGATAACTGATTATCACTGTACATTAAATTTACGCTATTAAGACCACCAAAAATTAAGCTTAAATCTGATTTTAAAAGCTTATTTATTAGACTTCAGTCATTATTTATTTGTATTTTGTACACCTGGTGCCTCCCAACAAGCGACCACCTTTGGAACTGTTCAAAAGTGGTCTTATGACCACTTTTGAACAGGCAAAAGGTGGTCTTAATATAGGGAGTTTACTGTATATAGTGTTGAATATACGAAGAGAAGTGCTCGCTTGATCCCTCATTTGCTCACCGATGAACAAAAAATGAGCCATGACAATTGTTAGCAGGAGATGGGCTCTGAAACAAATCATTTAGGCCAACTTATGCCAAACAAGCGCTGACAGCAAGGACGGTGTTATACGCCATTTTCTTAGGAATTTCTGGGCCTCTTATTCAAATTGTTGTTTCCAAAGTGGGGAGAGTCTGGTAGATTCTATAAGCATATTGTTATGAAATGAATTGCGAACAACATGAGAAAATTGCGTCCAAAAACCGGTCTCGTGCATGTTCATTTGATACATGACAATGCCCTATACCACAAATCCCCATCTGTAGCACATGTTTTGAAAAATAGAAGTGAAGAAGATAGAAGATACACGTCCCGAAATGTAATGGGGTCTTCAGTGTACCAGTTCCTCTATAGGTGTTCCCAAAGATGTGTATGAAATTGGTAAAATAATAAAAAAATGTTGAAACGACATGTTCTGACTAAAGGGTAATAGTGTGCAGGTAATTAGAATATATTAATACCAGCTTTAAAATAAAATATCTGAGAGAACGTGTCTTTAGCAAACGTTTTCGAACATCCCTCGATAATTAACCGCATGTGTGTACTGCATATTCAAATACTGCTTAAATGTGATATTGCTTCCGGTGTGTCTTTTAAAGGATAGAAACGCAAAGGTGCCACATTGTGTTGTTTAATCGTCACTTAAGTCGTTTCGTCTTATCTGAGGAACATATAATGCTTTTTTATTCTAGCTTCTGTATATTTTCTTAAGAACGTTTGAGAAACTAACAGTTTATTACTATCACCTAACCGAGTCTGATCCGTTCCTTTGGGACGCTCTTTCTTGCTAAATAAAATCTCATAATGCTGTTACACTAACACTTCAAACCTAACCCCAGATATTCACTTTCTATTATGCTTGCACTTGGCTTAAGTGGGCTTATTTATCGAAGTGGCACTACGAGTTCTTTTTATACCAACGCATGTTTGTAATTGCCGGCAATTTAAGAAACGTTTTGATGTTGAAGGAACAGTTTGACAAGTTTACTCATTTGAATTGTACTAGAATAGTCAAGCATACAGGTTATTTTTGAACAAGTATTTGCTCTTTTGTCTGCGTAACAAACTGCAAAATTGTGTGAGTGTTTATGTTCGTATGTTTCTTTAGGGGTATATTATGGCAAGCTGTGCTTTCCTCACTGTCACAATCACTAATCTCAATATTTGTTGCTTAGTGTATCATGTTTCGATGCTAACTGTTTTTTCATAATTAACTGACATAATATCATGTGCAACTTTTTATAGCAATTCCCGGGATATTTTTTTCGTTTAATGATAATAACAGACACATGATATTTGGTCTAAAATTTGAAAATGAGTCTGCCGTCTAAGACGCATTTGTCTTAATGAAAAAATCTCATACATCTATGTTTCAGTGGGCTCAATTTTTCATTCTTCCATCTAAGACGCCTTTGTGTTTTTAAGGAAACGACAAACTAATCATCTCATACATCTATGTTTCACTGGGCCTCCATGTTTTATTTTATCATAACTTTGTGTAACAAGCGTACATCGAACGTTTACTTTTTATTTAGGATAGCCAATACTATCACCGCTATCAGGTATTTTTTGGAATGATCCTTTCGAGTCTTTTTCATTCTTTCACACAATGTCATAACTCTATGATTAGAATCTATTTTATTATCTTTGACCATCGCTAGGGAACTTTGTAGAAATATAGTTTTTTCAAATTGTAGACTTTCAGCCTGTCTTGCCTAAAATATTTTTTTAATACTTCTAAATATCACGTTTGACGCTTCTCTAAGCAGTTACATTGGCGGTATATATATTTTTTTCTAAATGACACTAAGCATTGTAGCCTGACTTGACGAGCTCACCAAATGCTCTAATGAAACCAGGAGTCTTATTTTACATGTAACTTCTGCGACGCTGTAACTAGCTCAAGATGATTGCTGAACGCCTGGACAACTCTTTGACCACTTTACCCATATGTGTCTATGATAGTTTTATTATTATTCGGATCGCATATTGTCATAGTCTTTATTCTTTCACATTTTCATCTTTGTAAATCCTGAAAGTCATTTGTGTGGTAGCACCATTTTATTTTTCTTATTGTCATCCATCAAACGTGCTGTCTGTTTTTACTTTATTTTGAATTATTATCTGATATATTACGATACACACCCCTGCATTTTTTCATATCTCCAGAATTGCAACTTTTCTGATTTTTCCTATTTATACTACAAACATAGGTTGTTCTTGCTCGTTAGAACCGCCTCATTGATAGGCCCCGCCCACCGGGGCTTGGAGAAACAAACGGGCTTCTACGCAGAGTTGAAACCGACCTCACGAGTACTGAGGCCCTACGTTTGCCCAGGCAAAGGGGTGCGAGTCGGACCGCCCGTGCTTATAAACCTTATTGTTTTCATAGGGCGGCAGGGATTTCATTTCATTTCATCTCAATGTCGGGTAAAAGTCCCACAAAATTGGAAGCAACGTCTCCAAAATAACTTAAATAGTGTTGATAGGGACGTTAAACCTCAAATGAAACAAATAAAAACAGCTTCATTGAGGCGGTTCTATCGAGTATCCACAATCTAAGTCTTGAAGCAGAAATAAGTAAATGAATGTATACCTCGTAAACCCGCGCTTACTTAGTATAAAGTGGAGTTTATAGGGGATATTTGATTTTTTCAGTGTAAAATCGAAGTAGCCACGAGTGAAAATACCAGTTTTGGTGTTCATGAGTGAAAGAAAATTTGATCTTACACTAAAAAATCAAATTTTCTGTTTCTTGCATGCTTCAAAACGGCAATATTTAGCTTCACTTAGCGCGTCACTCACCCTCAGAATAAACTAATTTTTTACCTGTCGTTTCGCGTCCATTTAGTGGTATCCAGCGTATTTACTTGGTATAATATTGTTGCACCTGGGAAATAGCCTGGGATGGCATTTTTACGAATGGTTACGGAAATAATTGAGAAATTAGTTTCCCAAAGAAGTTGCGGACAGATGTAGTATCGCGCGACAAAATACGTGACGTAAGCGTCGAAATGACGTCATTAACGTCCTCGTGACGTGTGAATGGGCTTAGCGTCAATTCAATTACAGTTCATTAATTTTCAATCATCTGACAATGGAAAAACTGACTACAGTATTAGATTTCGAGAAAAAAGTAGTCTCTAACAGTGAAAAATAAAATTTATATCAGTCACTGAAACAGTGACAATATTGTTTTCGATTTCACTGAGAAATCTCTATATTTCATTGAAAAGCATGTAAGAAAAGGGGGTGTTCATTTTACGCACTTGTTCAATTGATGTGCGTCTGCAGACATGTGCGCTTAACGATGACCGTAACGGTCTATATGCACACTTAGCAAGAATGCAATATTTCCTGTGTGCATAAGGACGCTTCAGAAGACCCTTGTTATAAAGATAGTATTTGTCCCTAATATTTGGCCGTTATAAAAATGCCGCTTTAAAGAATGCATTTTTATCATATGACGTCGCGTCTGAGAATGCAATAACGCCATGTAATAAATTCGAAAATCCACTAGTGGATTAAATATGCAAATTAGTTAGTTACGCCCCGTTGCGTTACATGTACGTCGTCCTTAACGACGTTGCGTTTACTAATGGCGGAATATCGACGCTTTTGTAACAAAATCGTGAATAAAATGCGTTTTAAATGTCATATGAGAAATAGAATCTTGCATTCGTACTCATGTATTATTTAATTTATTAAACTCGTCGAGGAAAAGGGATAAAATGCTCGGCAGAGCCTCGCATTTTATCCCTGTCCCTCAACTCGTTTATTAAATTCAATAATACATGAACACTCATGTAAATTTCTCTATATAAAGGATACCAATTAGGAGGATGATAGGCAATAAAGGGCATTGTACCCTTCATAAACTCCTAGAAACATATGATGTAGACATTTGTTAGCTCGCCTCGCCGAAGCGTTACTGCCAAATATCTATTTTAGTTGTTTATTGTAACATTAGATCACAAGAATCTGTTATCATTATGAATTCGACACAGGCGTGTCCTACGCAAGGGATGCCCGTTCCGATCCAAACCGCGGCTAAGCCTTGAGTTAAGGATTCTTACCATATATATTGTCGTTACCTAGTAAATACATGGTCAGTGTCTTTTAATAAAATATAATCGGTGAGCCTTCGACATTTTTAGCGCTTCGCTGAAGCACTCCCATATACAATTGTAGCGGCGAACCGATTATATTTTATTATCAAAGGCACTAATCATGTATTTCGTTTATACGAGTACGCAATCCAAAAAAAAAAAAATCTAGGGTTTTGAAATTACTAAGCAAATTTTCACTATTAAAGACAACAGACAGTGTCGCATGTTATACGACATTCCGTGCCATGGCGCGCACAAGTAGCTTAACGTGATGTCAATGAGTGCAACGTTTTTGGTGTCACGTCAGAAACAACATGGTCAATCGAAAATAAATTTCTCGGCGCTTTACATTCTGTATGAAAATCTACAAATAAACAGTTTATCTTAGCTTTAAACATTATCTTCACGGTTAAGCAACCGCAGTAGAAGTGCGCAATAAAACCAAAGAACAAATCAAAACAGGAAAGTCCGAGAAGGTAAAAATCAAGCTGAAATTTCTGAAAATTTATTTAAATAAATGTAGCAACGATATTAACTTGCAGTTTGATTTAATTCGAGGGTATAAATGGCTAATTGTTATTGTTTACACTTTCAAGTTACGTAGCTGAAAAGTAGATCCGGCCTATAAATTGCCATTAGATGTATTATAGGTCAGTAGAGGGCATTATTGGTCACTACCGATTATAGCGTACAGTTATTCGGCCACCTTTATTAGGTTACTAGAATGGCTGCTGGTGGAAAAAACATCACGACAACACGCCTATATAATTTTGACCCCCTTGAACCCCACTTTTATATAGTTAAACTGGGGTTTCCGGGGATATACCTTATTTTTCTTATTTCTGCTCTAAAGTATAGATTGTGGGTACTCGTTAGAACCGCCTCGATGAGGCGGTTCAAACGAGTACCAACAATCTATATTTTGAGCAGAAATTAGAAACATATCACAATTTTTCATCATAAGATTTTCATTTTTTCGGCGATAAAGGTGACAATGTATTTGTATAGGCGTGTTTGCGTAATGACGAGTTTTGTCGTTACAGTGAATGTCGGTCTAAGGAAGGTTGATGTACTTGTCTTTGGCCAGCCGTATAGTGCACAGAGAAAACACTTAATATCCAACTAAACCTTTGCTGCGTCACGAAAACAAGCCTTTATCAATTGACCCCCTTGAAACTACACTTTTATGTAGTATAACTGGAATTTACATGGACAAACATTATTTGTCTTATTTTTGCTCTGCAATATAGGTTGAACGTGTACCAACTATCTGTATTTTATGCAGAAATTAGAAAAAAACAACATCTCATTTCTTTCACACCATTACATTGTTTCGGCGGTAAAATTCACAATATGTATTTAAATATATTAAAACAGTGTTTTTATAATGCGGCAAGCATTCCCGAAGATACATGTTTAACTACCGCTTCTCATATTGTGTCGTAATGAGTTTCAGTTTGGATTCAACAGTGATATGTTTTGATATTCAGTGCTTTTCTTAGTCTAAAAATCATAATGCCATTGCCATAAAAGTTTTAGTATTAAGTTAGGGGTATATTATGGCCACCAAATATAATTCATTTTTTTTTTCAAATATTCCCTTTCAAAAATGGACTAACCGTTTTCATTACAACATATATAGTCTTTTAGCTTCCTATTCTGGATATGGGTATTTTGTGTTGTTTGCTGTTCCTCTTTGATACATTTGTACGGCCATACACTGTGCATTTGAAAGCTGAAATTAGACAGTTTTGAAAACTACAATAATCGAAAATCTAGCAAATGAACTTATTCTTATTCGACAACCATAATTACATTTGGCAGTCACACCTAATGTATTCTTTTTTATAATTATTATTTGTTTTAGAATTTATCTGTGTGCATCTCTGCTGTATTTGGGAGAAGCACTTTAATGTGTAACGACCCTCTATAAGGAATTTTACGTAATGTACGGTTCAGTGTAAAGCAACGACGAAGACGAGCATGCCAATTTTGTAAAATATCAAACCTTTATTCCCCAAGTACAATCTATATTTATCCTTATTTGCCACTTACGATACGCCACTTAAGGATTATTCTTTAACATAATGTGTTCTGTATGATGTTTGTACTAACCTCTCAAACTTTCATTTTTTTCTCCTTGCACTTGCATGTTTATACTAACAGGAGACTTACAAATATAAAGAGCTTGACGATGAAGTGGAAGAAGAACTAAGGCAAGAAATGGATGAAATTGAGATACAGAAAACTAAGGCTGACGAAAATATAGAGCTAGACAATATTCAGGTGAATATTGTTATCTCATAAAATTCAAAATATGCAAAATGAAAAAAGGCAAACCATTAAACATACTTGATAAAATATGTAGTCTGTCTGACAATGTTCTCAGCTTTAGAGAACAGAAAGCTTAAATGCTTGCAGATTTTGTGTTCTCTGTAAAACGAATATGGTTGCATGTGCTATTGATTACAAATACCTCGACCAAGAATAAATATTGTTTGTATATTAATGTAAAATGGAAGAGAGACAGTTACAAAATAAAAAATCGTCCGTCACAACCACCGCCTTGCGTTAGGCCTGTAGCCAAAGTTACTGGAAGTAGCATGCAACGCCGATCTTATTTTACTATATATCACTGGTAACTTTTAGTGAGTCTGAATTGGCAAATTTGTTTTAATGTTTACAAAAAAAATCTTTACATTGTTAGACAACAGTGTCGGTCAGATTTGATTTGGGACTACATTATTGTTCATTGTCCCAGGTATGGAGCATTCATTCTTGCACACCAGACAAGCAAATCCGTGATTTTACCCTGGGATAGAAATTTATGTTCTGACCCTGGTGTTCCGACCCCAAATCGAATATAATCGCGTGTTTGATAAATGCACTGGTTCATTACAACCTCATGCGCGGCGTCGTCATGCGTGACGTCACTAAACATTCCTGTCGTGTCATCACAAAATGGCGGACGTCGGTAACCGAAGTGACAGCAGCATTAAAAATCCGTGCTAAGAAATGGAAGGTATGCAAGAAAAAGAATCAAATATGGGTGTGAGGGGTGGACAGAAAAATCCGTCCCTCGGGATCACTGTCCGGCATCACTCGGCAAGCCTCGTGATGCCGGACAGTGACCCTTGGGACGGATTTTTCAATCCACCCCTCACACCCATATAAGATTCTTATATTATTTCCAGGCTTACCCTGAAAAAGCTGTTGTTTGCAATATATGAACTTCTTTTGGTATATAAGAAGACTAATTAGACGGACTGTGATGAGGTATCACAGGGTCAAACCGGTATATGAACTACTCAAGATCTGAAATTTAAAGGACAATAACTAATGTGATATTTTTTTTCTGAAAAAAAAATGTTACAAAGATGCCTATTGCGAGAACTGTACCCATATGAAAAAAACAGCAGCAACCAGGAAAACGTGTTTTCCCTAAACTAGCTACTTTCTGTGGCAAAGACCTCTGCTTTGACCCTTATACTTATTTTTAAAATTCCCTAACAGGACTTGATAATTATAAATGGCTAAACAAATATAAAACGCATTTAATTAACGTGGCGGTTGAAAGCATGGACATCATAGAGGGCAAATTATGACTTGCGCAGACTAAAGCAAAATACCGAAGGAACGAAAACTGTCACTTTCTTCTGTTATTGGCGTGCAAAACGTATTCACATGTGTTTTACTAAAACTACTTAATGGCATTTCTAACCAGCAGAAAAGCTTTTGTTATGTCAAAGCCACTGCACCATTTTTATTAGCACACCTGTCACGTAGTGACAATGTGAGCTTTTGTGACCACTTTTTGTCCGTCGTCCGTCGTCAGTGCGTGCGTCCGTCCGTAAACACTTTCTTCAAACGACATCTCCTCCTAAACCACTGATCGGATTTTGACCAAACTTCACAGGAATGATCCTTAGGTGGTTCCCTTTCAAAGATGTTCAAAGGGGTCCGGCCCTTTGCACATCTATGTCACAGGAGCTAAAAATATATATTTTAATGCCAACTTAAAAATCTTCTACTCTGAAACCGCAAGGCCCAAGTCTGTGATATTTGGTATGAAGCTTTATCTAGTGGACCTCTACCAAGATTGTTCAAATTATACCCCTGGGGCCATAAATGCACCCCCCACGCGCCAGGGTCCATCAGTTTTACATAGACTTATGTAGGGAAAACTTTTAAAAATCTTCTTGTCGGAAACCAGAAGGCCTAGGTGTTTGATATTTTGTATGAAGTTGTATCTATTGGACTTCTACCAAGACTGTTCAAATTATAGTCCTGGGGACAAAAAATGTGCACGCGCTGAGGACCACCGGTTTTACATTGACTTATTTGGGGAAAGCCTTTAAAAATCTTCTTGTCACAAATCAGAAGCCCCAGGCAATTAGATATTTGGTATATAGATATATCTAATGGACCTCTACCTTTCCAATTATGGTCCTGTGGCCCAAAAATGCCCTTGCCCAAGGGCCGCCAGGTTTTACATAGACTTATTTAGATATAGAGAATCCCTTTAAGCATCTTCTCATCTGAAACCAGAATGCCCAAGTGTTTGCTATTTGGTACGAAGCTTCATCTAGTGGATCTTTATCAAGATTGTTCAAATAAAAGCCCTTGGGTAAAAAAATGGCCCCGCCCCTGGGCCTGCCGGTTTTACATAGATTAACATAGGGAAATCCAATCTAAATATCTTCTCGTCTGAAACTAGAAGGCCCAGCTCTTCTTTGTTTGATATCAAGCTTCATCTAATGAACCTATACCACGATAGTTCAAATAATAGCCCTGGGGCCATTAGTGGCCCGCCCCGGGGCCCACCGGCTTTTCACCGGTTTTTACACAGACTTATATTGATAACACATTTAAAATTACTGAAAGTACTGAGGAAAGTTGATTCATGAGGAATAATTATTATATAACAATGTTAGTCGTAGATCAAGCAGTTATCTAAATATTTTGTTGAAAAAAAATATAGAGACTAACTTCCCATATTACAGGTCCTGGTGTATGAATGACATTTGACGTGTCACCAGTAACAATTCTGATTCTGGTTCTGATTTGACAAGGTTCAAGTGGGTTAAAAAATTCGACAAAGAAAAAATGATTCATCGATTGTTTTGAGTTTAACGACAGGTCAGCCCTAGTGGATCATTTTGTCTTCTCCAAGAGAAAGGGGAAAAGAGATAGAATAGACAGTAGAGAAGATGATTTGTTTGTTTGTTTGTTTGATTTGAGGTTTAACGTCCCCGTCGACACTGTGAAGGTCATTTTGGAGACGTTGCTTCCAATTTGTGGGACTTTTACCCGATATTGAGATGAAATGACATCTCAAGCCCTGCCCCCCAATGAAACCAATAAGGTTCATAAGCATGGACGGGCCGACTCGCACCGCTTTGCCTGGGCAGGCTTAGATCCTCTAAGCAGTTTACCAGTACTCGTGTGCTGGTCGGTTTCAGCTCTGCGTGGAAGCATCATGCAGCCCATATATTTCTTCAAGCCCCGATGGGCAGGGCCGTTGTAGAGAAGATGAAAGTGAGGGACAGAGGAGAAAGAGGAAACTGAATGAAAGTGTAGAAACAGAAGAAATGTCAACACTCCCTCACTCTACCGTTACCTGCTACAAGGACAGGTGTTGCCCAACTGTAAGTCAATATCAGCTGGACTCCCCAGTGACACAAGATACCCATCGCCATTGCCTCACTCAACTATCCCCGCGAAGAAAATACGGAAGAAAGAAAGAAAAACGTGCCTGCCAATTTCTTCATGGTCCAACCATAAATTTCTAAATTAGCTCAGTACATGTCTGCTAGTAATCTTACAGAGAAGCACATGATGTCTTAGCAACGTCGCATCAACGTCGCATTGATACGACGATGCACATACGTTGTGCAGTCGCTTGGAGCTATGTTCCTTCGGGCGTCGGGACATAAAAAGGAGAATAGCTTGACAAAAAAAGATCATTTTTAAACCATTTGATTTAGACATTATAACTCTGGTCAGACGCCGCGTTTACCCAAGGTGAATTAAAATACGTTTCTTCCCACCTGTACGGGGTCCTAAAAACATTAACCCATAAATGTCAATTGTTTCAATACTGTGACATTTGGAAACAGTTAAGATAGATTAGATGCCACCGAATGTTGCGTCTGAACGGTGTCTTCATATTTGCTAAAGTACGGAACTTGATTTAAACAACACGTGTTTTGTAATATTAGAGCTCTCGAAAGCAGGCGAATTGTAGGTCAGTAAAGGGTTGTGATACGAGTAAGCTAACACGTTTAACCCTATAGACCGGTGTAGACGCCGAGGTAGAAATGCACTGTATCTATGCAAACCTTGTAGATCATGATAAGACGGCACGTAGCTAGAACGTCTCGCCAGAATCTACATGTACACTCTTTGCCATCCTGTCAGTGAACTAATCAGAAAAGCTTTTTCTATAAGAATATATTTAAAGCGAGAAGAGTCTTGTTTAGAAACTCAGGGATGAAAGAGTAAAACATAAATATCACCGAAAAGCGCGTAGGAAAATAGTTCCAGAGTACTGTTTTCATTTCAGAATTCGTCTTTCTGTGCCAATTTATATTCAATCCGTATAAAGTCTCGAAAACATAAATATTTTGAAAGACGTTCCATGCGCGGCCGGCCTGCAAAATTAATTTTCAAGAGTTCATTTGGACTATTTTATGCAGCGAACGAACAGCGGAAGTGGAGCCACGCGGTCCAGTACCGGAAGTAGAAATGTAATGACAAAGAAACTTGATTTAAAAAAATCAACTTTCAACCATGTTTTGTAAAGACTTACATAAGTGAAACCTTTAGAAATGGTCTTTTCTGAATCTAATGCTCTTATTTTTCCAATCCTCAGGGATTGCTTATGCAATTGCTTTTCACTGTTCCATCAATTGACATCCTTTAGATAGATGGAGTAAGTTAATTGTATCAATTCCTGATCTTTGTTTTACTTCTACTTTCCAAAAGGCCCAGGCCTTTGCTATTTGGTATGAAGCTTAATCCAGTGGGCATTTACCAAGATTTTTTAAAATATAGCCTTGGGACAAAAACATGGCCCCGTCCCAGGGCCCACCGGTTTAACATAAACTTATACTGGGAAAACCTTTAAAAAATCTTCTCGTCTGAAACCAGAAGGCTCATGCGTTTCAAGTTTGGTATGAAGCTTCATGTAGGGGACCTCTACAAAGAATGTTAAAATTATAGCCTTTGGGCCGAAAATTGTCCCGCCCCGGGGCCCACGGGTTTTACAGGGACTTATATTGAAAAAACCTTTAAGATTTTCTTCTCTTGAACCACAAGGCCCAATACTTTGATATTTGGCATGAAGCTTCGTGTAGGGGACCTCTACCAAGATTGTTCAAGTTGTAGTCCTGGGGCCATTTTCGGTCCCACCCTGTGGCCCACCGGTTTTATACAAGCTTATACAGGGAAAGCCTTTAAAAATCGTCTTGTCTGAGACCAGAAGGCCCAAATCTTCGATATTTGGAATGAAGCTTCATCTAGTGGCTCTCTGCCAAGATTGTTAAATTATAACCCTGGGGCTAAAAATAGAGCTGTCCTGGGACCCACTGGTTTTATATAGAGTTAAGGGATTGTTATTTAGAGTGATCCGGTTAATTTTCTGTCTGATGCATAACGTCCACAATGTGCTTAGATAATGAAATACAAGTCAGCTCTGTATTGTGAAAGTGAATCATGAACTCCTTAGTATACTAAACCCTTGAACCAAATTGATTCAAACTTCAAGTAATAGTGCCTAAGCAGCTCTCTACCAAAAGAAGCTAAAATGGTTCTACTAAGAAGAACAAGATGACCGCCAGAGCTAAAAAATGAAAAAAAATCTTTAAATGACTACTCCTCCTATACCCTGGGCCAATTTGATTCAAACTTCATAGGAATGTTGCTTAGGTGATCATCTACCAAAGTAACTAAACGAGTTTGGCTCTGATGGGCAAAATGGTTGCCAGAGCTAATAGTAGAAACACGTCAAGAATTTCTACTGTTTTCAAACTTTGCAAGATTGTTGCCAAGGTGACCATTTATGGAAGTGCAACAGATATGTTTCACGGAATAAGCTGGCTCTCAGGTATCCATATAACTTTCAGAAGTTATGTGACATCTTGAAATCAGGTGAGCGATGAAGGGCCATCTTGACCCTCTTGTTTGTTGATAAATGATCATATTGTTTATTTTAAAATGTATTTCTGTATACCTTCTGCCTTTCTGATAAAAACGTTTTACTTGCTCTCTGATTGCTCGGTGAATTTCTCTAGTAGATCAAATAATGGTTAAATTTATGACTCTCATATTGTGATGAAAAAGAATTAAGGTGACTGGTATTGAACGTTACCAGTATGTAAAACCAAAAATTCTAGAATTGGTCTCCTCTTTTTAAGAGTCATATAATATATGATATATGATATATTCGTTTAAATAGATTATTCTAACACAGCACGCCTATAAAGGCAATGGAAAATAACTGTGTTTTATTCTGCAACAAATCACAGCTCGGAAGAGCGTGACGAGTGACGTCATTAAAATTCCCAATTTATGACGTCACTAGTCGATTTCCTTGACGTTAGACGGTGTATCGTCATTTTCTCGCATCGAAAACGTAAGAAAAGGATATAAACACATGTGTTTCAGTCGATAATTTTAGCGAGATTTCTTATAACAATGGCGAAAGGTTGTGAGATTTTGAAGGAAACAACAACATTATTGCCGATTTTCAGCGTGTTAGAATCGAAATAGATCAGCTCTTGTCTGTGATTTGTTGAGTAATAAATCACAGTTTGTCGGTCAGTTGTAAGTAGACAAATCACGCGCGCTACGCGCTCGTGATTTGTCTACTTTACAACTTACCTCCAAACTGTGATTTATTACTCAACAAATCACAGCTAGAGCTGATCTATTTCTTAAATAATTGTTTGTTCCTGTTGTATTTATAGGAGTCGCACCGCATGCTTGATGATGATCTGGAGATTGAAGCACTTCTCCGGAATCAAAACGAAATGGATATGGAAATTCACGAGGTACACATCTTTTCATGTCTGTAAACTCGGTTAGAAAGCCATCATACAAAATGTTCGTTATGCTTGCTGCATTTGAATAAGAGTTTGAAAGTGTCCTTCTGAAATGCAGAAAACAAGTTGTTCTAAAATACCCCTGTTTCTGTATCATAAGTGCTTTAACCATTACGAAAACATACCTATACAAATACATTGTGAATTTTATCGCGAAAAAAAAGGAAACTTTTTAGATGAAAAATTGTGATATTTTCTTATTTCTGCTCAAAATATAGATTGTAGGTACTCGTTAGAACCGCCTCATCGAGGCGGTTGTAACGAGTACTCACAATCTATATTTTAGACCAGAAATAAGAAAATTAAGGTTTACCCCTGCAAACCCCAGTTTTACTAAATAAAAGTAAGGTTCAAGGGGGTCAAAATTATATAGGCGTGTTTTCGTGATGACTGTATTAAGTTTATAATATCGTTATTAATGCCCAGTTGAATGCTGTATATGCAATATCGGGGTGGAGAAATTTACATGTTTCAGTATTACATATTTTATGCATTGTATGCGTTAGGTTTGCTTTCGACACCGTGTAGAAACTTGCAGAATTCTAACTTCGCAATCTGACAAGCCCCATGAGTCTACCTTTACAGACTCATTACAGGTATTCCACTGTCCAAGTGGTGCAGAAAATTATAACAATATTTGTATAGCGGAATTCGAGGAAGCGTTTTTTTGGTCACTACATAAAATCTTGAAAAATAGAAGTTGAGGCAATGTTCAGAAATCGATACAATTAACCCACAGCTCCCATAAGAGACACCAAAGGGAAAGAAACACAAACATGAAATAACAGACCCCAGTGAAAACATCAACAGCGGGAAGCCATAAGGACAGTTAGTTTCCCACAAAATGGCCAATAGGCTATCCAAAATAAAATAATATAAGCGACACAAACACCCAAAGACAAACCATAACAAAAACAAACCGCGATGGAAGGTCAGCGGAAACGAATTCCACTGGGGGGCATAAATCGATTTTACGTGGCGACAATCCTCGCCCTTACTTCCGTCGCGATTTAGACAAATATTTTGTTCAGTCCGCATGAAGGCTTCCTAACTCATCTGTCTGCAATCTTAAAATAATTTAAAAGTGGATCCGATTTATACATAAAGACATCCCATCGTTTGGGAATTTCAGACCCAGAATTTGATCAAATAATCACCAGCCTTGAGTTATATTGAGTCTGTCGAGAAAATATAATCGCACATGTGATAAATCCTACGCCACCCAGCCAATCTCTATTCATTAATGGACTGTTTAATTCTAAACTTAGAAAAAAGTTAAAACCAAAATAATTATAAGGACGAAAACCGATAAGTGCAACTGATTATTGCAACATTAGCCGCATCATATAGCAGGTCATGCTGACAGCATAAACCAGTAAAATGCAATATAATATTACGCATTACTTGAAAATTTCAGGATAGTGAAGCAGATAACTCGTTGCGAAAGAATGATAGTACCAGACTAGTACCACCATCTTTTACATTACGTCCTCCAAGTTGTGAACCGTGCCCACCAAGTCCGGAACGGACATGGACAGATACCGGATCAAATTGTAAGTTTAATATTCCATTATAATAGTACATGCATGGTAATGTTTTCTTTGAAAGTCCAAATATTTACATTTCAGTGCATTTACAGAAAATACCCATTGTTAACCCTTGTTCTGCTGAGCCCGGATATGCCTTTTCTTTGAAACAATGTAGATCCAGATCAGATGGCTTCTGAAGAAGCCATCTGATCAGGATCTACACTGTTTGTCATTCAGATTGTGAATTGGTGTAATAATTTGCTACAGGTAACCTGATTGGTTGATAATCGGCAGTGAGTGTGGCATATATGAATATTCAGCAGGACAAGGGTTAACTATTGCGGCGCAATATTTTTCATACCTCAGAATCCGATGTTTTTCAGAGGATTCTACTTTATATTGCTCATGACTCGATATTGTTCATACTTAATGAAGGTTTAATAAATTATATTTATTTCTTTAAATAAAAATGACCAGGAATGCCACATTTACAGAACCTAGGCTAACATGGCGTTTGTTTGTTTGATTTGAGGTTTAACGTCCGTGTCAACACTGTATAGGTCCTTTTGGAGACGTTGCTTCCAATTTTGTGGGACATTTACCCGACATTTAATTCAAATGACATCTCAAGCCCTTCGTCCAACGAAACCAATAAGGTTTATAAACATGGACGGTCCAACTCGCACCGCTTTGCCTGGGCAGGCTAAGACCATCTAAGCGGTTTACCAGTACTCGTGTGGGGTCGGTTTCAGCTCTGCGTGGAAGCATCATGCAGCCCATTTATTTCTTTAAGCCCCGTGGCGTGAACAGAGAAGCAAACAAAACAATACATATGAAGAACATACTAAACAAAACTCTAAGCTTCACTGACGATTCGATTACAATGCTTTAAAGTAAAAAGAAAATAACGGCAATGCATTAAACAAGGCTTAACATGAAAATATCACTTTATCAACGTGGGACATAGACTGAGAACACGAGAACCACTACTGTAAAGATGACATTTTTTTTAGCATTTTCTTATTTATTGTTCAAAAATAGATTGCGGTGTTCGTAAGAACCGCCTCATACATAATCATAAGGCGGTTTTAACCAGTACCCACAGTCTGTGTCTTAGAGCAGAAATACGAACAATAATATATTCCCGTAAACCATAGTTTTTCTGTATCAAGTGGGGTTGATTGGGGTGTTCATTTCACGGACATGTACACGTGATGTCAAGACAAGCCAAGATTACTGCAAGGCATGCAGGCAATCGCAGGGCAGCAACAAAACGAAAGAGTTAGTGACATTTAGGTACACGAAACAAAAATTACACATGGGGTGCATCACGTGAACAAGTCAGTAAAATGAAGACCCCCTAAACCCTACTTCATATAGAGAAAACTGGAGTTTACGGGGTTATCCATTATTTTTCTTATTTCTGCTCCAAGACATAGGTTTTGGGTACTCGTTAGAACCGCCTCAAGGAGGCGGTTCTAACGAGCACCCGCAGCCTATGTTTGAAGTAAAAATAACAAAAATATCATTGATTGTCATCAGAAAAGTAGCCATTTTGGAGATGTGAAAAACTGCACTTTGTTGCACGGGTGTGTTATCGTAATGGTAACCTCCAGACTATTTAACTCTGGTCCTATATTCTAATGCAGATTATAAAACAGTAACAATAAAGATATGAATATATCCTATTTAATGTTCATGAAATTATGGCCCGAGGTTATTCATACTTTATGAACGGTAAATAAATTACCTTTACTACTTATATTTACATTAGTTTCATTATCATTACGGAAACACGCCTATACAAATACATTGCCTCTTTTATCGCCGAAAAAATGAAAATTTTATGGTGAAAAAATGTGATATTTTTTTCTTATTTCTGCTCAAAATATAGATTGTGGGCACTCGTTAGAACCGCCTCATCAAGGCGGTTCTGACGAATACCCACAATGTATATTTTAGAGCAGAAATAAGAAAAATAAGGTATACCCCGGAAACCCCAATTTTACTATATAAAAGTGGGGTTCAAGGGGGTCGAAATTATATAGGCGTGTTTTCGTGATGTGTGGCGACAAATCCTGGTTTGAGAACTAAAACTTAAGCAAGACTATAATTGCACGCAGTTTTTCTCATGAACAGTGGAAGAGCTTCGTTGAAGTCATTAAGTCTTCATCGCGCAAACATATTGGAGAAAAGCATGAATTATTTTGACGTCACATAGTGATCATGTGACGTCGCGTGAGTTGAAGTATGAACAACATCACGTCCAAATAGTAAGTTATAGGATTTTTTCTGTAAATCCACTGAGAATGTAATAAGTAGCACACTGATCTGCATTGAGGAACCCCCAGGTTAGTAGTGAGTCATTTAAGCCGCATGCAGAGTAAAGAAACACTGTCTGAATAAAGACAAGCGGGACATAGGACATAACAAATATCAAGCAGGCACATGACGTTAATGCAACGTCGGAACGACGTGCATGTAACGACATGACATTACATCAACGTCACATCAATGTCGATACAACGTCATGACTATAATGTAACATCACATCTACGTCATGCAACGTCACGACGTTGCAGCGACGTTCATTTGACGTTGTTCTAGCGACGTGTGTCTGCTAGGAATCCAATCTTACTCTCCATTCCTCTTTAATCCATTTTTATTTATTTAACGTCGGCACTACACGAGCATTTATTTCACACACCTTTTCACGGGGCGATATATATCGAAAAGTGGTACACATTGAATTCGTGTACAATCGGATATATTTAGCATTTGAGAATCGGATATCATGTACAGCATATCAAATTTAAAAATCCACGAAATAAATTCCCTATAAAACCCAACTTTTAAAGTGGGATTTACGACAAAACTTGTTTTAGCTCACCAGAGCCGAAGACGCCGGGGGAGCTTATTGGATAGGCAGTTGTCAGTCGTCGTCTTCGTCGTCGTCGCCGTCTGGCGTCAACACTTTCAAACGACATCTCCTCTGACGCCGCATGGCTGATTCAGCCTAAATTTCATCTGTAGCATCCTTGGGCTGGGGGATTGAAAGTTTGTATTTTAATGAAAATCGGCTCATTAGTTTGGATGCTATGGCAGCTTAGAGTTCCCATAGGCTTACAGTTGGGAAAATAGAAAAATGGCATTTACTGCAAAGCCTTTGCAGATATTTTGACAACATCTTTATAGAAATATTCCTTGAGTGAACTTCTTTTAGCCATATGATTTCATGCCAAACTAAGGGTCCCCCAGAGTATGCCGGGACCATACCCCACCCTTCCAGTGCATAAAAGGCCATATATGTCAGAAACCATTCAGAACCCTACCCCTAAACTATATATATTCTGTTTTCTTATGATAAGACGCATTCAGTGACACCAACCTGGGGGTCCTCTTGGATATGTCGGGGTCATTTCCCACCCCCTCCACTCCGTAAAAGGCCCAATATCTCAGAAACCTTTCAGATCCCCACCCCTTAACTGTATATATTCTTGTTCCTTATGATAGACGCATTCAGTGATACAAACCTAGGTGTCTCGGGGATGTGGGTGCCTGAGCCATGCCCCACCCCTCCGCTTCATTAAAGGCCATATATCTCAGAAACCATTCCGATCCCATCCCTAAACAATATATATATTCTTGTTTTTTATGAGTAGACGCATTCAGTGACACCAGCCTGGGGGTCCCATGGGATGTGCGGGGGCCATTCCCCACCCCTCCACTTTTTAACAGGCCCAATATCTCAGAAACCTTTCAGATCCCCACTCCTAAACCATATATATTCTTGTTCCTTATAATAAGACACATTCAGTGTGATCAACCTATGGGTCTCCCGGGTGCGCCGGAGCCAAGCCCCCACTTCATAAAATGCCATATATCTCAGAGCTCCACCCCGAACGCATGAATATATGTGTTCCTTATGATAAGACTCGTCCATTTACATCAGCCTGGCGTCTCTTTGTGCTAGGGCAATGTGCTGATGCCATGGCCCGCCCCTCCAATTCATAAAACGCTTTATATCTCAGACACCATTAAGATCTCCAACTCATGACCATATATTCTTGTTCCTTATGATTAGGCACATTCAGTCACACCAACATGGCGCTCCACAGGGGCCATTCCTCTCTACTTAACTTAAAAAACGGCTTCATATCTCTGAAACAGCTCAGATCCCCACCCCTAAATAATATATATTTTTTGGTTCTGATGATAAGACACATTCAGTGACAATAAACTTGGCTTTCCTGGGGTCTGCCAGGGCCATGCCCTAACCCCTCTACAGCTTAAAAGGCCTTATATCACAGGAACTCTACAAATCCCCTCCCCTAAACCATATTTATTCGTGTTCCTTATGATAAGACGCATTCAGTGATACCAGCCTGGGATCTGTTGGATCCACGCCCTACCCTTTCACTTCATAAAAGATACAGAGACCACATGGGTTCGCATTTGGAAATTGGGGTGTGTTTGGAGACTTTATAATCGATAAATTAAAACCATACATGGCTGCCAGTGGGCAGTTCCCGCCTGAACTCTGGTGAGCATAGTGGCCCATGTGCCTCTTGTTTAAGTTTAACTCAAAAAGACGTTTTGTGGTTAGTCGCTAGAGCCACCTCAAAGAGGCGGTTCTCATGAGTACTGACAACTTTTATTTCTAGCAATAATGAGACAATGTCACAAATTTTCATGATGATATTATTTTTGTATCGAAGACTTGTTTTTTATACCACATGGGTGGGTTTTCATAATGATATAACAATTAAAATACGAACTGCTGAATAAATACCCGTATATACTACACCCCATATAATGATTTATGGGGCTTAGCAAGGGTATATTATTAGGTATAAGCGTAAGAAGGTTATAACGAACACAACCAATGCTATAAAAAGAAAAAAAGAGTATCGAATATGACAAAAAGCCGTCGCTTTCAGAACACAGCCATCTCAGGCAATCAAAGAAAAAAAAATAACGATCTGATATCAAAGCTCACGATAATCACGAGTTAAGACATTTTCGAAGCTGTGAAGTCAAGGTAGGCATAATATACCGGACGCCATCGCATTTAACGTTCCGCACGCTGGGTATTTTTTTTGAGGAGACGACACTTTGAAATATTACTTTTCTTATTTTTCTAAGAAAATAGGATTCGACATATCATCCAAATTGCCTCCAATTTACATTTCAAGAAAATAGAATTTGACATTTTATGAGATGCAAAGTCTTGTCTTGGAAAAATAAGTAAAAACATCAACATATTGTCGTCTGCCGACTTAGCCAAGAGAGTGGCAGATGTTAAAAGATAGACTTCATCAAAGTGTCAGACGTCCGACCCGCCGTCATGGAACTAAAGAACCAAGCAAAATTGGTCATTGTGAAAGGGTCAAACAAGCCTGTGGTCTATTGCTATATCCTTGCCCAACAGTGGGTCATGACAGCATTATATCAGTTATACATGTACGCTTTAGAGCAATCATAAATTGGTGTCAAAACAGAATAAGATCAAGGAGGGCTGAATTAAAGACTTGACATTCTAGTGTTGTCACACTCATAGATCAGATCAAAATAATTCAGTTAGTAGGACGTATAATCAAACTACGACATAACAAGTATGCGCATAGGAAATCATCGAAATTCTTTCTTGTGCTTTTTTTCTTTTCCCGAGGTGGCAAGTATAATACTACAACTTAAAAACAAAGCGTAATGTTCGAATCAGAATTTTAACTTCAGTGACCATTCCCAACAGACGCCCAACATTCCTGCAAACAACTTTGATGACGTCGTTTCAACGTTGAGTTAATATTGTGCGTCTGCAGGGTTGTAATGTGTTAACTATTGGAAATATAACTAGCTGTCTTGGCTCCATCAAGAGATTTTTTTCAAATATTAGTCCATGCTATTTTTTTCCGATGCTTCAAACATATATTACAGCCTCATGGAATGTAGGTTAGGTCGTAGTACCAAAGCGTTAATCCAAAATCGTTAATCCATAGACAAAATGGCAAATATCAATGTTCAGATCAACAGACATGGACTCCAGAAGAGTGTAATCAGGCGTCCACGGATATTAAGCATTGCTTGGTAAGCAAGCTTCGCCTGCTAAAATCATACTTTGTGGGTACTCCTTAGAATCGCCCCACGAGGCAGTTTTAACGAGTACCAACAGTTTGTTTTAGCGGAAATAAGCAAATTAAAATATGTACCCCTATAATCCCCTGTTTTACTATATACAAGAGGGTTTTAGGGGGTTAGAATTATATAGGTATGTGTTCGTTATGCTATGATCAAGATATAAAGTTTTATTTTTCTGTGTTTGTTATATGTACCTTCACAGGGGGAAATAGACATAATGGTGTTTTATACGTGAAGTAGATGTGTCGGTCATAAACGACAAGCCATGTTTAAGGAGCCTAAACAAACACTAAGATTTTCGTCCGAAAAATAAAATTCTCAGATGTAAAGATGATAAGATATTGTTCGATCTTTACTTAATTATTTTTATTTTTCTTTCTTCAAGCCAACTTCCTTGATCCTATGTCGATCACATTCAACATACAAGATTTTGGAGACAACAATAGCCTGCAGGTACCACCTCTATCGCCTCTAGACAATCGCTTCACAGGGAAAAATTTTCTCAGACCTATTTCTCTTTCTGTAAGTGATAAAGATATCGATAATACAAAATCAAGTAGGAATCCACCTGATAGAAAAGAGAAAGGTATTCTTCATCGACCATTGAGCGACCAACGCTTGCATGAACCAATTAAGAAAGAAGTGTCATGGCATAGTAAGATTCCAACAAGTGTTCAAACTCTTAGTTGCGTTGAAGATACAGCAAACCCTGTCGATATGGTAACAATAGCGGATGAAGAAAAACATGCTCAGTCTCAACCGATTTTAGGAACCCTTGAAAGTAATAGCAGAAACAAGCATGTATGCAGGCATACATATTCTGTTAGACAATCATATGCTAGTGCGAAAGAAAATAGTAAAGTATGGAATCTAAAACGCAGTTCCAGTGAAGATAAATCTAAAATGAAGGATAAATATATACCTCTTTCATTAAAAACTGTAAATATGACCGCTTCAACAACGACAACTACTGATAGTAACTGTTCCTCTATATCGTCAGCATTGTGCGATTCTAGACTGAATGTATTAGATACATCTAGAGAGGACGCATATTCCCTAATAGACTGGGAGGAAGACGAAAAAGCATGTGATGCTGAGGTGCAGAATATAATAGGTCAGAACGACGAGGAGGAAAATGATGATGAAAAGCCAACACCATCATTGCCTTTACAAACTTCACTTGACTTTGGAAATGATACACCAAGACACGATTCAAACGGGACAACTGATTCCACCGGGGCATTACAAAACTTAGCTAGTGAGGCTGATTCCATAAAAACTTCGTCAAAGGAATCGAGAAAGGAATCAGTAGACAAAGATTCGAAAGAAACAAGAGAAACAGAAGGTGAAAATGCGCATCATTTCAGTTCTCAAGGCAAAAGTGATGTGGATCATGTTGTAACGGTACATGAAACCTATGCAGACACAGAACATAATTCTGAGTGTGATTCCGATGACAAGTCAACTAAGGCCAATGATGACATACGATTAAACATTCCGCTTGAACATTTAAGTGTTCCTTTACCCCGGGTTATGAATGACGGAAATTTATTAGCAGTACCAAGTGCTGCGAATGATAATTCTCCTTATCAGCATGAACGGCGGAAGGAAGAAAGTCATTTGTGATATTTACAAAAGGAGGTCGAACGAAATGAATCTGTGATTTAGTGTTATTTATATTTGTTTGTAAAGAAGGACGAAAGGACAGGTCTGTGATCATGTGCTATTTATATCTGTTTGTAGCGAATGGATCCTGAATTCATTGAAAATTGACATTTTGATAATAAGTTTATTGATACATTTTCTCCGACCATATTTCCTATTAAGTACTTCGTTATTATTTTGTTAAAAGCTTTTTGTGTTTTATTTTATGTCGTATTTGACTCATCATACTTCAGTTTGTGTGCTGTTTGTTTAGCTTATGCTGACTTGTTCTGACGCAGTTAGTCTCCAATCGTATACTAGATACAGAAACACTATCTTTGCCTTACTTAAGCTAAGTATTTGAATTCAATTTCTTTATATTTAAGTTCGACTCGTTATGATGCAATTACGCATTGAATGTAGATCTTAGACTGGTTTTAACTCACCTTGCTGCCAGATCCACGGAATAGAGGATAACGCATAACAAGTCATACTTTGTTTAATGTATACCGTCTTTAATGTCTCTTTCTTATTTTGTCGGAAATATTGCACTTCATCTTATTTTGCTAAATGTTTGATGATGGTTTCTCGTTAGACCTGCCTCAATGCGACTAAAGGCTACCACGATACATTGCTTGAACCATAATAAGGAAAACAAAATATAAGTGAGATGCTGTCATTACTAATAATGTAACTAGTAAAGTAATTTCGTATTAGCCTAGCTACAGGTCCGAGGTCTTCTGTATTGGCCCGATGCCGAAGGCCGAGGCTAATACAGTTGACTGAGGACATGTAACTGGGACAATACGAAATTGCTTGATTAATGAATATTTTATTAATTGACATAACTAAAAACATATTTATATTTTATTCAGTTTTATACGGATGGCCTCCAACAATACAGGATAGTCAATTAATACAAACTGTTACAATCAAATCGTTTGCACATATTTACAAGTTAGCAGTATTGTTCCCTCGTAAAGGGTTGGGTTGCCATTCTGTCCCTTCCGTTTCAAGAAGGACAGTGACCCGTTTCTGGCGACAGAAGATGCAATGTGCCCAGAAACTTACGGCTAGTTACACTGATGGGCTCGATCTTTAATATATTAACTGTTAAACCCCGATCCGAAACAAAATCCTTCTTTATGGTTTCCGCCGTATGCCGAATAACTATTGCTCTTTATTTAGAGTCGTAGAAAAGTTTGGCAAAATATCATGCTAAATTATGCCCGCATGCTAAATCATCGTGCATCTGTCTCAAACGTATAATGCAACAAAGGTTTGTTAAACCCGAACTAGCATAATCTTAAAATCTAGAAATATATCGAAATCAGATTATATAAGTGATAAAATGGTTTTATTTATATGTGTAACTAGATCTGAATTTGACTTCAAAACGACTAACATTTAAAGTAGAAGTAAAACAAAGATCAGGAATCGATACAATTAACTTACTCCACCCATCAAAGACACCAAAGGGAAAGAAACACAAACATTAAGCGACCAGACCATAATGGAAACCTAAGTTACTTTCCCACAAAATGGCCATATGGCCATCCAAAATAAAAAGACACAAGTGATACACACAGTAAGTAACAAACAACACCATAAATAAACCGCTACAGAAGAACCGCCTTGGAACGGTCAGTGGAATGATTTCCACTGGGGGGCTTAAATCGATTTTACGTGGCCACAATCCTCGCCCTTACGTCCGTCGCGATTTAGACAAATAATTTGTTCAGTCCGCATGAAGGCCTCCTAACTCATCAGTGCAACATCTCCGTGAACACAAAAATCAAAGAACCACAGAGGTGAGACAACGGTGAGGACTCGACAGCAAGAAACCACTGAAATGCTGGAGCAAAAGAAAATCAACAGTTAGACTCCGATATGGGGAACAAAATAAATAAAACAAATAAATAAAACAAAACCATAAAGCCTCATTCACATAAGGTAGGGGGCTGGTAGGATAAGATTGACAACGTTACATCGTGTGTATGGCAAAATCAAAACGCACGTTGCACTTTCTGCTGATGGCTTCGGTCAGATAGTACACGAAGTGCGTATGAGCATCATACGGTAATCGGATCCCGAACTAGGCTCCTAGGCTGCTCGTGCTTGTCACGTATGATTAACGTGCAACTCACGAAGTATCAACGCCCGCAACCCGGGCGCGAGTGTGGTCAAATTTTTGGTAACTTTTGCGAATGGCATACGATGCTCGCTCAGCTACAAATGTTTGACATAGACATAGACGGGCCAGCAATGACCCCGCTTTTGAGCTTACATGTTTTACTATTACTTATCTAGGCAAAACCTTTAAAAATCCTCTTGTCTGAAATCAAAAGGCCCGACCTTTGATATATAGTAAGCTTCATCTATAAGACTTTTACCAAGATTGTTCAAAATTTAGCATTGGGGCAGACTTGGCCCCGCGTCGAGGCAACGTTAATCCAGTTGAATCTCTGGGTGTGGTCATTTTGGTCCTATAATTTGTAAATTTTGTAGAGGTCAACTAGATGAAGCCTAATGCCACATATCGAAGACCTGGGCCTTCTGGTTTCAGACAAGAAGATTTTAAAGTTGTTCCCCATATCAAAAATATAAGTGAAGCCAATGATCAGGGTTTGATACAATTAACCCATGGCTCTCACCAGAGACACCAAAGGGAAAGAAACACAAACATGAAATAACTAGACCCTAATGGAACCTTTAATAGCGGAAAGCCAAAAGGACAGTCACTTTCCCACTAAATGGCCAATTGAATATCCAAAACAAAAATATAAGCGATACACACACTCAAAGACAAACCATAACAAACATAAACTCGACAGAAGAACTGCAATGGAACGGTCATTGACACAAATTCCACCGGGGGCCTTAAATCGATTTTACGCGGCCGCATCCTCGCTCAAACTTCCGTGATTTAGACAAATAATTTGTTCAGTCCGCATGAAGCCCTCATAACTCATCAGTACAACATCTCCGAGAACACAAAAATCAAACAACCACAGAGATGAAACAACGGTGAGGACTCGACAGCAAGAAAACACTGAATTGCTGGAGCAAAAGAAAACCAACAATTAGCCTCCGATTGGCCCGATCAGAGACAGAGCTCAGGCTCCAACCAATATTACATAAAATTAAATCATATTCTAATTCCCAGCAAGCCTTTACGCTGGAACCGTCATTGAATCTGTGGCCCGACCCACCGGCGCACAACCAAAGAGGGAAGAAAAGTTGTCAACCGTGATTGGGTTAACTACCATCCATGCAGTCTGTCGTATAACATTAATGCTGTACAGAATTTTTTATATCGAACACATGAAAGCCCCCGTCGTGCAGTGGTTATGCTACTCGCCTTGTAAACCAATGACGCAGGATCAATCCCGGGCTTCTCTAGACTTTCGGGGAAGTCTTTAAACCGAGGTTCCGTCTCCATATGATCTTAGCTGTTGGTGAGACGTAAAACTCAAAGAGTCACTCACTTTATATCGAACACTGTTTATCAATGCCTCTTTTTTGAACCCTATTCATATTTGAGTTTGTTTAAAAGATCAATGTTTAAATGTTTAAAGAAATTTGTTAGGTACTTGAGGATCATTTATATTCATTGCACTTAGTTTATTTAAGAGTAGACATAGAAGACCTTACATAAGTGTTCATGTATCAATGGATTTATTAAATAAGTTGAGGACCAGGGATAAAATGCGAGGATTCGCCGAGCATTTTATGCCTTTTCCTCATTGAGTTAAATAACTTTATTGATCAGAGGCGTGATTTTACAAATGGTTTGCCAACAAAGACACGTGTTTCATAGTCTTGACCGTCTACACTCTAATAAATTGTACAACGTTCCTTGTGCTGCACGCTTCGTTGGCTGCGCGTGATTTATACAAATATAGATATTCGCCAGTTACTTGTTTACATTTCAATATTGTGAGTGACAGAATTGGACTGAATTTTTTTATCGAAAAATTCATAAATTTTTAAAACTCCATCTAAGAGCAAAAAGTATACACTCCTTTACGAGATAGTGGCGGAGCTTCTCCCCCGCAATTAAAAATAAAAACGTTATCCCGAAAAACGCGGCAAAACAGATAAAAAATCGACTTTAGTGGATTACCGAACTTACTATATGGCGTTTTTACACTCTCAGATAAAACCACACACAAATTACAGATTTTTATCATATGACTTCGCGTCATGTGATAAAAATCTGTAATGTGTGTATGGTTTTATCCAATTGTAGATTTTTTTCCATAAGGGAATAATAATAACCAACCACTTGTTTTACTTCAACTCTTTACCAAATTTTGTGGTTTTATCTTTGGTCATATATCGGCCTGTGATCAATACAAGTGAACCGCTAGTAGTGTTCTTAACTTTGACAAACACTCGACTTATATACGGTGTCAGTATTATTCAGGGGCGTTTGTTTGTCTTGGTATTCAAAATATACTTTGGCAGTGGTCAGAAGCAGGGGTCTCAAGTTAACACTCACATGTGACACATTGAACTTTTTCATAATTCAAGACTGTTGATTTTCGGTGCTGTTTAGATAGTCTCATTGATCTTTGCTTTCAGTAAACGTAAACATCATTGTTAACCCCATAAATTCTTCAATGCGCTGGACAGTTTTAATTTCGATTTATCAGTCCATCACGCGATGCACGCTTTCAAAGTTCTATTGAACAATGCAATCAGTACGGGTACAAAACAGCGTTCAGGTATGATTTTGATATTACAAGCTTGTAAGTGTATTGTCAATTTTTTTCCTGCCTCGAAATGCGTTCCTTTTACAGATTTTCCTTTGAAAGCAAGAAATACACCACATAACTGCAAATTTGGGAATTAAGACTGACCCAGAAATCTATTTCATTGAAGATGGATAAAACTTTTGTCACAACTTACATTTGTCAGTGTTCATGACTAAACAAAACATCTTAAACCTTGACTATAGAAACTATTGGGCTATTTTCATGCTAACTTAAACAATGAAATTCATTAAAAGCAAACTAAATTAAAAAGTGAAGGCAAATATCAGAAATCGTTTCTAGCTCATCTTATCCGTGTTCTTTACATATTGCCAGATCGATGTGCAGGGTTATAGGTATTACTGTGTATTAAGCTTGTGACTGTAGCAAGTACCTTTTCAAAAAAGGTGATCCAGTTGATCACTGCACAGTTTCAGTCAGATTTTGGTCATAACTTAATCACCTGTTTCTAAATACGCTTGACTCAAGGCCTGAGAGTCTGAGAAGTTAAAGGGCATGATGGTTTTAGCACTATTCTGGACTTTTTATTGGTTCAACACTGAAATCGAAAGCAAACAATGACTTCTTTTCGATAACTTTATAAATTTATATTCACATCAATAATTTATATAACGATAAGCTGGTCGATTGGAAATACTCACGCCTAGAACAAATTTTCAATACGAATGTTTATCCATGAAAAGTCGATTTTAGAACCCTTAATTTGAATGGTAGCACTATCCGATATGGGTTTGTCTCTTAGCTATTGAAATAGCACACTAATTTGCGAATATACAATTATTTCATGGAAGCCCGGAGTAAAGTCCGAACCATTGCCTCGAGGACCTTTGGACGACTTGGTGCACTATTGCCACAGGCCGAAGGCAGTGGTTTATCAGGTCGTTTACAGCACTGATTGGGTAACTGTTTCGTGACCCAATCAGCCACTAACTCTTCTTCGTTCACCGAAGAAAGCCGGCCACAAGACGCACATGACGTCATTGTAGTTAACTTACGAAAGTCACGTTAGCTGGGTTCCGTTTTTTTATCATTACAACACCTTAACAGCACCTGTATTTAAACTAGACCGATCGACCTATAGAACTGACCATTAGTCAGAAATATATCATTACATTTTATATAAGAAATTGAGAAATAAATGCTGTATTTCATGGTTCATGCAATTACATTTGGCGATGTGTTTTTAAAATAGAAACAAAACAAAGATCAGGAATCGATACAATTAACTTACTCCACCCATCAAATACACCAAAGGGAAAGAAACACAGACCATAATGGAAACCTATACAAAAGAAGGCCATAAGGAGAGATACTTTCCCACAAAATGGCCATATGACCATCCAAAATAAAAAGACACAAGTGATACACACAGTAAGTAACAAACAACAACATAAATAAATCGCCACAGAAGAACCGCCTTGGAACGGTCAGTGGAAAGATTTCCACTGAGGGGCTTGAATCGATTTTACGTGGCAACAATCCTCGCCCTTACTTCCGTCGCGATTTAGACAAATAATTTGTTCAGTACGCATGAAGGCCTCCTAACTCATCAGTGCAACATCTCCGTGAACACAAATAAGGAAAGAACCACAGAGGTGAGACAACGGTGAGGACTCGACAGCAAGAAACCACTGAAATGCTGGAGCAAAAGAAAACCAACATTTAGACTCCGATGGGCCCAACCAGAGACAGAACATCAGGCACCAACCAACATTACCTTGAATTAGATCTCTCTAATTCTCAATAAGCCTTTACGTTAGAACCGTCATAGAATCTGAGGCCTGACCCACCGGCGTGCAATTAAAGAGGGAAGCAAAGTTGCCAACCGTGATTGGGTTAACTACCATGCATGCAGTCTGTCGTATAATATCCTTGTTATACCCAATATTTTTATATCGAAGAATGATTTTACGAAATTGGGTTCTAAAGTTATTGCGGTTATATATTTTTCTGAATTTATATACTAAGTCGCCATAAAATTCGGGTTACGATAGACCTTGTTGCAGAAGAGATTTAAGTCCAATATTAAATTTTGAAATTAAATCAGAATGGCGTCTATAAAATTTTGTAAAGGCTTTGCGTAGTTTATGGTACCGATAACTCTGATTAAGAAGTTTAGCCGTTAATAATTTATTACGAGTGTTGAAGTCAGTTACATGACTACACACTCTAGCAAATCGAATTAATTGCGAAATATAAACGCCATAGGATGGCGCACGAGGAACATCACCATCCAAAAAAGGAAACTTTACAATCTCAAAATCGAAGTCATCGCGTTTATCATTAATTTTGCACACAACAAACCCATCTACAATAGATAAATGTAAATGCAAAAACGGGGCCTCGGTATCAGAAGAATTTGCTTTATTTAACTGAAGTTCTGGGGGGTAAATCTGACTGATCAAACCATCGAAATAGGTATTATCAATATTTAATAAATCATCTAAATATCTAGAAGTGGCGCTAAAAGCTTCAATAATTTCAGATTGGTTATCAATGGAAAGCGACAACATGAAGTCTCTTTCATAACAATACAAGAATAGATCAGCCACAAGAGGTGCGCAATTCGTACCCATCGGAATGCCCACAATTTGTCTAAATAACTTAGTACCGAATCCAATATAAATATTGTCGAGTAGAAAGGTGAGGGCATCACACACTTTCTGACATGACCAAAGTGTATAATTCTTATGCTCTTTAGAAGTGAAAAATGCATTTCTGACATTACATGCAAGATAGAATCTTCACTGTGAAAAGCCAGTTCAATTAAATCATTAAGCTTTTCTTTTATAAGGTTATGAGGAAGTGTAGTGTTAAGAGTGGAAAAATCGTGTGTAGACAGACTTGAAGCACGAAAATGTCTGGATTTCAATTTATTTAAAACCTCATTCGAAGTTTTATAGACCAAAAAAGATTTCTTCCTGATCTTTCAAAGACTTTATCACAATATTTAATCACATGCGTTTTAATAGCAGTAAGACAGGAAGTTAATAATTTAGAAAGTTCAGTGGTAGTGCAAGAGCTAGAATTTGCAATAAACCGTGCTTTGTAAGGTATTTTATGAAGCTTTGGTAACCAGTATAGCGTAGGAAGCTTGTCTTGTCCGTCGGTAACACACACAGCAAACTTGGTGGCTGAATGACAAATATGTTTATCTACTATAACTCTCTCTTTAAAGTTTGTTTTGTGTTTTATCTTCTTAAAACATAGGGCATAGTAACTTACTCAGCTCCCTCAATGAGGTGGTTCTACCGGGTATCTATAATTTGTGTTTGGAGATGTATAAACGAGCTACATCAATTTTCATATGTAAAGTGCTTTTTCTAGGGTGAAATTGCGCGTACTTGCTAATGTGATGAGGCGTACCTCACAAGGCCCGGCTTCCTCACTTCAACACGTCCATCTACCTTTTGAATCCAATATAAGTAAACAGAAAATTGAGTGCTATTATTTGAATGCCATTGAAGTCATCCACCTAGTAACGTTTTAGTTGTAAGGAGTCTCAGATCTCTTTTGTTTGTGGCAAGTGTTACAAAAATGCATGTGCTTAAAGTAAACAGTGTAAAGCCAGATCAGACGCCGCGTTCTGTGACGTTTGATCTTCGTTTACACTGTCAGTGTCCCAAAACTGGGACGATATGCACATATTGTTGAAATAATTAAAGACAAAGAGCTTAGACGCGCCTCAGGTTGTAAAGGGCAAGCAGAAGTAAAATGTATTGAAAAGATGTCATGGCATTTAAAAATATAGACACATTACGCAAACACGCCTATACAAATACATTGCCAACTTTATCGCCAAAAAAATGAAAATTTTAGGATGAAACATTGTGAAATTTTTTCTTATTTCTGCTCAAAATATAGATTGTGACTACTCGTTAGAACGCGGTTCTACATAGCATTACGCAAACACGCCTATACAAATACATTGTCACCTTTATCGCCGAAATAACGAAAATTTTATGATGAAATATTGTGATATTTTATTTATTTCTGCTCAAAATATAGATTGTGGGCACTCGTTAGAACCGCCTCATCGGCGGTTCTAAAGAGTACCAACAATCTATATTTTAGAAAGAAAAGAAATAACGAAAATAAGGTATACCCCCGAAAACCCCAGTTTTACTATATAAAAGTTGGGTTCAAGGGGGTCAAAAATATATAGGCATGTTTTCGTGATGAGTACCCACAATCTACAATTTAGAGCAGAAATAAGAAAAATAGGGTATACCCCCGGAAACCCCAGTTTTACTATATAAAAGTAGGGTTCAAGGGGGTCAAAATTATATAGGCGTGTTTTCGTGATGTATCTCTGAAGGGTATATAGTCGTAACGATGTCAGCATGTTGACAAGCCAGTGTAATGAACATCCCTATAAACCTCACCTTATAGACGAAAATAGAGAAAACTGACGGTTGCACAGTTTATATATATATTTTCAGCTCAAAGTCATACGTTGTTGCTAATCGTTGGAACTGTAAGAATGAGGCGGCTCTAACGAGCACCAGCAACCTATATTTGGAGTATACATAAAAATCACAAAACAAAATCAGAAAAATATCCGGTCTGAGATAAGAAGAAAAATATTCTATGTAAGACGGATGTATTATCGTGGTGCAAACACGATGAAGAATACCTTTTTGCACTCTGGCTTATTCATTTATTGCTACTCAGAAGATCGTGTGTAAATTGTGTGTATGTGTGTTTACATGTCATGGTTATGTTTCACCTCACCGATATAGTTATCTTGTGATCATTTAATAAAGTGCGTAATGCATTGCATTTTATAATAAAATAACTCACTTGGATTTTGTTTGTTATTTAAGAATAACCTCTTCTTGTGCTCTGTTAATATGCATTTTATAAAACATAGAAGATCTTACATGAGTGTTCATGTATTACTGAATTTAATAAACGAGTTAAGGAAAAGAAATAAAAAAGAGGCTTTGCCGAGAATTCTATCTCTTTTCCTCAACGAGTTATCAAATTTAATGATACATGAGCATGGATGCAAGATTCTATTTATTATTTGACATTTAAAACACATATATTCGCGATGTATCAACAAAATGTCAATTCTCCGTCATTAGTAAACGCGACATCGTTAAAGACGTTGTACATGTAACATTACGGGGCCTATTTAACTAATTTGCATATTTAATCCACTAGTGGGCTACCGACTTTATTACATGACGTTATTACACTTTCAGACGCGATGTCATATGGTAAAATGCATTTAATTTTGAATGTCTCGAACATACATATTACGAAAACACGCAATACAAATACAATGTAAATTTGACCGCCGAAAAAACGAAATTTTTAGATGAAAAATTGTTATACTTTTCTTATTTCTCCTCAAAATATAGATTGTGGGTACTCGTTAGATCCGCCTCGACGAGGCGGTTCTAACGAGCACCCACAGTTTATATTTTATAGCAGAAATAAGAAAAATAATGTTTACCCGGGCCTGTTAACCCAAGTTTTATTATATAAAGCGGGTTCGAGGGGGTCAAAATCATTTGAGCCCCGCCAAGCGAATTTGGGTCTTCGAGCATTCCGTCATGACCAATTTTAACTGCGCATGCCCAGCCATTCAGAGGGGCCAGGGATATGGCTTTCTGTCTGAAGGTTCCTCTTGATTCACTGCTTGTTTGAGCGAGCAGCGAAGGTTCTGGCGAGACTGCGCGGATGCGCAGGCTCGCCTGAACCTTCGCTGCTCGCATAGGCGATTAGTACCAAAATCGCTTGACGCGGCCCATATAAGCGTGTTTTCGTGATGTTTGCCAAACTCTTTCTTCAGGCTCAGCAGTTGAGACAATTTGCTTATATTTGAGCCAGGGCACGACAAAACCTACAATAAGACATGTGCACCCAACGAAGACTCAGATCAACCTGCGCATCCGCGCAGTCTGACCAGAGTCTTCGCTGATCGTATGTACCTACTATAGGCTACGATCTATTCAAAAAGACATAAGCAAAAGGTCTTGTCTTAGTGGATGGGTGCGCTGGTTGATTCGAGTCTCTGCTGGTCGCACTGGTGATATTGTAGGTTTTGTCATGCACAGGTTATTTTATATCATCTTCACAATGTTTGTTTTGTGTTCACATTAGAATCGCTCTATCGCGGCAACTCAAATGAGCATGCAGGCGTTATTCTCTATATACTATTGTACGCCCTCGTGGACATTTTAGGCAGGTACGCTCGTCAAGAGTAAAGACTATCAAAATAAAGACTACTAGAATTCGTTTTTCTACAAAAACACAGATGTGCCCCCCTTTTTGACCTCTAAGTATGACCTTGACATTGGAGGTATTGACCTAGGTCTTGTGTGCAACATATCATCTAATGAAGGTGAACATTTCTGCAAAGTAACTTTAAAACGTTCATCGAGAAATAAGCAAGTTATTGACTGTACACGAAAAAGCCATTTTTCACATTTGATCTCTAAGTATGGCCTTGACCTTTGAGGTACTTACTTGGCTCTTGGGCGCAACGCATCGTCTCATGATGGTTAACATTTCTGCCAAGCAATTTCATAATCCATCAAAGAATAAGAAAGTTATTGACAGTACATGAAAATGACCCATTATTTACCTTTGACCTCTAAGTATGACCTTGACATTGGAGGTACAGACCTTGGTTTTGCACATGACATATCGTCTAATGAAGGTGAACATTTAGGCAAGGTTACTTTAAAAATCCATCCAGAAATAATTAAATTATTGACTGGACACGACAAAAAGACTTTTATGACCTTTGACCTCTATGTATGACATTAACCTTGGAGGTACCGACCTGGGTCTTGCGCGCAACACATCGTCTCATGATGGTTAACATTTCTGCCAAGTAATTTCACAATCAATCCAAGAATAAGAAAGTTATTGACTAAACACAAAAAGACCCCTTTTTGACCTTTGACCTCTAAGTATGACCTTGATCTTTAAGCTACCAACCTAGTTCATGCGCGCGACACATCGTCTTATAATGGTTAACATTTCTGCCAAGTAATTTCAAAATCCATCTGAAAATAAGAAAGTAATTGACCGAACATGCAAAAAGGCCCCTTTTGACATTTGACCTCTAAGTATGACCTTGACCTTTGAGGTACCAACCTGGGTCATGTTGGTTAACATTTCTGCCAAGTAATTTCCAAATCAATCTAAAAATAAGAAAGTTATTGACAAAACACGAAAAAAGACACCTTTTTGACCTTTGACCTCTTAGTATGGTTCCGACCTGGGTTATGCGAACGACACATCGGCTCATAACTTCAAAACTCATCTAAAATTAGAAAGTTATTGACTGAACACGTAAAAAAGCCCCTTTTTTACCTTTGCCCTCTATGTATGACATTAACCTTGGAGGTACCGACCTGGGTCTTGCGCGCAACACATCGTCTCATGATGGTTAACATTTCTGCCAAGTAATTTCACAATCAATCCAAGAATAAGAAAGTTATTGACTAAACACAAAAGACCCCTTTTTTTACATTTGACCTCTAAGTATGACCTTGATCTTTGAGCTACCAACCTAGTTCATGCGCGCGACACATCGTCTTATAATGGTTAACATTTTTGCCAAGTAATTTCAAAATCCATCTGAAAATAAGAAAGTAATTGACCGAACACGCAAAAAGGCCCCTTTTGACATTTGACCTCTAAGTATGACCTTGACCTTTGAGGTACCAACCTGGGTCATGCGTGCGACACATCGACTCATGTTGGTTAACATTTCTGCCAAGTAATTTCCAAATCAATCTAAACATAAGAAAGTTATTGACAAAACACGAAAAAAAGACACCTTTTTGACCTTTGACCTCTTAGTATGGTTCCGACCTGGGTCATGCGAACGACACATCGGCTCATGATAACTTCAAAATTCATCTAAAATTAGAAAGTTATTGACTGAATACGTAAAAAAGCCCCTTTTTTACCTTTGACCTCTAAGTATGACCTTGACCTTTGAGGCATCATGCGCGAGACACATCGTCTCAACATTTCAACATTTCGCCAAGTAATTTCAATATCCATCTTAAAATAAGAAAGTTATTGGCCGGACACGATTTGCTCATACATACCGACAAACTTCCAAAGGAGATAACCCAAAAAGTATAAATGCGAGAGTTATAGTTCTTGCGCACTGCACGTCGTCTAATGTTGATTAATATTTATATGAAGTTTCATGAAGATAGCCTGAACGGTTTTCAAGTTATAGAGCGGACACGATTTTGTGACAGACGGACAGACAGACAGACGCCCGGGGGAAAACAATATGTCTCCCCGAAAAGGGGGGAGACACAATTACATAAAGATAAAAGCAGAGTGTAGCCGTGAGAGTGATAGAGCATGATGGGTAAGGGGATGAAAGATGATACGTTAGGACGGACTAGATGAATTTGAAAGCAGGTTAAACCATTTTACTTAGGGATGTAGGGGCTTGGGTGCTGCCTTGAAGTCGTCAAGGCTGGGCTGACAAACATCTGACTCAGTGATGACATTCCATTGGATAATAGCCAATGTGAAAAAGTAATATTTATAATAATCCCGAGATGCATACACCGGTCTAAATGAGTAAGATCTGGAAGTCATATTAGAGCTTCTCTGGATATAGTCTGGGATGGGTATGGTTACGAGACTACGCCAACACAAGTTATCTAACATCTAACACTGACACCTGATCAAAGTTTGAGCAAGACCATCTTGCAGCCCTGCGCTGCACCATCTCAATTTCATTGTTTTTGTCCTTTGTATGGGGATCCCACACAGCTGAAGACTACACTAGCTGTGGTCTGCAAAAGGAATTATAAGCAGTTTCCCTGATCCTTGGCAGCTTGGTCTTGATATTACGGTTTAGGAAACCCAAAATGAACAGGAATCGATACAACTAATCCACAGCTCCCATCAGAGCCACCAAAGGGAAAGAAAACCAAACACGAAACAACTAGACCCTAATGGAACCGTCAATAGCGGAAAGCCAAAAGGAGAGTTACTTTTCCAACAAAATGGCCAATTAGCTATCCAAATCAAAATAATATAAGCGATACACACACTCAAAGACAAGCCATAACAAAAACAAGAGGACCATGATGGCCCTATATTGCTCACCTGAGCTAACAGATAATAGGTTTCAGGAAGTTCCAATCTTTACCGAAGGATTTATGCTGATGACAAGGTCAAGAACAGGTATTTTCAACCTTCAAGGGGACGTAACCCTATGAGAGATAGGCAGACATCACAAGTTTTCAAACTCATCCGAACTTTCATTCTAAACATTCATATATCCTAGTTTCAGGACGATTCGATCAAAACTAAAGGACTTATCGCCACGTGAACAAGTCCTCGAAATGAAGACTCCCTATACCCCACTTTATATAGAGAAAACTGGGGTTATGGAGGTATACATTATTTTTCTTATTCTTGCTCCCAGACAAAGATTGTGGGTACTCGTTAAAACCGCCTTAATGAGGCGGTTCTAACGAGCACCCACAACGTATGTCTGCAGTACCTATAAGAAAAATATTACGGATTTTCATCAGAATACGTAATGGCCATTTTGGAGATGTGTAAAAATACACCAATTCGCACGGTTGTGTAATCGTAATGTGGTGATGACAAGGTACAAAGTAGGCATTTTCAGCAAAGAAGGGGACTTAAGTCTATGAGTAATGTGCCAACAATGTTAGTTTGCAAACACATCCAAGCTTTTATCTATAACTTACTTATACATGTATGTAAGTTTCAGGAAGGTCCGTTCAAAACTTAATGACTTATGATGATGACAATGTCAAAAATGGACATTTTCAGCATCAAAGGGACATGACTCTGATAAATATGCCGACATCACCAGTTTTTAAACTCATCCAAGCATTTATTCCTGACTTACTTACATGTAAGTTTCAAGAATATTCTATCAAACTGAAGAGGCTACGGTGATGACAAAAACAGGCATTTTCTGCAGATAAATTGACGTAACTCTATGATAAATAAGCCAACCCCACCGTTTCTTTTGAACTCATTCGAGCTTTTATTCCTGGCTTGCTTATATGTAAGTTTCAAGAAGATCCGATCAAAACTGATGGGGCTAGGGTGATGGCAAGGTCATAAATAAGCGTTGCCAGCAAAGTAGGGGACATTCCTCTGTGAGAATTAGACCAACATCGCTAGTTTTCGAACTCATCCGAGCTTTTATCCCTGTTTTATACTTGTTTGAAAACTGAAGGAGTTACGGTGATGACAAGGTCAAAAATAAGCATTTTCTGCAACCAAAGGGACGTAACTCTATGATAAACAGGCTGACCTTATCAGTTTTTTAATTCATCCAAGCTATATCCCTGACTTACTTACAAGTAAGTTTCTAGACAATCCGATAAAAACTGAAGTGGCTACGGAAATGACATGGTAAAAAATATGCATTTTCTGAAATCAAGGGGGACATAACACTCTGAAATATAGGCCGACCTCACCAATCTTTAAACTCTGCTGAGGTTTTCCCTTACTTACTTACATAGACGTTTCAAGAACATCCGATGGAAACTTAAGGGGCTACAGTGATGACAAGGTCAAAAATAGGCGTTTCCAGATATCAAGGGGACGTAACTCTATGACAGATAGGCCGACCTCGCCAGTTTTCGAACTCGTTCGAGCTTTTATCCCTGGCTTACTTGTTTGTGTAAGTTTTAAGAACATCCGATGACAAGGTCAAAAATAAGCATTTTCAGCAAAGTAGGGGCATAACTCCATGAGTATCGACCGACATCGCTAGTTTATGAGTTAATCCGAGCTTTTATCCCTGACTTACTTGTTTGTAAGTTTGAAGAACATCCGATCGAAACTGAAAGAGCTACGATGATGACAAGTTCAAAAATAATCATTTTCAGCAAAGTAGGGGACATAACTCAGTAAGTAATCGACCGACATGGCTAGTTTTCTAACTCATACGAACTTTTAACTCTGACTTATTTGAATGTACGTTTCAGGAAGATCCAATCAACAGTGAAGGGGTTACGGTGATGAAAAGGTCAAAAATAGGCATTTTCAGCAATCAAGGGGACGTAACTCTATGATTAAAGGGCCGACTTGGCCTATATCCGAACTCATCCGAGCTTTTAACCCCAGCCACCTTACATATAAGCTTCCGAAAGGTCCAATCAAAACTGAAGGTGCTATGGTGATGACAAGTATTTTCCCACTGTAAGTCTATGGGGCCTTGTGTTGTCATAGCAACCAAAGTTTTCATTCGATTTCGAAAAAATGCTTATGTCATCAATGCCCCACCAGAGGCATGCTACAGATGAAAAATGGTTGAGATCAGCCTGCAGGTTGCACAGACATTACTGGTCGAAGGTGTGGACGGACAGACGACGGGCGGACGACGGAGGACCCGTTATACTATAAGCTCCCCTGGAGCCTTCGGCCCAGATGAGCTAAAAACCCGCGACAGAAGATCCGCCTTGGAACTGTCAATGAAACGAATTCCACTAGGGGACATAGTTACTGCAAAGTTCTGTTTGCATTTCCGGTGATCCTGTCTATGTGGTAGTTCCAGGTGAGGTCACATGAAATATCCACCCCCCCACCCCCCCCCAAGTGTTTGGCACTGGTAACCGTCTCGAGAAAATGATCATGAAGTCTGTAAGGTAGCCAGTTTGTCAAGGTTTCTTTGTAGTGCAAGGCAATCATCCGCACCCTCAATGGTGTAGTAAAGAGCTGTATCATTAGCAAATAGGAAGACTTGCGATGAAATGGCATCAATGAGGTCATTGATGTATATGAGAAAGAGGATAGGTCCCAGAACAAAGCCCAGAGGGAGCCTAGGTGTCACAGCGACGATCCAGACTCCTTTCACCCCCAACAACAACCTTTTGTGAACGATCACCAAGGAAGTTGCGAAATAAGCCAAGCATATTGCCTCGTATTCCATAGTTATGCAAGTTCCATATCAGTTTGGAGTAGTTTACTTTATCGAATGTTTTTTATAGTTAAGTAAAATCAAGTCAGTTTATTTACCCATACTAGCCTTCCTTGCAAGGTTTTCGACAAGCATGACAAGCTGGATCTCACATGACTGACTCTGCCTGAAAACATATTGCGGGTCGTAAAGGACTTCCTGCTCCTCTAAATGACTGACTATGTTGGAAGCAAGGATGTGTTCAAGGACCTTTCAAAGAATGCAAGTAAGGGAGATTGGACTCTAGTTTGCAGCAAGTCCATTACGATAACACATCCGTGTGATACAGTGCATTTTTTCATACCTCAAAAAGATAATTTTCTGATGAAAATTTATGATATTTTTCTTATTTATACTCAAAACATAGGTTTTGGGTACTCGTTAGAACCGCCTCATTGAGGCGGTTCTAACGAGTACCCACAACCTATGTCTTGGAACAGAAATAAGGAAAATAATGTTTACCCCCCTAAACCCCAGTTTTCTCTATATAAAGTGGGGTATAGGGGGGTCTTCATTTCACGGACTTGTTCACGTGATGATTAATATCCCGTTTTAAAGATTCATCTCGAAAACACGCCTTTACAAATACATTGTAAATTTTACCGCCAAAACTCTAAAATTTTAAGAAGATAAACTGTGATATTTTTCTTATTTCTGATCAAAATATAGATCGTGGGTACTCGTTAGAACCACCTCATCGAGACGTGCTCAAAATATAGATTGTGGGTACTCGTTAGAACCACTACCCACAGTCTATATTTTAGAGCAGAAATGAAATGATAGGTTTACCACTGTAAACCCTAATTTTACTTTAAAGGAGGTCAAAATTATATAGGTGTGTTTTCGTCATATGGGTGACATTCTCTCTGCACCAGTCTGTTGGGATCTTTCCTGTATCGAGAGAAATTTTGAAAAGTACCCGTATAATAGGGGCAATGTCCACACGGAGTTCATTTAGCAATAACGGTCTGACTGATCCGGGCCTGTCGATTCAAATGAGTAACAAAGGCAAAGAGATAAACAGATAACCTTGATTCATAATACCAGCAGAGCTGCTATTTAAATTAATCTGGAGCTCGAATGATTTTTGTCTGGAACACTATTGCATATGCCCAAACGTTTCTGTAATACAGTTCGACTGTAAATATATGGATGGAAGCCTGACATGGCACAACTACATTATGGATAGAAGAAACGAGCTAAGGCATCCAACCATTTTGTGTTTTGCTGCAAGTCGGTAGTGGTGATATGAATTCCAATTTTCAAAAAGCTATTTGTTGCTTTTCCGCAAGACAAATATTTTAAACTAAGATTAAACATCACGAAAACACGCCTATATAATTTTGACCCCCTTGAACCCCACTTTTATATAGAAAAACTTGGGTTTCCGGGGGTATACCTTATTTTTCTTATTTCTGCTCTAAAGTATAGATTGGGGGTACTCGTTAGAACCGCCTCGATGAGGCGGTTCTAGCGAGTGCCCACAATCGATATTTTGAGCAGAAATAAGAAAAACCTCACAATTTTTCAGCTAAAAAAAATCATTTTTTCGGCGATAAATGTTACAATGTATTTGTATAGGCGTGTTTTCGTAGTGCAAGGCGGGGTTGCGACCAAGTAAAATCGATTAAAGCTCCCACCCCGCGCCCGCACCTAGTATAGTTGTTATTTAAGAAATAGATCAGCTCTAGCTGCGATTTATTGAGAAATAAATCACAGTTTGGAGGCCAGTTGTAAAGTAGACAAATGACGAGCGCGTAGCGCGCGTGATTTGTCTACTTACAACTGACCGACAAACTGTGATTTATTACCTAACAAATCACTAGCTAGAGCTGATCTATTTCGATGTGAGAAAATGACGCTACACCGTCCAACGTCAAGGAAATCGACTAGTGACGTCATATCTTTGCAGTTTTTAATGACGTCATTCGTCACGCTCCTCCTTGCCGTGATTTGTTGCAGAATAAAACACAGTTGTTATCCATTGCCTATATAGGCGCGCTGTGTTAGAATTACCGTTTCAAGGCGGTGCTCCTGTCGTGGATTATTTTCGGCACCATTTCTAACTTTCATGTATAACCTGGTACATTGGACCAGCGCACGCGAAGCTACAATAAGACATGTGCGACCAACGAAGACTCAGATCTGCCTGCGGATTCACGCAGTCTGATCCGAGTCTTCGTTGTGCATGCTAAGGATAGATAATGTCCCAATGCTCCTTCATGTAACAAGTGATTGAGTGAGTGTTTTGAGTTTTAGGTCTCACCAACAGCTAAGGTAATACGGAGACGGGACCTGGGTTTAAAGGCTCATCCGAAAGTCTGGAGAAGCCCGGGATCGAGCCTGCGACCCCTGATTTTCAAGGCGAGTAGCGTAACCACTACACCACGGAGGCTTCCCCCTTCATGTAACAAGAAAAGTCTCTGGTAAGACTATATGGATGCGTAGGCTGAGCTGATTCTTCGCTGCGCGTATTTGTTAATTTTCGGATATGCTATGCCCCGGCTCAATTATTTAATTTTAGATAGCCGCTTGGCAGTTTTGTTTGGGGACAGAAACTGTCATTTTGGCCTTCTATTTGTATTCTTGGACGATTGTTATAAACAACCTTGCCTTGTTCAGTAAAGTGATAGACTGTTTACTGCAGACTACCTAATCACCATCAAGACACACCAGTGAGAAAATATTGCTCCACATTAAAACAGTTGCGAACGCTCCACTTATCAAATGCAACTGCCGACGAAAGTAAATATTATAACATGTATGGTTTGTTAATTTAATTCATGAACGCACATGTGCTCTTATTAAGTTTACAGTATGATTAAAATGTAAGTTTTACACAGGAACTCTCCATGTACTAGATTTATGAATGAAAAAATATCGATGGCACTATATAGTGCAATTTTTACATCTCCACAATGGCTACTTTTCTGACGAAAATCTGCGATATTTTTCTTATTTATACTGCAAACATAGGTTGTGGGTACTCGTTAGAACCGGCTCATTGAGGCGGTTCTAACGAGTACCCACAACCTATGTCTTGGAGCAGAAATAAGAAAATTATTGTTTACTCCCGTAAAACCCAGTTTTCTCTTTATAAAGTGGGGTGTAAGGGGGTGTTCATTTTACAGACTTGTTCACGTGATGCCCACAACCGGTCTTAAAACCGTAATGGTCGTCCCAAGAAGTTTCATCGTACCGCAGTTTTGTTTTCTATTTAGGTGTTCTAAGTAGGGATAGGAAACGAAGAGTCAATTGACAACCATTCTGTTTATAATCCGCAATATACAATACATATGTACGTTTGTAAGGGAGAAGAACAATATAAGCTCAGCTTTCGTTCTGATCATTTTCTTTGTTCTACGTAATATTTTGTGAATCTCATCGTCTATATCTTATGAATAAAATATGTTTAATCTAATCATTTTATTGAGACACTCAGAAATAACTGCCGCTATGGAATTTTACATTGTGCTTTATGCTGAAGCTATTGTCTTTTTTATCTAACTAGCACTGTCAGAGGATCTGAATAAACCCCCGCTTTGACACATTGTACTAAAACAGGGATTAAACATGCAACTTTTTTTACTATTTAAACTGGGATTTTCAAGGGTATTTATTATACAGACCTGTTAAAGTGATGAATAATTATAAAGCTCCTTAGAAATGTTTGACGAAAAACATAATATTGGTCTATATAGAGAGACCGTAGAATGAAAGAACTATTAGTCAAGAAAACTCATTGTCTCTTTCACAATATGAGTCATCACCATTGCATAGTTAACCAAAGCTTATATTATTTTATTTTGGATAGCTTTTGGCCATTTTGTGGGAAAGTAACTGTCCTATAAACGCGCGAAGTCTTGAACTTTGTATGCAATGCAAAACAGAAGTAGAGGCAATGATCAAAGAATCGAAACATTAAATCTAATGGGAGCTGTGGGTTAATTGTATCGATTCCTGATCATTGCATCTGCTTCTTTTTTTGCATTGCATACCAAGTTCAAGACTTCACGCTTTTATAGTTCCTGAGAAACCCTTGTTGGAAAAATTAACATTGGTCTATATGGGGAGAAAGAAAAATAAATAGAGAATATCAGGTTCGTGTCTTTTGATATCAAGTTTATCAGGCAAGGCTTCGAGAACGCTTGTAGAATCGCGAGGCTTGCCGAGCGATTCTACATGCGTTCTCGAAGCCGAGCCTGATAAACTTGATATTAAATGACACGAATCTGGTATTCTTTTTATCAGTTTATCCCCGTCTACACTCTTAAATTAACAATTTACGATCAGTTATTGATGATCCTCAGTGCATCCGAGCATTCTAGCGGTCGATATATTTAGTATCAGCTGACCATATTTTCCAATGATATTAATTTTCAGGTATTTTTTCCGTTTTTCCCATTAACAATAACAGTTTTGTCATTTTTCCAGTAGTTCGGTTCATTCGTTAAAGTGCAGCGTCACGTTGACGTGATAAAGCTCTCTTGTCCTGAGATAGCATATCTTTATCAGGTCAGAGCGTTACAATGCACTATATATTGGGGGTAACTGATAAAAAATAAAAAACAGATGAACAAATAAGCCAATAAAGGCCATCGCCTCTTACACGATATAAGTTATCATAATTTCATTGTATACTAAGTTGAGGCTTATAGCTTTCGTAGTTTCTGAGAAACCTTTTACGAAAATTTTACACTGACCTATTATGAGAGAACAACGAATGAACAAATATGCCATGAAAGCCTATTGCCTCTTACATGACATAAGTCATCATGATGACATTGCACACCAAGTTTGCGATCAAACGCTATTATAGTGTATGAGAAATCTTTGGCGAAAATATAACGTTGGCCTATATGGAGAGAAAGAAGAATGACAGAACAGATGAAGGAATAAGCCAAGGAAGTCAATCCTGTCTTACAAGATATAAGTCATCACTATTGCATTGCATACCAAGTTTTAGGCTTCTGGCTTTAGGTTTCTGAGAAATCTTTGACGAAAGAAAAATGAAAGAACAGATGAACAAATAAGTTAAGAAAGGCCATCGTCTCGTACACGATACAAGTTATCATCACGATAACACGCCCGCATGGCATAGTGCATTTTTTCACATCTCCAAAATGGCTACTTTTCTGATGAAAATCTGTGATATTTTTCTTACAAATACTACAAACATAGGTTGTGGGTGCTCGTTAGAACCGCCTCATTGAGGCGGTTCTAACGAGTACCCACAACCTATGTTTTGGAGTAAAAATAGGAAAAATAATGTTTACCCCCTTAAACCCCAGTTTTCTCTATATAATGTGGGGTTTAGGGGGGGGGGGTGTTCATTTCACGGACTTGTTCTCGTGATGCATCATTGCATTGCACACCAAGTTCAAGGCTTCACACTTTTATAGTTCCTGAGAAATCTTTGATGAAAAAAATTAACATTGGCTCAAATGGGGAGAAAGAAAAATGAAAAAAAAAAAAACAAAAAAAAAACAGATGTACAAATGAGCCAAGAAAGGCAATCGACTTTTACACGATATAAGTAATCATTATTGCATTGCATTGCATACCAAGTTTGAGGCCTCTAGCTTTTATAGTTTCTGAGACATCTTTGACGAAAATTTAACACTGACCTATTTGCAGAGAAAGAAAAAATAAGCCAGAAAAGCCCGTAGTCTCTTACACGATATAAGTGATCATCAGGGCATTGCACACCAAGTTTGAGGCCTAAAGCTATTATAGTGATTGAGAAATCTTTGGCGAAACTATAACATTGGCCTATATGGAGAGAAAGAAGAATGACAAAACTGATGAATAAATAAGACAAAAAAGTCCATCGTGTCTTACACAATATAAGTCATCCGTATTGAACTGCATACCAAGTTAATGGTTTCTAGCTTTTATACTTCCTGCGAAATCTTTGACCAAAAAATTTAACATTGGCCTATATGGAGAGAATGAAGAATTAAAGATTAAATGAAAAAAATAAGCCGAGAATGCCCATTTTCACTCACACGATATGAGTCATGATCATTGCACTGCGTGCCAAGTTTGAGGCCTTAAGCTATTATAGTGTCTGAGAAATAGTTAAAAGTGTGAACGTCTTAAGCTATATCCCTGAAATGTGTTTATACAGCTAACTGCCTTTGGCAATGTTCAAAATGCCAGTCTGCACCCAGGATCCTGCCGACTGAAGTATAATGTCTGAAATGTCTACGTGCCAAACGAACTTTATGGCGACTCATATTCTAGACAGGTTTTTAATTATTTGGACCCCATTTTGATTTATATCAGTCTTTGAATCGACTGCCTATTCGAAATTCGCAAAATTGCAGTATGTTTCCTCTGGCTTTCTTTGCCGGATCATTACAGGGTCACTGATGAGGCTTTATTAGCCGAAACTACGTAGTATGGCCCATCTTCTTTCTTGGGAATGTTTTCGTTGCTCTTAAAGGAACTCCGTTTTGATTTTTATTTGCCTTCACTGCAGCTGGTGTTGTGCCGTGTGGCGGCCGTAAAACGTCTCCCCGTACATCAACCATAGTGCAGTTTATATTTTACATTTTGTCCTTTGAGATCAGCGTGAATATTCAGAGAAATCAGAAATAAATTATTGGTTTAGACTCATATTCTAGACAGGTTTTTAATTATTTGGACCCCATTTTGATTTATATCAGTCTTTGAATCGACTGCCTATTCGAAATTCGTAAAATTGCAGTATGTTTCCTCTGGCTTTCTTTGCCGGATCATTACAGGGTCACTGATGAGGCTTTATTAGCCGAAACAACGTAGTATGGCCCATCTCCTTTCTTATGAATGTTTTCATTGCTCTTAAAGGAACTCATTTTTGATTTTTATTTGTATATTAATTCAGAATATTATATATTTGCAATGACTTCAGCACCCAATTTTGTAAAATCATTCTTCGATATAAAAAGATTGGGTACAGCATAAATGTTATACGACAGACTGCATGTATGGTAGTTAACCCAATTACGGTTGACAACTTTGCTTCCCTCTTTAATTGCACGCCGGTGGGTCAGGCCTCAGATTCTATGACGGTTCCAGCGTAAAGGCTTACTGGGCATTTGAGAGAAATTAATTTTATGTAATTTTGGTTGGTGCCTGATGCTCTGTCTCTGGTCGGGCCCTTCGGAGTCTAACTGTTGTTTTTTCTTTTGCTCCAGCATTTCAGTGGTTTCTTGCTGTCGAGTTCTCACCGAAGTTTCACCTCTGTGGTTGTTTGATTGTTTCGTTCTCTGAGATGTTGCACTGATGCGTTAGATGGCCGTCTTGCGGACTGAACAAATTATTTTTCTAAATCGCGACGGAAGTAAGGGCGAGGATTGCAGCTGCGTAAAATCGATTAAAGCCGCCCCCCCCCCCCCCCCGCCCTCCCCCCGAGTGGTATTCGTTTCACTGGCATTCCAAGGCGGTACTTCTGTCGCGGCTAATTTTGGTATGATTTGTCTTTGAGTGTGTGTTTTGCTTGTGTTATTGTGTTTTGGATAACCAGATGGCCATTTTTTTTTTTGGGGGGGGGGGGGGAAGGAACTGTCCGTCGTTTGGCTTTCCGCTGTCGATGTTACCATTAGGGTCTAGCTATTTCATGTTTGTGTTTCTTTCCCTTTGGTGGCGCTGCTGGGAGCTGTGAATTAATTGTATCGATTCCTGATCATTGCCTTCACTTCTTTTTTCATCTTTAAAAAGGCACATGTGCAACTTCAATGTGCTTGAACCATCGTTTCAAATGGAATGCTAGAAAACTGTTGGAGAAGTTAAGTAGACAACTTTCTTCCTTTTAATTTTATAGATTAAGCCAGAAATTTTGCTAACGGCGATGCATTTGTTTAGCTCACCAGGGCCGAATACCCCCGGTGAATCGGTGAAGCTTATAGGGCAGGTAGGGGTCCGTCGTGGTAGAAAGTTTGTAGATGTATATGTTGTATTAGCCTGTACAAATATGACAGCAAATATGGGTGTGTACAAATGAGATAGCAATTCTGTGCCAGAGTTCTGCCCGTGGACCTCTTTTTGTGTGATACTTGTTATGGCCCGTGTGTTTGTTTTTTATCGTTGCATAAATATAAAGCTACGTCCATGGGCGTAGATAAAAACGAATATCCGAGTTCCCCAGCAGTTAAATATTCTATTATAACTACAGTGTAAACGGTTTATTAATACACACAAAAAAAAAAACAACAACTGAAAACCGTTGAATGTACACGTGTTCTGGGCCAATTTACCTAATTTCGACCAATTAGTCCTTCTGACATCAGTGATCCCTCTACTGTTTTCAAAGGACCACATTAGAATCAAGTATCCCAATAAAATATTCAATATGATGAAAGGCAGGGAACATTTACAGAATCAGAATCAGAATTGATACTTGTGACACCGCAGATGGCATTCATACACCAGGACCTGTGATATGGGAAGTCAGTTCCGAGATAAACTTAGCTACACTATCATTTGCACCTTCACCTGTCGGTTATGACGTTCCAATCTCTAATGGTTCGAGAGAAGAACGATTCTTTATAGATGCAAGTTCTTGCAGAAGGGGTCGGAAACTCCAGTGAGAGTGTCTAGCTGGGGAAATAAGGTCATCTGTTGGAATGCTGACACCACCCTTACGACATTTGTATAAAAGTATGAGCCTACTGTCTCATCTCCTTTTCTTGGGAGACTCCCATATTACTCGTAAAATGCCTGGTTGTCCAGTCATGCTCCCAGTTTCAAAGCAGTAATTGCTTGCTGCAAAACATAGCAACTCTATTCTGAACTTTTTCAATTTCCTTATTGAGGACAACTCCACAGGGATCCCAAACACAACTACTATATTATTAACGGTGACCAAACAGTCCCTTTAAATCACTTCTATGTTTTCGATAAATGTGAGGGTGAGGGTTGAGATCCCGTAATGATAAATTAAACCCACCAGTAATTTTTATTGACCCATCACGAAAACACGCCTATATAATTTTGACCCCCTTGAACCCCACTTTTATATAGTAAAACTGGGGTTTCCGGGGGTATACCTTATTTTTCTTATTTCTGCTCTAAAATATATTTTGAGCAGAAATACATAAGAAAACTATCACAACTTTTCATCATAAAATTTTCATTTTTTCGGCGATAAAGGTGGCAATGTATTTGTATAGGCGTGTTTGCGTAATGTGTGTCATGTTGGTGATTCAGATCCTTTCCCCCATTAAACTGTGGTTCGTTTTGTATATTGACGTTACCCCACGTTTCTAGTTCTTTCCGTAGTGATATTGTGGGATAAATTTGGGAGCTGCTTGTATCAGTTTCTGGTCGTTTCTATTTTTATATATTCTTTGAAAGCAAGTAATTCACCAAAGAACTGAAACTGTCGAACCTTTCTCGGCCAGACTAGCAAGTGTCGGCCAATCGGGCGTCATCATTGTCTCCAATACATTTAAAATTCATGTGAATGCAATGATCAGGCCCGATTAATCACGAGATCACGCCTGTATAGTTTTGACCCCCTTGAACCCCACTTTTATATAGTTAAGCTGGGGTTTACAGGGGTAAACCTTATTTTTTTTATTTCTACTCTATTTGAGCAGAAATAAGAAAAATAACACAATTTTTCATCTTAAAATTTTCGTATTTTCGGCGGTAAAATTTACAATGTATTTGTATAGGCGTGTTTTCGTAATGTTAACTATTCAGACTAGTCTTTCAGCCACCTGATATTAACAGTCAAACACATGCAAACATTTGCCTGATGCTTTCCAGTTTTCACCAAAAAAAAAAAAAAAAAAAAAAATTGCCCCATCAGCAGAATTGATCATATTTTTCTGATTTTCCCTACAATCAGGTTTTGTTCTGTTTTGACATTTTGTCAACTTATCTCATCAGCACTCTCAGTGCTTTGATTATTTGTGCACTTCTTTGAATAGATGGTTAACCCATTTAGTACCGGAAACCCAAAAAGGGGTACCTTGGCAAAGAGTGCAGGCCCAGATGAGACGCCGCATAACGTCTCATCAGGGCCTACACTATTTGCAGGAAGTTCAGTCATTTTCCAAATCAATTTTGAGTTTACCACATTCTATCAACCCTAAATTTAAAAATGGACTCCGGCTATACATAAGGAGGAAGATTCCATTTGGTACATAAAGGGTTAAAAGTACTTGTTCTCTTCTAATTTGTTTAACCGTTATCACTCTCTAGCTAATTCATAAGACGACAAATCGATTATATTTTTTTTATTTTCCCCATAATCAGCTTCTGCTAAACACACTTTTCGCCAATGCTGCCTGGCCCATCCTCTATTATGGTTGTTCGCCTAGTTCAGTCGATTGCGATGAAGACCTCTTTCGAACAGTCCCAAAGGTGGTATTAATAGAGGAATTTACTGTATTTTTGATATCAAACTTGATTTTCTTAGAACTTATTTACTTCTGGTTTTCAGCTTCGATTTCCTTTCAACAATGTCATTGACTTCCTTTTGACCTCAGAATCATGCTTTTGCACAGTGACAGCTACCGTGGTGACTGTGCTTTCAGTTGGTCTTTGACGTAATATGTCTTCCTACACTTAGTCTTGTCGCCTAGCAGGCCTCTTCATCTTGGTGTTTGAGTTTGATTTATGCCTCTGTGATGATGCATTGATTGAGTTAGGAAATCATTAGGCAAACTGAATATTTAATGTTTATTGTTGGGAACAACACCCTAACCTTGGGCGAAGATTCGGCCGGTAAAAGATCTTTAAGCCCTCCAGTGGCATATGCTGCTGACCGGGCTAAGGCGGTAGCTTTGGTGTTGGTCTTGTTCTGTTATTTGTGTAGTATGACTGCGAATTTGTTGTGAGCTGTTGTTTAGTGTTTTCTAATGGTCTGATCACCCCGTGTGGGGACGAGAGGGCTAATTGCTTCATTCATAAACACTCGTAATTTTTCTTGTTTTGTATATGTTTCCTCTTCCTCTTGGTGTCGAGAGTGGGCTGTGTCTTTTGCTTGTGGCGCTCCCTGTTTCTTTCTTTCAATTTTTTGTCCCATGGGTTTTATGTCTAAACTTATCCGTAAATATACAGTTTGTTGTCACGTTTCCATGACTTAATTTTCCTGAATTGTTTTTCTTTATCATTTGCCTCATATTTCATCACGTCAAGCCTTCGGTGGTCGAATATCTACTGCAAACTATGATCGATACATTTACTCCTATAATACCTTAAGAAGCAGTTTATAGACCGGGGCTACATATTAGGCACTTCATTGCAAAGTGTAAACAATAAAATACGCCCGTTCATACCCAGAAAAACGAATATTATTTATTGTAATATGTATTTTAACCCTTATCTTGCTGAATATTCATTTAAGCCACACCCATTTCTGTCTATCAACCAATCAAATTACTTGATGTAATTTCTTTCTACAAATTCATAAACTGAATGCCAAACAGTGTAGATCCTGATCAGATGGCTTCTTCAGAAGCCATCTGATCTGGATCTACACTGTTTCCAAAGATAGGGGTTGTCGTGAACAGCAAGATAAGGGTTAATAAATGTTCAGAAATTTCAGCAAGCTTCTGCGGGTGCGTCTTTACATTACGACAACACATCCGTGCGACATTGTGTTTACGATCGACCCAAATTTACTAAATGGCAAAACGGAATTCATGCAGTTGTCTACGTGACAATCACTGATTTGTTTTGTTTGTTTGATTGGTTTGAGGTTAACGTCCCCGTCAACACTGTAAAGGTCATGACCATCACTGATTTGGGAAAACCAATATAAAAAGAACTTGAAACGTTGCACTGTTTTTATCAATGCAACATATAGGTCAGAGCTATCTATAGAGTCTTGACAGGAATCGTGTGAACACCGAATGCCCAGATCAGACGCCGCGGAATGTGACATCTGCTCGGCAGGTTGCACGAGGAGTACAATGTTTGCTTAAATAGTGGCATTTGAGGGGTAAACGAACAGACGAAATAGTATAAGAATGTCAGGTTGCTCACGTAATGAAAGAAAAACAATACACGCTGTCACGTGACGTCTTCGGAACATTCCATTCATAAAACTAGTACACAAATGTATGCCAAGTCGAGTAAAATAGACTTTTCGCATTTCTATTAAGAACCCAGAATGTTTAAGAGCAAAAAATGAGTAGCCCAGACTTTATAGGTGGTACCGCTATTAGACTAAGCGTAGAAGCAGGTCGGATTGACTGTACATTGCTTCTGATCAGGGTCGGCACTGTTCGCCATATGTATGTAGCAACAGTTTTAAACATGATTCAGGCCCGTACGCAGACTCTGAAAAGGGGCGGTCTGATGGTGCTAATTTCGGGTATTTTGCAATGGGTGAAAAACTGCATGAATCTGAGATAATTTCCAAAAGTGGGGAGGGGCTGCGTTTGCACCCTCCTAACTGTGTTCGGGCCTGAATGAACAGGTAAAATTACCTTTTCGCTGAAGGACTTCTTTTACATATCACTGTTATTTAATAGCTGGGATGCTGTGGTGGGACTGAGCGAGGTGAAAAGAGAGAGAAGAAACATGACAAACATTGTAGATGCTGATCAAAAGCCATCGATGGATCTACACTGTTTGCAGCTGAATAAAATGTTAAAAATGTAATATTTTTTCAGCACATATTGTGTTGCATAATCAATGAAATACTCTAAATTCAGAAATGAGTTACAGAAGGGAAATAATTGAATACATTAACAAATGGCAAGTACATGTAAATAAGAAGACGGAAAATGCTACCATATTTTTTTTTTTTTTTTCAGAAAAAAAAAAATGACTGAACACTTTTCTTATAATGAAGCGTTTCAACGGGTACCCACAGTCTACGTTATGAAGCTGAGAATCTGTTGCTTGCTATTGTCCGCGTGACTTTCACTGACCATCTGACAGCCGCTGGCTTTGAACAAAATCCAAGTACTGGTGTTTATAGCATCCCTAAGACGTCAGAGCGCAGCGTAAGAAGAAAAAATTATGGACTGTGCTCGTTTGTTTGCTTGAGGTCTAACGTCCCCGTCAACACTGCATAGGTCATTTGGAGACGTTATTTCCAATCTTATGGGACTTTTACCCAACACTGAGATGAAATGACATCTCAAGCCCTGTCGCGCATTGAAACCAATAGGGTTTATGAGCATGGACGGTCCGACTCTCACCGCTTTGCCTGGACAGGCTTAGAAGTAAGGAAGTAAGTGCGAGGATTGTGGCCACGTAAAATCGATATAATCCCCCACAGTGGAATTCATTTCACTGACCGTTCCAAGGCGGTTCTTCTGTCGCGGTTTATTTTTGTTATGGTTTGAGTGTTTGTATCGCTAATATTATTTTGTTTTGGATAGCTAAATTGGCCATTGTGTACAGTAACTGTCCTTTTGGCTTTCCGCTATTGATGTTTCCATTAGGGTCTGTTGTTTCATGTTTGTGTTTCTTTCCCTTTGGTGTCTCTGATGGGAGCTGCTGGTTAATTGTATCGATTCCTGATCATTGCCTTCCCTTCTATTTTAGATCCCCTAAGCGGTATACCAGTACTCGTGTGCTGTCGGTTTTAGCTCTGCGTGGAAGCATAATGCAGCCCATCTATTTATTCAAGTCCCGATGGGCGGGGCGGGTGGACTGTGCTCGTGCACTCTGCCATTGGCAAACAGAATCCTCATAATCAGACGCCACATAATGCGATGTCTGATCAGATCTACTGTGCTTGCTTAAAGTTAATCGAACAGTTCGATCATCAGTTCAGGACTATTTTCCCTAACCTACAATCAGAGACGATCGACCCAGCAGTACTCCCAGTGCTTTGATTTTTAATCTCTAAAATGGCTACTTTTCTGATGAAATAAAAATCAAAAATGAGTTCCTTTAAGAGCAATGAAAATATTCACAAGAAAGAAGATGGGTCATACTACGTAGTTTCGACTAATAAAGCCTCATCAGTGACCCTGTAATGATCCGGCAACGTTCGTGACATTTTTACTTGTTTATACTGCAAACATTAGTCGTGGGTGCTCATTAGAACCACCCAACTAAGGCTGTTCTAATGAGTATCTACAATCTATGTCTTGGAGCAGAAATAAGAAAAATATATATACCCCTGTAAACCCCTGATCGTTTCTGTTTTTAATTGAGCCCCGCCAAGCGAATTTGTGTCTTCGAGCATTCCGTCATGACAAATTTTAACTACGCATGCCCAGCCATTCAGAGGGGCCAGGGATATGGCTTTCTGTCTGAAGGTTCCTCTTAAGTCACTGCTTGTATGGGCGAGCAGCGAAGGTTCTAGCGAGACTGCGCGGATGCGCAGGCTCGCCTGAACCTTCGCTGCTCGCATAGGCGATAAGTTCCAAAATCGCTTGACGGGGCCCAATTATCTATATGTAGTGGGGTTTAGAGGGTATTCATTTCACGGACTTGTTCACGTAATGACCTTGATTTTATTCACAGAAGCTGGAACAACCGGTCTGCTTGCAGAATATCGAACCAAATATAAAGCACCGAGAAACATTTACAATGTATGTGAACGACTATGTCATATGTAGTTTCTGACGTCTCAGTAGGGTGTCGGTGGCAGAAACGTTGAGGTCATTGACGTCTCGAAATGCTACGAATGAGCGACATTGCATTGTCTATCGTTCAACCTGTCATATGTTTTTCAGTCTTACTTACATGTATCGTGTTTTTTTTTATCTAAAACCCCTAAACACTTATTTATTCTTTTTATTTCGGAATAAACTAATTATCTCATGACTGTCTTTAATAATAAAGTATAATCAGTTCGCCGCAACGTAATATTGCATAAGGCTATTCGATTTTTATTGTATTACTAAAGACAATACTGTAACCACATATTAAATATATACCCTACCTTACAAAAAGATAAATAAATTATACAAGAATGGGCATTATTTTACTTTTTTTCTAAAAACATAGACTGTGGATACTCGTTAGAACCAGCTCAGCATGGTGGTTTTAACGAATACTGGTAAGAAAAGGTCACAATCAAAGAACGCAATCATCTTAAGTCCTCTAACGAACGTAAGTGACATGGAGGCGCACACAAAAACAGCCGAAACATGAACCAACGGCACAAAGCCAATTTACGGGACGGTCAGTAGTAAAATCACTGGGAGTGAGTAGGTATGTGTGTGTGTGTGTGTGGGGGGGGGGGGGGTAAACTCTGGAGTTTACGAAATTTCAACCCTCGCCTTCAGTTCCAGTGCAGTATCAAACATAATAACGATAAAACATTGATCCGCATTGAGGCTTTTTAGCTCAACAGTGAGTAAAAATAAAATACATTGTAAATGGTCATGTACAGATTAATAAAAACCATCATGAATCATGGTTGAGGACTCAACAACAATCCAACGTCAGAGAAGAAGAACACCACCAGTTAGGTCGCAGAGGGTCAAACCCAGGAAATACCAGGCTCCACTCCTCTTGGATTCAAACGTTTTAGGACGGGACTGTCAAAGAGTCCAAAGTCCACAGTAAAAGGGTGGACAACCAAACACGCGGCCTGTCGCATATCGTCCAAGCTATAAACATTTTGTTTGTATTTAGCAACAATTTTCCTTACCTAACCAGAAAAAACGCATCACTACCTATATTACTCTGAATTTATAAACCATTAAATTCAGGTTCTAACAGTCCCTGTCGCAGAAGTGTCTTCAAAGAACCGTCATATTAATGTCGACGATACGCATCTGACTGGTGAGGACGCGGGTTCGATACCTGTTTGGGTCGGCATCATTATTTCGTGGCAATTGACCATGAAATCTTTTCTTCGGTCATTCTATCCCTTCCGCTGATTCAAGAAGGGCAGTTGTCAGTTTCTGGAGAAAGAATGTTCACTGTACTGGTTAACCGCTTACGTATAAGCCTGCCCAGTAAACTGACCGGCTCAAAAATGACCTAAATAGTGTTGACTGGGGGTTAAATATGTTCTATAAAAGGGTTATCCTTTGGAAATAAGGAATACACCACAGAACTGAAAGCGCCAATACAAACAAACAAACAAACCAACAAACAAATATTCATGTCGACAATAACATTTTGATTTTTTTTATCGCAGCTTTTGATGCTTATAGCCTTGTTTTAGACGTGTTTCTGTTAAAATTTTACTACAATCATTGAAGTCATCAACATGACAACAGGCTCTAGCAAAACGAAAAAAAAAAACAACATAAGACATAGCCTTAGGGACGCCACTATCCACGAAATGAAAATTTACAATTCCAAAATTAAAACCATCCTTTTTTATCATAAATGTGAGAGAGACAGTAGCATTAGACATGGTCAAAAATAAGCCAAAATGATGCTTCGGAGTCATCAGAATTAGCCTTATTTAACTACAATTATTTTGGATAAATTCTACCAACCATTTGTTCAAAATAAATATTGTCAATATTTAACAGCACATGCAAATATCGAGAGATAGAGATACATTCCTCCATAACATCGGTTTGTTTATTTTAGCAAGGGATAATATGAATTCGTTTTCATAACGAAACAGAAACAAATGTGCAACAAGAGAAGCACGGGAAACCGACTTCTTTCCTATATAAGTTAGATCCAAATTTTATATAGATATAGTACAACTAAATGGAACGTGCTTCGCAAACCCTTTGACATGTCCAATAGTCATAACGACTATTGGCATCTTAATGAGGAAAATAAGCGCTTCTATTATTGCAGGTCAAATACAGACCGTTTTTTCCGAAGAAAAATTATTTCCATTAAAGTAAATAGTTTTTAATCACATTATGAGGAAAATGTGTGTAAAAAGTAGAAAAATCGTATATAATATTGACAAACTAGATCCAAGAGGACCTCTTGCTTTCTGTTTATTCAAAACTTCATTTGATTTTTTTTATAGACCAAAACAAGTTAATGCCAATATTTTCGTTAGCCCTTTCACAGTTTTAGCAACATGATTTCAATAGTTGGTAAACACAATGTAAGTAAGTTCGGTAGTCTTACACGAACTAGAATTGGCTATTAAAGAGGCTATAAAAACGTTCCGATGCGGTTCTTCTGTCGCGGTTTGGTTTTGTTATGGTTTGTCTTTGGGTGTTTGTATCTCTTATATTATTTTGTTTTGGATAGCCAAATTGGTCATTTTGTTGGGAAAGTAATTGTCCTTTTGGCTTTCCGCTATTGATGTCTACATTAGGGTCTGTTGTTTCATGTTTGTGTTTCTTTCCCTTTGGTGTTTCTGATGGAAGCTTTGGGTTTATTGTTTCGATTCCTGATCATTGTCTCCACTTCTGTTTGTCATTTGATTGTTTTATAAACCAAACAAGTTAATTCAAATATATTTCCGTAAACCTTTTCACAGTATCTAGCAACGTGACTTTAATACATTACGATAACACACCCGTGTGACATAGTGAATTTTCTATCACGAAAACAAGCCTATATAATTTTGACCCCCTGGAAACCCACTTTTATATAGTAAAACTGGGGTTTGCATGGGTATACACCATTTATCTTATTTCTGCTCAAAAACATAGATTGTGGGTACTCTGTATTGCAGGTCAAATACAGTTCTTGGTCCACTTTTGTTCTCCCTGTACATCAATGATATTTCCACTGACATTGACTCAGAAATAAGACTGTTCGCAGATGACTGTGTTTGTTACCGGGGATTTAGAGATACAGATGACTCATTGAAACTTCAGGCTGACATAGATAGATTAGGATGTTGGGCACGTAAATGGGGCATGAGATTTCAGCCAGTTAAATGCAATATTATGCAGATAACTAGGAAGAGATCTAATAAAGTTGAGGCTTCTTACACCTTAGAGGGAACGGTCCTTGAGAATGTGGACTCCATTAAATACCTTGGAGTGACAATCTCACACAACTTGAGATGGAATACTCATATTAGCAACATGTGTACTAAGGCAAATAGAACGCTTGGTTTCCTGAAGCGAAATCTTCATCAGTGCCCTCAGGATGTAAAAGAGGCAGCATATAAAGGTCTTGTTCGCCCAATCTTGGAATATGGTAGTTGTATCTGGGACCCCAGTGGAGTGGTCCTTAACGATGAAATTGAGAAAGTTCATAATAGAGCTGCTAGATTTGTAACAGGCAATTACTGCTATGAAACTGGGAGCATGACTGGAATACTTGGAAAATTAAAATGGGAGTCTCTCAAGAAAAGGAGAAAAGACAGTAGGCTAATCCTTTTATACAAAGGTCTAAAGGGTGCTGCCAGCATCCCAACAGATGACCTTGTTCCCCCAACTAGACACTTTAGAAGTCACCATTCGTTGGCGTTTCAGACCCTTAGCGTAAGAACCGACATTTATAAAGAGTCGTTCTTCCCCAGAACCATTAGAGATTGGAATGCCCTTCCCGATTCGATTATTTCGACAGCTGAAGGTGCTGATGATTGTGTAGCTAAATTTACCTCTTTGGTTAGAGCTAGGGACTAACTTCCCACATCACAGGTCCTGGTGTATGAATGTCATTTGACGTGTCACCAGTAACAATTCTGATTCTGATTCTGTTTGAACCGCCTCGCCGAGTCGGTTCTAACGAGAATCCACATTCTATGCTTTGAGCAGAAATAAGAAAAATATCGCAATTTATCATCTTAAAAGTGTCGAATTTTCAGCGGTAAAGTTTACAATGTATTTGTGTAGGCGTGTTTTCGAAATGACATCTCCAAAATGACTTCTTTTCCGCTGAAAATCTGTGATATTTTTCTTATTAATACTGCAAACATAGGTTGTGGGTACTCGTTAGAACCGGCTCATTGAGGCGGTTCTAACGAGTACCCACAACCTATGTCTTGAAGTAGAAATAAGAAAAATAATGTATACCCCCGTAAACCCGAGTTTTCTCTATATGAAGTGGGGTTTAGGGGGATTTCAATTCACGGACCTGTTCACGTGATGAGCTATTAAACACGATGTAGGTAATTTAGATTTAAGTTCGCTGGTTTTACACGAACCAGAATTGGCTATAAAACGAGCTATATGTGTATTTTTGTGAAGCTTCGGTCATCAGTATAATGTAGCAAGTTTGTCTTGCTCTTCCGTTATACTTACGTAGAAACTTGATATTTGTTGAAGATGTTCTTTGAAGATAGTAGTTTCATCTTCAGGAACCTGAACTTAGGTCTTAGTACTACCAAGTTCATGTCTATGAATACTAATGTTATGCAGCCGACAACCAGCAATTTCATTGTTGCAGCTGGAACCAAAACATGCGTATTGTGGAATTCTCGGATACCTTGCTTGATGGTCTAAAAGTAACTTTTGGTTTAGGAGGTAGAAGATGCGTTTTATTTGAGTAAAACGATATACGTCGATCAACATTTCTTAAGATGCAAACTTTCCAGTTATTCAAAGCAGTATTCTTAACATACTCCCTAATAAATTTTCAAATGGAATCAATATTTAGGTCCGTTTGTGATAATTGCTCGAATTCAATAGTCTGGGATAATTTTCAAGTTGCCAGCAGCTGGGTAGAAAAATAATAATATTAACAGTCTGGGGATTCAGGAGTATTTGCTTAAATATATAAATCAGAAACATTTTTATAGAAGTTGAATACTGTGGTTCTTATATGATTATTGTAATTTTGCAAATAAAGGGAAATTCCGTATTTCTGAAATATTCTGATATGGAAGAAACCATGGTTGTTGGTCTTCTTTTGCTCCAGCATTTCAGGGGTTTCTTGCTGTCGAGTCCTCGTCGTTGTTTCATATCTGTGGTTGTTTGATTTTTGTGTTCATGGTTATGTTGCACTGATGAGTTAGGAGGCCTTCATGCGGACTGAACAAATTATTTGTCTAAATCGCAAAGGAAGTATGGGCGGGGAGTGTTGCCATGTAAAATCGATTTAAGCCTCCAGTGGAATATATTTCGCTGACCGTTCCAATGCGGTTCTTCTGTCGCGGGTTATTTTTGTTATGGTTTGTCTTTAAGTGTGTGTATCGCTTTTATTATTTTGTTTTTTTTTTGATAGCCAATTGGCCATTTTGTGGGAAACTAACTGTCCTTTTGGCTTTCCGCTATTGATGTTCCATTAGGGTCTAGTTGTGTCATGTTTGATTTTCTTTCCCTTTGGTGTCTCTGATGGGAGCTGTTGGTTAATTGTATCGATTCCTGATCATTGCCTTCACTTCTATATTATCTCTAAATATGCTTGGTGAATCTATGATGTCAATCCCTGTCTTGATAAGAAATGTCTCACATGATTAATCTCAGAATCGAAAAGCATGTTGCTTATAGCAACGAAGAAATACTGCATAATAAAACTGGTGGTTAAAATCATTATACTTATCAACTTCGTTGCCCGCTATACATTTTAAGAAAACTGGAAGGAAAGAATCGAAAGCACAGAATGTCGCCCAGATTGTAGCAGAATAGTATTCATTTCCGAAAGAGTCAAAGTGCGGAGAGATTCGTAATACTATTTGATTTTACGGGTCATACAACGAGAACAACTTATATTTGGAATACAAAAATACCTATTTATGATCAGAAAAGACCTGCAAGAGCATTATCTCACACTGCCTAGTGTCGCAATGTGTTTCTCTTTTGCATGTTCTGATAATAATCACGAAAACATGCCTATTTAATTTTGACAACCTTGAACCCAACTTTGATATGGTAAAATTCGTGTTTACAGGGGTAACCTTTATTTTTCTTATTTCTGCACTAAAATATACATTGAGGGTACTCGTTACAACCGCCGAGGCGGTTCAAAGGAGTACCCACAATCTATATTTTGAGCAGACATAAGAAAAAATATCACATTTTTTCATCTTAAAATGTTCGGTTTTTTTTTTTCAGCTGTAAAGTTTACAATGCATTTGTATATATGTGTTTTCGTATTGGAACAGACATTTTTTTTCTGTGAAAAGGTTAACGTTTTATCCAATGAGCAGAGTCGCGACAAAAGCTGATAGCAAATGCGATAACTGAAAATTAAGATCAATCTCCTATTAAAATAATAAACACTATTCCATATGTTTTCGCAAAGCATCTTTAGCGAAACGCTCTGTCCTGAGCGCACTTGTTTGAAGCGAGATAAAATTTTCGCTCGTCACATAATTCAGTTTGAAGGTTTACTTCCAGAGATTTCATTTTTACAGAGGGTATTAAATTAACCACAGCTGATGTAAATTGATGTGCGGCAGTCGTATTAGTCCACATGCCCTTTATCAAAAGAATGGGTTATATTTTCGTTTCTTTTGGGACCAATGATTCCACTGCGCAACTTCGATAATTTGTGAGGGTCACTGTCCTCGTCGTCTTTTGCTGAACTTGACTTCTTACATGTCAATGAGCTAGGCTCGAATCCACAGTCGTAAAAAACTTAATGTATCTTAACCACTAGATCTAGGAGCCCCATGAACTTGTGGCTTTGCTTAATATACGTAGAGGAATCTAGAAATCAAGGCGCCATATTTCGATCTTGACAGTTTATGCTTTTGTTCGACATTGTTACTGCTAGAATTCTATTACATCAGTTTTGTTCTTTTTCTGCGGAAATCGAGTTGGCTCATTTACGGATAAAACGGAAATTTATTCGTGCAGACATTGCATTATCAGGAAGATGATTAGCGTTTAAACATTGCAGAACTAAGTCGTACAATTCCTCTTTTTCTCTTTTTATATGTTCGTATGTAGCCGCAGATAATATACTTAGGGACTTTAAAAACGCACTACTGATAAACAATTCTGAAAACGTTTGAGCACTCGTATACGTTTTCACGATTGAGTTTCTTGTCTGCAAATGCCTACAGTGGATGAGCAGCAATCCATAAGAATTTCAAGAATTTTTTTTTCTATTACCTTTTTCGCATAAAAATAATGAGTTGATACATATGCTGTACTTTAAAATTCATGCTTTTTATGGAGTAGTGCATATGGTAAAATTAGCACATAAATCCTTGAAAAAAAGTGTTTTTTTATCGATGTTTGAAAATTGTATTTTTCAATAAACGCGGGTACGTACACTTTAATGTGTGAAGACGCCCCTTTGAAATCCCGACCGATTAATGCTTTACCTGCACAGTTTAAGGGAACATGTCACAATGTACCTTTTACAGGCACATTTTAATGTCTCATTGTTGTCCGTTACCTTAACTTCCGTTTCATTACGAAATCACACCTATACAAATAATTGTAAACTTTATCGCCGAAAAAACAAACATTTTAAGATGAAAAAATTGTGATGGTTTTCTTTTTTTCTGCTCTAAAATATAGATAGTGTGTACTCGTTAGGACCGACTTATAATGCTTACCCCTGTAAAACCCAGGTTTACTATATAAAAGTGGGGTTCATGTGGTTCAAACTTATATAGGCGTGTTTTTGTTATGTTTGTGCAAAAATATGGAATCTTTGCAAAATGACATTCAAAAAAGAAAATGGTATCAGAATGAAAAGGGCATGCCGTGTATTTCTCTTAGAGAAATTCCCCCCCCCCCTACCCTACTAATACTATATCAATGTCGGGTAAATGGGGTATTGCATTTCCACATGTTTCTTATGACTGTGACCATAAAATACCGCGGAGACACCGATAACATTTTGCTACGTTACGCAGTCGCTAAGTAATTCTGATAAGACACTTAATTAGAGGTAACAAGAAGCATATACTAAAATGTCTAAATTAAAAAAGTCAATTAATAAGTACAAAATCGATGGGAAATAAAAATTCTGCGTCAAATTTTAATCAAATTACAATTCAAACGTTTTTCTATGTGTAAAAAAGTACTTGAAGATTACAGGTTTTGAACGGAAGTGACAGATTTATTTAATAAAACTAGTGCCCCGGGTAAAGCTAGTAATGCCGCCTGCTTTGAGCAGCGTCATTAGTAGAGAACGATGATGCCAGTAGCCATAAAACGTCTGATAAAATTATCAGTCAAGCATGAATTTTTGGTCAATTTTTTTCTCTAAGGCGTAAAGACAACAGCTGTGTTTCAGATAACCCAACCGACCCTGAATTTTTTCTGCCGATCTTGCAATTTTTATTGCCATCCAGAAAAAATAAAAATGTTTTCTAACCTACCGACCATAATATTTCCTAGCAATTTTGATGAAATTAAATAATTGAATAGCAAAATTAATAATTGAAACCTGTTCTTTTGCTCTTTTGTTGCTTTTAAATTCAATTTTTGTATTGTTTTAAGGCAATATAGTTAGAGAATTTACCTTTTAAACAGTTTTGTGCTTTGTTTGATCAAATAAAAAGTTGACAAATATAACAAAAGTTAGCGACCTGCCGAGTCGTGCCCTTTGTCAACATGTTAACAGAAACACAGATTCTGATACCGAGGCCCTGTTTTTGGATTTACATCTATCTATTTTAGATGAGTTCGTTTCTTGCAAAATTTATGATAAACGCGATGATTTTGATTTTGTAAATTTTCCTTTCTTGGATGGTGATGTTTTGCTCGTGAGGCATCCTATGGTGTTTATAATTCGCAATTAATTCGATTTGCCAGAGTGCTTAGTCATATAACTGACTTCAACACTCGTAATAAACTGCCTACTGCTAAATTTCTTAATCCGGGTTATCGGTATCATACACCACGCAAAGCTTTTTCAAAATTTTATAGACGACATTCCGATTTAATTTCAAAATGCAATATTTGACTTAAATCTCTTCTGTAACAAGGTCTCTCGGTACCCGAATTTTACATTGACATGGTATGTCTATAAATTCAGAAAAATATATAAATGCAATGACTTCAACACCCAATGTCGTAAAATCATTCTTCGATATAAAAAGATAGGGCCAACATAAATGTTATACGACAGATTGCATGCATGATAGTTAACTCTATCACGGGTTTGCAACTTTGCATTCCTCTTCAATTGCACGCCGGTGGGGCAGGCCTCAGATTCAATGAGGGTTCCAGCGTAAAGGCTTACTGAGAAGTAGAGAGTATCTAATTTTATGTCATGTTGGTTGGTGCCTGATGCTCTATCTCTGGTCGGGCCAATCGGAGTCTAACTGCTGGTCGTCGTTTGCTCCAGTATTTCAGTGGGTTCATGCTGTAGGTTTGTTGAGTTCACGGAGATGTTACACTGATGCACGCCGGAGGTTCAGGCTTCAGATTCTATGACGGTTCCAGCGTAAAGGCTTTCTGAGAATTAGAGTTTCTAATTGTATGTAATGTTAGTTTGTGTCGAAGTCTAACTGTTGGTCTTCCTTCGCTCCAGCATTTCAGTGGTTTCTTGCTGTCCAGTCCTCACCGTTGTTTCATCTGTGAGGTTGTTTGATTTTTGTGTTCACGGAGATGTTGCGCCGGTGGGTTAGGAGGCCTTAATGCGTACTAAAAAAATATTTGTCTAAATCGCGACTTTAGTAAGGGCGAGGATTGTGGCCCCGTAAAATCTATTTAAGCCCCCCCCCCCCCCCCCACCCCAAGTGCAATTCGTTTCACTGACCGTTCCAAGACGGTTCTTCTGTCGCGGTGTTTTTTTTTGTTATGGTTTGTCTTTGAGTGTGTGTATCGCTTATATATGTATTATTTGTTTTTGGATGGTCAATTGGCTATTTTGTGCGAAAGTAACTGTCCTTTTGGCTTTCCGATATTGATGATTCCATAAGGGTCTAGTTGTTTCATTTTTGTGTTTCCTTCCCGTTGGTGTCTCTGATGGGAGCTGTGGATTAAATGTATCGTTCCTGAGCATTGCATTCCTTTCTATTTTACTGAGTATTAGAGAGAATCTAATTTTACAGGGTGCAAAATCGGCCGCAGTATATTTCTTTATCTACATTACTCTAAACATGATTCAAGCGTTATTTTTATGCTGCATCGTCCTGATTTCTGCAAATTTTCGACATAAAGAAGAGGTCAGTAACTGTTCATGTGTCGTGTTTTCTTTTTATCCAGTACCGTCTTTTCATTCCAATTTCATTATGCAAAGATTCTAACTATTTACACAAACAACGGACGTGCAGGAAACGGGCATCATTTAGAGATCCAAATTTGCTTGAAAGGAAAATTTTGGGACATAATCCTTTTACATCTGCCAATACAACATCAATTGGTCAGGTGTTAAAAGCGGAGTCTTCGAATTTTATTCTGGACCCAATATTTTAAGATTCTTTGTCGTTTATTGAATTGTTTTGTCTATACGCAGTATTCATTCCGAAGCAAAAACGTTAAATCCAACATAAATGTTAACTCGTTTAAATTTTATGCGAAAAAAGTAACTACTTAACTTTTTTTCTCAAACTGTCCATGGATGGTTGCATATTTACTGTAAGCATTTGCAGACAAAATGAACTCAACCATGAAAATTCTTTCAGTGCATACACTTTTTCAGTATTTCGTAATTTAGTAAAATTAAAAGGATTTAAGTGGCGCGTTTTTAAAGTATAATAAATAATCCCACCTTACATATTGCCTTATTACAGTTTTGTTTAGTTGCGTTCGTTGGCATAATGACATGCTACAAAAATTAAACATTCAGGTTACTGATGAGTACCCGCCGAAGCCTCTTTGGTGTAGTGTTTATGCTAATCGTCCTTTAACCAATGGGTCGTAGGTTTGATGCCGGGTGATTCGTTAAACCAAAGTTCCGTCTCCCTATGAGAAACACACCCACACGCATACTTAATTCTAAATTATAGAAGACAATTTGCATGAGATATAAAGTCATGTTTTCTATAAGAAGTAAGAAAAAAACTTCAAAATGTCTTCTGCTGAAATATACTGAGAATGCAAGGCGTGAGCATGTATATAGGGGATCTTACATGAGTATTCATGTATTATTGAATTAATTAAAAGAGTTGAGCAAAAGGGATAAAATACGAGGCTTTCTCGACTATTTTATGCCTTTTCCTCAATAAGTTTAATAAATTTAATAATACATGAGCACGAATGCAAGGTTCTATTTATCATATGACATTTAAAAGGTTTACTCCCACGACTGTTTTACAAAAATATCAATTTACCGCCATTAGTGAACGCTACGTCGTTAAGGACGCCGTGCATCTAACGTTACGGGGCGTATTTAACTAATTTGCCTACTAAATCCACCAGTGCATTTATTACATGGCGTCATTTCATTTTCAGGCGCGACGTCATGTGATAGAATGAACAACCCAGTAAACACTCTTGGAGAGAGAAACTGGGGTTTCGCTGGTATGTTTATTTTTTACTTATTTTGCACCGAGAGATAAGATTTGGTTACTTATTAGAACCGCCTAAGCATTACGAAAGCATGCCTATACAAATTTATTGTAAATCATAACCGCGCAAAAATGAAAATTTTGAGATAAAAATGTGTGATATTTTTCTTATTTCCGCTAAAAAAAAAAAAAAAAAAGAATCTTGGTACACTTTGGAACCGCCTCATCGAGGCGGTTCTAACGAGTACCAACAATCTATACTTTTAGAGCAGAAATGAGAAAAAATAAGGTATAACCTTGTAAACCCAAACTTTACTATTTAAAAGTGGGGTTCAAGGGGGTCAGAGTTATATAGGCGTGTTTTCCTGACGGAAAACTTTCACCGAGTACCCACAATCTATGTTTTGAGTATATAGAGGATTTCCTATGAATGTTCATGTATTATTGAATTTATTAAACGAATTGATGAAAACGGACAGAATCTGAGGCTATGTCAAGCATTTTATGGCTTTCAATTTATCATGTGACATTTAAAACGCATTTTAGTCATGATTTTTGTAAAAAAAGTCAATGTTCGCCATTAGTAAACGCGACTTCCTTAAGGACGTCATACGTGTAACGTTACGGCATGTATCCAACTTATCTGTATATTTAATCCACGAATAGATTACCTAATTTATAACATGGCGTTATTACATTTCCAGACTCGGCGACATGTCATAAAAATAAGAAAATCATCACACATTTTCATCAGACATCTAAGAAAATGGTCAGGATAATGGGATAGGAAATATGAGGAAATTGATACCATCTTCAGTCTCCAGATTTTTTTCTGACATCATATTAATGCCCTTTAATTGCAATGACTTCAGTGCCAAATTTCATCAAATCATTATTCGATTTAAAAAAATGGATACAACATAAATGTTATACGACAGACTGCATGCATGGTAGTTAACCCAATCACGGTTGACAATTTGCCTTCCCTCTTTAATTGCATTCCGGTGGGTCAGGCCTCAGATTCTATTACGGTTCAAGCGTAAAGGCTTACTGAGAATGAGAGAGAATCTAATTTAATATAATGTTGGTTGGTGCCTGGTGCTCTGTCTCTGGTTGAGCCATCGGAGTCTTACTGTTGGTTTTTGTTAGCTCCAGCATTTCAGTTGTTTCTTGCTGTCGAGTCCTCACCGTTGTTTCATCTCTGTGGTTGATTGATTTTTATGTTCACGGAGATATTGCACTGATGAGTTAGGAGGCCTACATGCGGACTTAACAAATTATTTGTCTAATTCGCGTCGGAAGTAAGGGCGAGGATTGTGGCCACGTAAAATCTATTTATGCCCCCCCCCCCCCAGTGGAATTCGTTTCACTCACCGAAGCAAGACGGTTAATCTCTCTTGGTTTATTGTATGTTGCTTCTCTTTGAGTGTGTGTGTCGCTTATATTGTTTTACTTTGGATAGCCAACTGGCCATTTTGTGGGAAAGTAACTGTTTTTTTTGGCTTTCCGCTAGTTATGTTTCCGTTGGGGTCTGGTTGTTTTGTGGCGTTTCTTGCTCTTGGTGTCTCTGATGGGTGCTGTGGGTTAATTGTATCAATTACAGATCATTGCCTTCAATTCTATTTTTTATATCGTCTAACCTAAAAAAAATGAAAAATCAACGAGTGACATCTTAAAATGGCAGTTTTCCATTACGCTCTTCAGATTCACAATATAAAGCGCCTTTAAAAACGCAGTGAGACGTGGCGGCACTTTTAATTTTGAACTCGACCGTGTTTTTGGTAAGTCGCCTTTATTTTGGTCGATAGTTGCAATTTTATTCTTAACTTTATACTTTGCGTTGCGTTCCCAGATAGACATGTAGTCGTCACACTCTGACATTCGTACAAACACCATATTTTTAAAATTCTGTGACAAAAATGAAACAGACACCTCGCGCTTGAATTGTGAACGTTCAAAGTTCATTGATTCACTTATTGTGCAAATATAGATGGCACGTACCATTATGAAAACACGCCTTTACTAATACATTGTAAAAACGAAACTTTTCAGACGTAAAAATTGTGATATTTTTCTTATTTATGCTCAAAATATAGATTGTGGGTACTCGTTAGAACCGCCTCATCGAGGCAGTTGTAACGAGTACCCACAATCTATATTTTAGAGCAGTAATAAGAAAGATAAGGTCTACCCCTGTAAACCCCAGTTTTACAATATAAAAGTGGGGTTCAAGGGGTCAAAATTATGTAGGCGTGTTTTCGTGATGTTCACATTCTTTATCTTGAAGCAACAAAATAAACCCTTGTACATCAAAATTTACCTCTTTATAAAATGGGGGCGCAGGGATTTGCTATTTAGCGAACTTGTTGAGATTACTTTGTGCATTTATTTAATATTATGTTGGCGGTGACAAAATGGCGTTTGCATTATCACTGGACCAACTATTTTTCAGACGGATTTTGTTTCTGATTTCCAGTCAAAGTACAGATTTTTTATGCTCATTGAAGCCGTTCTAATAAGTATCGCCGTTGTTAGAACCGCTTCATTTAGAGAAGTAAAATAATGAATACCCCCATAAACTGCACATTTTCCACAAAAGGTGGGTTTGGAGAGGAGTTAGCACTGATTCGTTTACATGATGATATGACATTTGAGCAACAAATATATTCGGATAACTTTTTTCTTGAGTGTATAGTTCGAAAAAATTGACCTGAGACTGCAAGGAATAAATTAGTAAATGCTATCGCCTAAAACGTCGGTTTTCGAAAACTTTTCGTGAATTGTCGGCATCTCGTGAAAAGCGACCTATTTACCGACCTCTATGTATTGTATATCAATATCGCCATCTTCGGAAAACGACGAAGATAAATACACATTCAGTCGGGTGTGAAATTATGTTAATAGAGTTCACCAGTCTCAGGTCGATGTCTTTGAGCTATAGCACTGTCTCTTTCATGTTTCGCGTGCCACGAATGTTCCCTTAAACTTCATTTTGATAACACTCCCATGCGACAAAGTGATTTTTTCCACATTTCCAGCATGGCTGCTTTTCTAATGAAAATCCGTGATATTTTTCTTATTTTTACTGCAAACATAGGTTTTTGGTGCTCGTTGGAACCGCCTCATGGTTCTAACGAGTAATCATAACCTATGTCTTGGAGCAGAAATAAGGAACATTATGTATAGTGCCCCATAAATACCAGTTTTCTCTATAAAAAGTGGGGATTAAGGGGGTGTTCATTTCGCGGACTTGTCTGCGTGATGAGTAATAGATTTTAACTGGTCCATATCAGAGTATACGGTCAGGTTTTTGTTTCTGGCAAGTTTTAACAGATTGTTAGTGAATCTGATAGTGTAGACCTAGATCAGATACCGCGTCACGCGGCTTATCAGTTACCCTCTATAATAATTGCATTGCAGTACATTGACCTGATAAAGATATGCTATCTCAGGACAAGTGAGTTTTATCAGGTCAACGTGACATTGCACTTTTATGACTGAACCGGACAATTAGAAAAATGGCAAAAATGTTTTTATTACTGTACAAAATAGGAAAATATTATAGGAAAAAAATATGGTTAGCTGATACAAATTATATTGACCGCCGGAATGTTTGGACACACCGAGGATTATCGACAACTGGTCGTAAATGACTAATTTAAGAGGGTGCAAGAGGATAAACTGATAAATGGAATACCAGGTGAGTGTCATTTGGTATCAAGTTTATCAGGCTCGGCTTCGAGAACGCATGTAGAATCGCTCGGCAAGCCTCGCGATTCTACAAACATTCTCGAAGCCTGCCTTTTAAACTTGATATCAAAAGACACTCACCTGGTTTTCTCTATATTCAGTATCCCCTAAATGGGATGCTCGGCAACTAAACGTTAACTCTTATCCTGCTGAACTTAATAACCCCTACCTTTGCAAACAAGTGTAGATCTGGATCAGATGACAGAAGCCATCTAATCAGGATCAGCACTGTTCGTCATATAGTTTGAGAATTGACTGAATACTTAATGTCAAATAATTTGATTGGTGGGTAACCATAAATGGGTGCGAATAAATTGACTTATTCAGCAAGACTAAGGTTATCTTTTGTTTTGATCTCTAATGGTGGTTTATATCTCTATCTATTTGTATGGTTTGAGAAGTAGAAGTAAAACAAAGCTCAGGAATCGATACAATTAACTTATTCCACCCATCAAAGACACAAAAGGAAAAGAAACACAAATATTAAGCTACCAGACCATAATGGACACCTAAACAAAGGAAGGCCATAAGGACAGTTATTTTCCCACAAAATGGCCATATGGCCATCCAAAATAAAAAGACACAAGTGATACACACAGTAAGTAACAAACAACAACATAATTAACCGCCACAGAAGAACCGCCTTGGAACGGTCAGTGGAAAGACTTCCACTGGGGGGCTTAAATCGATTTTACGTAGCCTCCGTGGTGTAGTGGTTATGCTACTCGCCTTGTTTGTTTGTTTGTTTGTTTGATTTGAGGTTTAACGTCCCCGTCAACACTGTAAAGGTCATTTTGGAGACGTTGCTTCCAATTTTGTGGGACTTTTACCCGACATTGAGACGAAATGACATCTCAAGCCCTGTCGCCCAATGAAACCAATAGGGTTTATAAGCATGGACGGTCCACCTCGCACCGCAGTTCCTGGACAGGTTTAGATCCTCTAAGCGGTTTACCAGTACTAGTGTGCGGGCCGGATTCAGCTCTGCGTGGAAGCATCATGCAGCCCATATCTACTCGCCTTGTAAACCAGGGATCGCAGGATCGACCCCGGGCTTCTCCAGACTTTCGGATGAGCCTTTAAACCGAGGTCCCGTTTCCGTATGATCTTAGCTGTTGGTGAGACGTATAACTTAAACACACACTCACGCATTTGTATGGTTTGTTAACCATTTCGTTAATGGAAAGAATAAAACTAGAAATAACTAAATAGACTAACTTCGTTTTATGAGGCTGACCCAAATCACATGAAACAATTTACAGGTATTTTGTGTTTGCAATTAATTTTCAAATTTTGAACCCAAAAGCAATTTACACATAAAGCAACACTCGTCGGTTTGGTACCAGGCAGATTTACAGCATCTACAAGTCAAACCACGTAAGGTTCCATTATCGCCATTATTATAATTTCTTTTGTATGTTGTAAGAGCTTTGCACACTGAACAGCACACTGAAGCCGCTTTCTTGGAACAGCAACCGCATCGGAAACGGCCTCGTCCAGCCTCCCAACTCCTCTTCTCGGCAGAGTCGCCGTATTCGATTCCACGCTCTTCGTAATCATCTGCATCATAGCCAATATCGTCGATCATCCACGGACCGGGGTCAGAACTTTGTAATGGGATATCGATGAGCGTTTCATCGTTACGCTTGCCTTTATCCTTCCATTTGCCAACGCCTTTCAAAAGGTCCAACATCTCCCAGGCGCGCTTTGTTACTCCCCATGCACGCTTCGGTGGCTTCCAGTCAATCTCTTCCCAGGCCCGCTTTTCTTTCCAGTCGCCGACTACAGCTTTATTGTCAGTAATAACACTGTCATCTGAGAATGATCCGTCATCGCCATACAACACTCTTTGATTTCTGCTTTCGTCATTCAAGTTATTGAACACTCCCCTTTCTGCTTCTAATAATTCATTTGGCTGTTTTGCACTGTGAAGTTCGTTTAGGTATTCAAGAATGTCTATTTCATTATCCCTCTGGAAGTTACCTGAAGTATAAATATACATGAGTCAAAGGACACTTTAAAGCTTTTTGCCTACTATGTTTGAGTTTTATTTTCTTTTGTTCCAGTAAGGCAGATTTGGCTGCCAGTTTTCAAAGGGACTTCTTGTGCGCTTTCCTTGTTATACGATTTTTACGCTAACACATCCGTGTGGCAAAATGAATTTTTTCATACCTCCAGTGTACAGTGTTTGCGAAACGCAACTCTCTGATCTACATGTAACATCGATAAAAATAGGGCAATGCCATTTAATTGCTATTACATTATAATAACCATAGCATTGATTGATAAAAATAGCATGACTATTTTCTATTAATAATCATAATCTTGGTTTCCCAAAATCAATGATAGTCACGTGGGCAACAATATTAATTCAAATTCTAGCCTTTATAACTTTGGGTCGATTGAGCATTTCACTGGAGGTATGAAAAAAGCCGTTTTGCCACACGGATGTGTAACCGTAAAAAAATCTTTTAACAATGAAAGCGCACCAGAAGTCCCTTTGAAAACTGACAACCAAATCTGCCTTACTTGAACTGTTGGAGCGCTATGGTACAGTGGTAAAGCATCGGATTTGAGATCGAGAGGTAGCCGGTTCGATCTTCGCAAGCGCCACGTGTTGTTTCCTTGAGCAAGAAACTTTATCCACATTGCTTAGTACCCAGGAAAAGAGGGCCACATGGAAGATTAGTACTAGTACTATAAATGTATAATTAGTATTAGTACTATAAATGTACCTCTATAAATGAGGTCGATTATTATTATTAGTAGTAGTAGTAGTAGTAGTAATAGTATTATGATAACTATTATTGACCCCAGAAAAAATCCGAAATATCCTATAATATGTTTCCACAGCTTAACAATTATATGCCCAAGCCTTAAGCGATTATTAAAGACCGTTCATTAATTCTCATTTAATTCTTTCAGTTCTTGGCTGATATGTACCCCAACTAACCAGACACCACCTTACATCTTTAACTAAATTAAAAATCTAATAATATTGTCTGGATTTCCACTATATTCACATCTATGGGATAAACTTTGACCAGATAACAGCAGATGTTGCTGCAATTGTTATATTTGTTCTAAGCATATCAGTATGCAACCTACAATAGATATAGTAATACTGAACTAGATCACGCAGTCGATGGCACGCCATCGTAAATCCCCACGTTTTCGACAGCAATGGCAATGGTTGATATTTGACCTTTTGACACTCACAAGACCCAATTCTGAACCTAAGGTGAACATTTTACTTGATTTGTATTTTACTCAATACCCCCTTCGATTATATAAAGTGAAGCCCCGCTATTAAGACCACCTAAAATTAAGACTAATTCTGCGTTGAAAAGCTAATTTAGAAAGCTCTAGTTATACGTTCTTCGTGTTTTCTGGATACAGTGTTCTCTGGTCACAGACCCCCTTTGGGACTGTTCAAAAGTGGACTTTAAGGCCACTTTTAAACTGTCCCAAAGGTGGTCTTAATACAGGAATTTTACTGTATGTTACATGACTATATTCTAAAATACTTATTTTTTTACCCTCCCGCAAACCCCTTAGTCCAGCCCCTAGGGCATGACCCAGGGGTAACAGCCAAAATCCCGTTCAATATGTTTTACATCTTTCATTACTAATAAGTACATGTGCAAAGTTTGGTATCAAAATGTAAAATAATGACTTAAAATTTTATTTTATTGATATATGACCTTCTGTTACCTCCCCAGGGCCTCTGGTGGCGGGGCCAAAAATAAATATGCTGTCACACACTACTCATGTAATCAACCCACGTACTACGGTGACCAAATTTGGCTAGATTCTGACTAACGGTATAGAAGGATGTAGTCAGACGCCGGGACGGACGAATGGGCGGACGGTGGCGATGACATGTCCACACTTTTCTTTGAAATACGTGGGGATATTATAAATTAAATCATAAAGATCCATATAAACAGCATCAAAACGGTTTCTTTCTTTTTTTTTTTTTTTTCTTTTTTTTTTCTTTTTGTTTTCGGCCCTTTCAAGATTATTTCACTCATATCCAGACGATCGTTAATCACAGGTGGGCAAAAACCGGAGTACCCGGAGAAAAACCACCTGACCTTCCGTTGCAGAAATAGGCGTGCCACATGTGACCCGAGCGAGGCTCGAACCACAGCGGCGAGAGACCTAATGATTAAGAGTCAGCGCTCTTATCCACTAGGCCACGGAGGCCCGTAAAAAAGGTTCATAGAAAAGAAAATTAGAGTCATTCAGGATATCAGATCAATATACACCTGTGGACACAAAAGCGCTCAAAGTCCTGTGAAATAACTTTCAATGAATCTCTTTGCATCAAGTTAGTTTGACAAGCAAATGTCATTCATCGAAAAATTCTAAAACTAGATCAAACAATTGATTGGTCTCATTTTGGCAAACAATTTCTGATTGACATTTGAGATGTATTTTGATTGGACAGCTGTGCAGCAGTCAGCAATGAAATGTACACCACCTTGTGTTTTGAATTTATTTCTGTCTGGCAGTTGACTGATAGGATGTTAGGATATATTGAATGATGTTTCAAGTCAATATTAAATGAAGCTCATCAAAGTTTGAACGGTTTTGTGCCAACAGGTGTAAAACAGATAAAGAAAAAACCTTTAAACAGCTGATTGTCAGCAGCTTCACAGGCTGGTGACAATCGGTTGTCAGAAGCCGCCGCCTTTTACTTAACGCGGTTCAGACAGTATCATAGTATCAGATAACGTGTATGTACATCGTACATGTAATGTACGTAATTGTGCTTCTACGGTGCAGGTAGAGGAAGACCAGGATTGGATTTTTTTTACATATAAATAAAGATTGTGTTCTTCTTAGAGCGGCATCGAGTTCTGACGAGCACCCAGAATCTATGTTTGGACTAGAAATAAGACAATGTCAAAAGTTTTCATCTGAAAAATGCTAGACCTAGAAATATGCACGACGCCAATTCATTACGATAACACACCCGTGCGTCATAGTGCAATTTTTTACATCTCCAAAACGGTCAATTTTCTGATGAAAATTTGTGATATTAGCCTTATTAATACTCAAAACATAGATTGTGGGTGCTCGTTAGAACCGCCTCATTGAGGCGGTTCTAACGAGTACCCACAACTATGTCTTGGAGCAGAAATAAGAAAAATAATGTTTACCTCCGTAAACCCCAGTTTTCTCTATATAAAGTGGGGTTTAGGGGGGTCTTCATTTCACGGACGTGTTCACGTGATGTAAGACACGCATTACAATTACACCCCATCACGATATAGTGTTTTTTTTTTCTTATTTATACTGCAAGCATAGATTGTGGGTGTTCGTTAGAACCGCCTCATTAAGGCGGTTGTAACAAGTACCCACAACCTATGTCTTGGAGCAGAAATACCCCCCCCCCCCCCCCCCCCCGTAAACCCAAGTGTTCTCTATATATAAAGTGCGTTCTATGGGGGTCGTCATTTCAAGACTTGTTCGCGTGATGGATGTATTATCTAAATGCGTCAAACGAAAAGACTGCCTTCACAATTGATGAAAAGTGTATGAAAGTTATAGGGTATATATCTTTATATAAAAAGTTATATTGGCTACGCAGGCTGATACTTAGGCCCCCAAAAATTAGCCGTGTTTCCGCTAAGCCGTCCGACCCTGCTTCAGACACCCCGACTCTACTGTTTTATCGATTAAAAAACAATATAAAAATTAAAACACCGACCCTACCATTTTCAATTGCCGACCTTAACCAGTGTCGTCTTTGCATTTTCCCATAGTAATTTCGGGTTTTGAGTAAATTTTTGTAGTTTGTGGCATTCAGTACCTTCCAAAATTCAGAGCTAACTTTTTGAGCATCTAAAATGAATTATGACATACAGTGCAAGTCTCAACATGACAGACATATCAAATACAGGCCCGACCCTGTTTTTTTTTCGGGAGAAAAATAAAATAATAAACAAAAAGGTTCTCCTACCTACCGACCAAATTTTTTTCAGCATGTAAGCGGAAACACAGCTATTTTTACGCCTTATCCACATCACTGTAAAATATACCCCTCTAAACCCCACTTTATAGAGAGAAAAGTGGGGTTTATGGGGTATACATTTCTTCCGTAGTTTTGCTCCCAGACATAGGTTGTGGGTACTTGTTAAAACCGGCTCGATTGAGGCGGTTCTAACGAGCACCCTCAACCTATTTTTGGAGTACTAATAAGTAAAGTATAGCAAAATGTTCATAAAAATGTTCGTTTTTGAGACTGGAAAAGATGCCTCACGGATGTTATCGAAGTGATACTCGAAGACCACACAACATTGGGCCAACGTTGATCAACGTTGAGTTTGCTTGTTGTTCTATATTTGCAAAGCCACGCCTATTTAATTGGATTGGAAATTTTACCATTTCACCAACACAAAAAAGGAAATTATTCTGATAAGGAATTCTGATGTTATTCATCATGTGGGACAATTTACCTGTGTGCGACAAACTATAAAAAAGTTAATTGGGAACATGTTTCTATGACAAAACATTTTGCATTGCTAGGCTAGATAGCGACAATGTGGTTTAAGATAATAAAAATTCAATATTTTACCCTTAATTTGAATATAATTTTATATATATTTCATCAAAATAAGATTGGTCAATTTTAGAATAAAAATAGGACCCTATGTCTAATGTACATGTACTTCAATAGTAAATTAGTACAAATACACGACAGTGTCTGATTTTAAACTGCAGTAATTAAAACATTCATTATATAAAGACAAGTGTGACTAAATCAAAGCACTGAGAGTGCTGATGGGCAATAGCTTGTGATCTATGGATAGGGTTAGGCAATTTTTTGCGTCTTGTTGGTATTTTAAATCATACTCATAAAGAATATATTTTTGAATAAAATCCAATGACCATACGAGGGATGTTCGAAAATAATTGCTTATTTCTATCTGGAGACTTCAAATTTTAAGTTAGCCCAAAAATGCTCATTTCATGCCCTCGAAGTACTCCCCTGGCTAGAAATGCAAAGTTTAAGCCGATGTACCCACTTCCTGAAGGCGCCACGGTACGCTGATTTGGGCACAGTAATAAGGTACTAATGAATGGCAGATCCATGTGCCTATCGGGACTGGTATTTCCGCCCAGCAAGGAATGGTTTCAATTTCGGAAACAAAAAGAAATCACATGCGGCAAGGTCTGAGGAATACGGGGGGTGGGGGTGGCTGAGGCAAAACAGCTCCTTTTTCTTTCTTCAAAAACGCCGCAACTATTGTGGAGGTATGAGGTGTTGCATTGTCATGTAGAAGACGGACATTTTTAAACCATCGGCAGGGCGTCGTTTCTGATAAAACATTTTTTAGTTTTTTTTTTTTTTTTGTGGTTCTTTCCGGTAATGCTTTTGTCCTTTTTCATCGGCACTTTTATTGCGACTCCTTCACCAGAGAAGAAGATTGCATACAAATCATTCTTTGTACTCAAAGAACGTTTGGAAATTATTGGGCGTTTGCTGTGTTTAGTGGACACGTTCTTATTGCTAACCTCTCTGATGGACTCAAAATAATGGACCCAGGTTTCAGCACCTGTGACGACATTGGCAAACTGCTTTTTGTCATATTTTGGAAACATTTGAAGCAGCTTTTTGGCCACTTTAACCCGTTGCCTCTTTTGCTCGTCAGTCAACAGATGTGGCACCCATCTAGCAGAAATCTTTCTGACTTTCAAATGCTTCTTCAAAATAAAGTGAACCGTTGATAGTGATATGCCTACCTTTCGTGCAATATCAAGAACTGTAAATCTGGCATCTGCTTGAATGATTTCCGTTATTTTGGAAACGATTTCTTAACGAGATGCAGATTTTGGCCTACCTGATTTCGGTGCATTTTTGATGGACGCTACACCAGACTCAAATTTCTTTTTCCACCGCCGAACTGTGTCATAAGACACACAAGACGGTCTAAAAGCAGTCGAAATTTCAGTCATCAGCTTCTTCAAAGAACAACCAAGTTTTGAGCAAGCTTTGATGTAAGCCCGTATTTCAAATTTTAGTCGACGTTTCTACCAACCTTTTTACTGCAGTGGTCAATGACTGCGTGTATTCAAATGGCACATTTTATGTCTTACACTTAGTCTAACATGTACATGTATACAGCATTATGTAGATATTGAAAAGCCCTATACAAATATGTATTGGTTTTAATCGTGCCCCACGCGGATATCGGGCTAGAGGACAATAAGCAAGTCTTTTCGAACATTCCTCGTAGCTGTTTGAAGCTATTCTGGACCAGAAGTCGTGTTAACGCAACAAAACCCATGTTGAAAGTCTGCTGAAACATGAGTTTTGATCTTTGGATATAAAAAATGGACCTTGTTTTGTTTACGTGTACACGTTAGAGGGATATAACATTGCCACAGTGAACGTTATCGTTTAAACAACGTTTTGAACTAGCCGCCATGCCCTTTTAGTTTAACGGTCGCATCTTAAGAGGTGATATAGATTGCAATTATGACGACCATGTATGTTTATTTCATTACATAACAATTGTTTGGTGCCTCGAAGATATTCAGACAAATTCTGTGGAATCCTGTAAATGTTATTCATGAAAAACTATGGATGATGCCTTTAATTGTTCAAATGGGGCTTGATCGATATATTGGAAGGTGGCTTTATGAGGCCTGCTTTGGCAAAACTAGCTGATCTGATCTAGAAAATGTGACCACTCGATGTTTTAATTCCTTTGGGGGAATTTCATTTTTTCCAGAACAAGACAAATGCATATGTTCAGCGCAAAGTAAGAATCGGTACAATTCTAGAATTGTCTTGCGCAAAGTAGGAATTCCTACTTTGTTGCGCAATTCTAGAATTGTACTGGTACAATTCTAGAATTGCGCAAGGGATTCGAAAGTTATATGAAACAGGTAAATGTCTCTGCGCAAAGTGGGAATCTTTTGGACAAAGTGAGAATCGAATGTTTCATCCGTATGGACAAAGTGGGAATATTTGGGACAAAGTGAGAATCGAATTTTCATCTGTGGGAATAGCATTTATCATCTGTATAGTCTGGGTAACATTACTTTGATGGTTTTATGAGTAGAAAATGATTTGCGATTGTAGGAGCTGAATGTTTTGTATATTACATGTACACAATGCATTTGCTAATTTCACTTTTTATTTTTCAAATCGGGAAGTCAAAAAAGACATAATCAACACGTGTGATTAATTTCAAGTATGAAAAGAGGTCCATTACCGTCTTAACGATTTCAATTGGTAATTGTATCTGCCTTATTAATGCAAACAAACTATTTGGAATTAGGGATTATCTGTGAGCATGTCTGTTTTTTTTATACAACCCATCGCCGCAACAACTACTTTCAGCTTGACTGAAATGTGTTTGCTTTACCGATATCTTGCTGTCGTAAGTAAAAAAACTGATGTTTCTGGTGAAGTTGGAAACTTTCATAAGCAACAGCCATGAGTAAAAATAAAAAATAATAATGGTATCGGCAAAAAAAAAAAAAAAAAAAAAATGCATTTCAAAACAAATTGAAGTGTACCCAGCCATCAAAAAATCATTACCAACACTGGGCTAATGAGTATCTGCCTACGATGTCAGCGGCGTCACGCATAAAAGGTACTTAGCGTATATCCGTAAATTGATCACATAAATGCACATGCGCAAAGTCTCACTGAGGCAAGATATTTGATTCTTTGTCTGAAACTTCCTCTAGTCCCATATATTCTTCATGCGTACAGCGAAGGCTCTAAGGACCTTTTATGCGTGATGCCGCTCATATTCTTTTAAGAAAATTAAAATGGAATGTCAATATGAATGTGATAAAATTCCGAAATAATAGTTTACTATTCTCACTTTGTCCCTATTCCCACTTTGCGCATAGGCAATTCCGATACTGTAATTGCGCAAGGTAGGAATTCTCACTTTGTCCCGATTCCCACTTTGCGCAGAGACAATTCCGGAATTGTATTGCGCAAGGTAGGAATCCTCACTTTGCGCAACAAAGTGAGAATTCTTACTTTGCGCAGGACAATTCTAGAATTGTACCGATTCTTACTTTGCGCAGAACACATATACTACGCCTGATATAAAGGGATTGTTTGTTCACCGATTGTTTTTTTTTTTTTTCACTGTTGTTCTTATTTATTTTAATTATTTTAAATTTTCGGAAAAAAATGTTTATATTTCTTAATCGTTACTAGCAAGTATTCAAGCTGAATAAATTTATATTGGTGTGTAACGACCAAGTCAACACTTTTTAGCTGGTCAGTTTACCTAGCCACACTTCTATAGTTCGAACAATTTGACATGAGACTAGCCTTTATGCAAGGAATAAATTAGTCAATGCTACAGCCTAATACGTCGGCTTTCGTAAATTTCTCGTGAATTTGCGGCATCGCGTGAATAGCGGCTCATTTAACGACCTCTATGTATTGTTAACAATATCGTCGTCTTCGAAAAAAACGAAGATAAATACGATATGCATTCAGTCGGGTGTGAAATTTTGTTAATAGAGTTCACCAGTCTCAGGTCAATTTATGTACGTAAACGGTAAACCAGTACAGTGGACAGTCTTTCACCAGAAACCTCCAGCCGGCCTCGGTAGCTCAGTCAGATGCGCGTCGGGGTCGACAACATTCTTTCGTGGAGATTGATCATGATGTATTTTCTTCGGTTATTCTTTCCCTTCCGCTCATTCTAGAAAGGCAGTTGTCAGTTTCGGGCGAAAGAATGTGCACTGTACTGGTAAACCGCTTTCATATAAGCCTGTCCAGGAAAAGTGTTGATAGGTAAACTGAAAACTAAAAAATGACCTAAATAGTGTTGACTGGGCCTTTAACTCCAATACAAACGACTAAACAAGAAACTTCCAACTGCCCTTCGTGAATCAGCAAAAGGGAGCTTATCATCGTGGAAAAGATTTCATGATAAATCTCCAAGAAACACGCTGCTGACTCCGGCTGGTATCGAACCCGCGTCCTCCTGATCACAAGTCAGTCGCGCATCCGACTGAGCTACCGAGGCCGTTCACATGCCTAGGGGAATAACACTTAACCATTAGGTCTCTGAAAACAAAAGGACGTCCTCATTATTGATATAAACACCTCATTAACCCATGTATGCCTAGCAGCCTTTTGTAATGACATGTGCAAACATTTCAGACCAAGATCAGACGCCGCAACACCTGGCGTCTCATCTGTGTCAAAAGTGTTTACTGAAAGAACATACAATTTTTGCAAAATTTACTGCTAACAATACAAACCTGACTCCCCTAAATGGACCACTCCAAACTTCTTAACTGGGAGATATCAATTGTCTTATATGGGTTAATGACACAAAGAATTACATAATCGACCCGCACTGCGTACTTTTAACCCATTTTGTACTGAATGGAATCATCAACCTTATATCAGTATGAATCGAGTCCATTCTAAAATTTAGGGATGTCTGTTGTGGCTTCTTTAAAAATTATCTGGAAAATGCTGAACCTTTCGCAAACATGCAGTGTATCCCCTAATGAGACTCCGCGTTATGCGGTATCTGATCTGGACCTGCGATGTTTGCCAGTTGCCAGGTACAAAATGCGCTGTAAAATGAGCTAATTGTACTGATCTATAAAAAGACGCTGAATGACGTACCTGTCTATTAGTCTAAATTGTTTTCATTCGCGTTGTTTTACACGGAGAATCCCTAGTGAATCCCTGTCACGGTAAACTGTTTGGATAAATTTTTAAAACATTTATGTTATAGTATTTATTTTCACCGGCTGTTAATGAGGAACTTTTGAAACTGTTTCGAATATTGCGCTGTATTTTCTCAAGGTGTCTCTTGGTGGCGATTAGGTCGTATGCATTAACGCAAAAAGTAGTGCCAAAATCACCATTCAATACTCTGGGGCTATTGCTACAAAAATAAGTAGATAAATAATTTTTCTTTCCTCCAATGTCAAATTTAAGGAAATCAAATAAAAACAAATTGGGTCTTTTTCAGGTTGTTTTAATTTTTTCGAGATTTCTGGAACTGGAAAAACTGCCAATACAGGTAAGGTCCCTTGATTTGACATGAGGTATGAAGACCCAAATTGTCCCGAATGCTGCTCAAATATAGATTTTGTGCACCCATTAGAACCGATTCGAACGAGTATCCACAATCTATGTTTCTGATTAGATATAAAAAAATAACGCATACCCTGTAAATCTCGCTTTTACTATACAAACGTAGGGTTTAAGTCATGTTTTCATGATGCTCTGTTACTTACCAGAGACATACTGAGGTGTTGTGGTGAAGAGGCATACAAGCAGATAAAGATGGTTCCTGAAAAAGTAAGAACATTTTAGATTCGTTATGACAACACACACGACATGCATATAGAAATTAGGCTTATTTGACTGTCACTTGACTGTCACTGATGAGGCATAATTAGTCGATGCTAGCTAGTCTGGCAGAGAAAACTTCCATAAATAACACCCCCATGCAACATACTGCATTTTTCACATCTCCAAAATGGTTACTTTTCTGATGAAAACCCATTACTATAACACATCAGTGTGATATAGAACATTTTTCAAACCTCAAAAAAGGTAATTTTTCGGATGAAAATGTGTAATACTTTTCTTATTTACACGCCAAACATAGGTTTCAGGTGCTCGTTAGAACCGCCTCATTGCGGCGGTTCTAACGAGTACCCAAAACCTATGTCTAGGAGCAGAAATAAGGAAAATAATGTTTACCCCCCCCCCCTAAACCCCAGTTTTCTCTATATAAAGTTAGGTTTTGGGGGGCCTTTATTTCACGGACTTGTTCACTTGATGTGTCATATTTTTATTATTTTCAGCTCAAACACACGTTATGGGTGCTCGTTAGAACCGCCTCGTTAAGGCGGTTCAAACAAGTACCGACAACCAATGCCTTGTAGAAGAAAAATAAAATTAATGTTCACCCCCGTAAACCCCATTTTTATCCATATAAAGTGGGGTCTAGGGGGTGTTCATTCCACGGACTTGTACTTGATGCTTCACAACGCAACTTTAAGTTCTGGAGTGTAAATCTTGCTTTCAGAGGATAATCTTTCTATAGAACATATGGTAGACTGTACAATCACGAAAAAACACTTATATAATTTTAACCCCATTTTTATATAGTAAAATTGGGGTTTGCAGGGATATACATTATTTTTTTTTAAAATCTGTTTAAAACCATAGATTGTGGGTACTTGTTAGAACCTCCTGGCCGAGGCGGTTCTAACGAGTATCCACAATCTATGTTTTGAGCAGAAATAAGAAAAATATCACAAATTTTCATATGAAAACTTTCGTTTTTCCGTGGAAAAATTTTACAATGTATTTGTATAGGCGTATTTTCGTAATATTACATGCTTTAATAGGATACTCTTTCTAAAGAACATATGGAATTCTGTACACTGTTGAAAAACATCATAAAAACATCATAAAGATCAAGGGGGTCAAAATTATATAGGCGTTTTTTCATGATGACTTGAATGTGATCACGAAAACACGCCTATATAATTATGACCTCCTTGAATCCCACTTTTATAATAGTAAAACTTGGGTTTACATGGGTAAACCTTATTTTTCTTATTTCGGCTCCAAAATATCGATGTGGGTACTTGTTAGCACCGCCTCGATGAGGCGGTTCTTACGAGTACCCACAACTATATTTTGGGCAGAAATAAGAAAAATATCACAATTTTTCATCTTAAAATGTTTGTTGTTTTCGGCGGTAAAGTTTACAATGTGTTTGTATAGGCGTGTTTTCGTAATGCAAGGATATTCTGAACTTTATTAAAACAAACCATAACGATTAAACAGAAAAAGTTCTATCTTATCAAATTCTAAAATTTAGATACATATATACACTTGTGTTCAACCGAGCATTTGTCTTCGTTGAATTTTGTTGAGTATACATGTATGTTGTTGTTCTGAGTCCGGTCAGTCAACTTCACTGTTCCTTAACAGGCTTAGACTCTCTAAGTGGGTTACCAGTACCTAGTGAAATAGACCCCCCACCACTCGACAGTAACTGACAACAACCGGTGGGACAACGGCTGAGTCCCGCCTCAAGCAACCTTCCATTTCTAGCCGTCTCCCGAACGATCGGACATTAGAAAAAGAAAACGTGGTATAGTGTAGAGGACCAAGGCTTGCTGGTGCAGTATAATAAATGTATTCATAAAATAGCGCGGCATTCTCTCTCTCTCTCTCTCTCTCTCTCTCTCTCTCTCTCTCTCTCTCTCTCTCTCTCTCTCTCTCTCTCTCTCTCTCTTAGCGTGCGGCGGGCGTACATGTGTGCTTGTGTGTTGAACAGACATCGGTACGTGGTTTTATAGAAATTTGCGAATGGTTTATTTTCTTTGCGCTAGCGCTGAAAGAACATGCACAGTCAATGAATCAGTACAGGCAATTAATCTAAACAAACTTAAAATCAAATAGAAATGTAAAAAGCATCAACGCTTGACATTTGCATAAAATGGCATGAAAAGAATAAGGATAGATTAATTTGATATTAGACTCCCATACAGTTTCCAGGATAACACTACAGTTAATTACAACACCAATAAACGGATCTTTTGACTTATGATTAGACGGTGGAAGGGCAAGTTTGAGTGACTAGACAAATCAATTGAAAAGTTGTGGGAGTTCTCATAACGAACTGATCGACCTATAATTTGATCGGAACAGATTAGCCGAGTTGCCTTTTACACGGTCACTGCTATTCGTCACCATAAGGGAAGTGTTTGAAAGAGAAAGCTGATAGAATTACAGAATGTCCTGGGTACAATAAACTTTTATTTATCAAGCTAAAACACTTTAACGAGCAGTATGTGCCCAGAATACTTGATACATTAGGCGATAGAACTTTTCTGTGTCGTTGTCCGCATTATTAGTTTTTATATCCAAACTGTATAACAACAGCAAAGGCTCAGACAAAACTGCGAACTTGGTATCTCGAAACCAATACGAACATCACAAAACCACGCCTATATAATTTTGACCCCCTTGAACCCCACTTTCATATAGAAAAACTGGAGTTTCCGGGGGTTTACATTATTTTTCATATTTCTCCTCTAAAATATAGAATGAGAGTACTCGTTAGAACCGCCTCACCGATGCGGTTCTAACGAATACCCATATTCTATATTTTAGAGCAGAAATAAGAGAAATATCACAATTTTTCATCATAAAATTTTCATGTTTTCGGCGATAAAGGTGGCAATGTGTTTGTATTGGCGTGTTTGCGTAATGAGCACGCAGATCATCACGTGAACATGTCCGTAAATTGAAGACCCCTAAACCCCACTTTATATAGAGCAAACTGGGGTTTACGAGGGTATACATTATTCTTCTTATTTCTGTTCCAAGACATAGGTTGTTGGTACACGTTAGAACCGCCTCACTGAGGCGGTTCTAACGAGCACGCTCAACCTATTTTTTGAACATTTATAACAAAAATATCAAGGATTTTCATCAGAAAAGTTTCCATTTTAGAGATGTGAAAAATGCACTATGTCGCACGGGTGTGTTATCGTAATGTTTAAATTATTGAAATTCTTACCACCAAACAAAAAAAAAAACAACAAAAAAACGTATGATATGTTTCATATTTCTGCTCAAAACATATACTGTGGGTACTCGTTATATGACATACATATTGATTTCACCGCTGTGTCAGAGACTTTTGGATATTTTGTTTATACGCGAATTAAGTAAAATATTGGCGAGTGTAATTTTCTTGTTCAGTTTCGAAAACCTACTATCCGGTATGAAACTACAGTCGCATTACGATAACACAGCCGTGTGTTTGTTTGTTTGTTTGTTTGAATTGAGGTTTAACGTCCCCGTCAACACTATTTAGGTCATTTTGGAGACGTTCCTTCCCTTTTTGTGGGACTTTTACCCGACATTGAGATGAAATGACTTCTCAAGCCCTATCAAACCAAAAGGCTTATGTTTCTTTGTGCGGTTGACTCATATCACCTTACCTGGGCAAGCTTAGCGGTTTATCAGTACTCACGTGTGGTCAGTTTCAGCTCTGCGTGGAAGTACCAAGCAGCCCAAGCTATTTCTCCAAGTCTCGATGATGGGGGCGGAGCTAAAATTGCGTTTTACGTATTTCTGAAACTGGTATTTTTCGGATGAAAATGTTTGATATTTTTCTTGTTTTTACTCCCAATAAAGATTTTGGTTGCTTGTTAGAACCGACTCAATAATGAGTACCCACAATCTATATTTTGATAGCAAATAGGAAAAACTTCATACCCCGTAAATCCCACTATTCTGCATATAAAGTTAGGTTTAGAGGGGTGTTCATTTCACGGACTTGTGAATCTGATTAACACATTCGGGACCATGAAAATTGTTTCGAGATAGAGGAAGTTCGAACTACTGAGGTTATCTTTAATCTTTAAGTGTTTTCTAAGACAGCTTGCATGGAAGTGGTTCAGTCTTTTGTTATTTGTTTTTGTTATGGTTTGTCTTTGAGTGTGTGTATCGCTTATATTATTTTGTTTCGGATAGCCATTTAACCCTTTTGTAAAATATATTTATAAACGTCGGGTGATTTGTTCGATCCATAACTTTTGACTATGGGTGTTCAGAAAACCGTGGTCCAGTCTCTATGTGATATCATGTTTTGAGGGGGCGTAAAATTAAGACGGGTTTGACCATATCTTCATCATCAGGGCAAACTCTTAGACAAGATCCTGTCGGGTTATCCGTGACGATGAACCGTGATGAATTGATATTGCAAGCATGTTCATGTTGTGTAGAAATAATTTTGTTCAATAAGAATTACGAGTTCATTGGTAATGATGGCGTTTCTGTTAAAGAAATCTGTTTGTACATGTATGTACAGGTAAAGAACGTGATGATAAGTTAGGGTGCTTGGTCGCCACACTTTATAGCGGCCTGAGCGGCGTGGGTGACGTCAGCTACATGTACTGACTTTGTGCCTACCAAATACGGTAAGAATGTACGGCAAACAGTGTTGATCCCTATCAAACATTGAGAGATGTTGTGTAGAATAGATAAAAATCTTCCTGTTTTAATTTCTAGCTGTTGTTAATGTAATGAGTTTGTGAATAGCTATATTTGTAAGCCGTGTCGCGGAGAAGGATATGAAAAGGAGTTTGTTATGTTTCCTGTAATTTGCGAGTGACCAGGTAGCGCAAAGGCGCGGTCTGTTTAATTGCCGCTTACCTGTGCTAATGTAGTGAGCACGAATTTATTATGCTCAGTTTTAGTGAACATTACTTGATTTCTGTAGTGCTCAGTAAGGAAGCATAAATTGAGTATTCTTGTTTCAAGCGCTGGGTGCTGATATTTCGTTGCACAGTCAAGTTGAGTCAAGTTATTCTATAGGTACCTAATACTCTTGTATTTCTGCTGGAAAATGTGAGGAGCCTTTTGCAAAATTGATGCAAACCCTTTTTTTTTTTTTTTTTTTTTTTTTTTTTTGCTGTACAAAATGATCAAAAATTTAACGACTAGTTAACTAACGACTTCGCCAAAAAAAAAAAACCATAAAATAAAATAAATAAATAAATAAAAGTGGCTTTAGGTTATTTTATAAATTATATGCGGCATCAAACAAACACTTTCCCTTAATACTATAATATTTGAAAAGCAATTTAATCCGTATTATATATGGACCAATAAATCATCATATTTAGTTAAAACAAATATGCCACTGTAATTCCTGAGACATGGATTAACGGTCACAACCGATAGTCACCGAAAACTGCCGCCAATAGCCGAATTGCTTTAAAATAGGTGTCAAGTAGCGTTATTCTGGAGGCTACCTGGAAAAACTGCCAGTACAGGTTTGTTCCCTTGATTTCATATGGCCGAACTTTTCCCGTATGTCTGTTGCGCGGTTATTTGTCGCATGCGCTGATCAGTCTGTTTGTCTGGTCGGCGCATGCGCAATAACGGTTTATGCATGAACATATTCAGATTTCTCCGGGGAGGGATCATGGTATAATGTATACGTTTCGTGAACCGTATTTCAGTTGACTATCGTAATTTGCAGGCACAATGTCAGATGACGTGTGGTGACCTGCTATTCCCTGGTCGACAGGAGCAGGTATTGGTACGACATATCGGTTCTGGTGCCCTGCAAAGGTGGGCAGAACCGTAATACAGAATGTCGAGACCATTAAATGACGACAAGTTGTCGGTGAATAATGAAGTTGTCGGTGAATAATCAAGTTGCTGGTGATTAGTCAAGTTGACAGTGGATAGTCAAGTTGACAGTGATAGTCAAGTTGACAGTAGTTGACCGTGAAAGTCAAGTTGACAATAAATAATAAGTCGATATGATTTAAATTCTCAGTACACCAGCGCGTCGACGCTGTTCACCCCAAGTGGACTTATATTTTTTCCCGGCCAGTCGTTTTTTTATTTGTTGTTGTTGTTCGTTTATTTTGTTATATGCTTCTATATAACATTCACGTCACCGGCCCGAGCACAAAACGAAGTTTTGCCTTCGGGGCGGGCGTCGTGAATCGATTATAGAGGCAAATAAATGTAATGTTTAGTCTTCGTATTGTTGAATATAGTTACTGTTTATAATTTAAAATGTTTTTAACATTTATGTCCAGGATAAATTTAATGCTCAAGTGAGTAGAGCATGAAAAACATTTTATAACCTCCGGACTTGTATGAGCAGCGACGACTGATGCGCAAATTTATCAGAATATTCGCCGCTCGTTTGACACTCTAGGAGAACATGTCCATATGAAATAATCGCGTCAAACATGGTGTCAGAAATGACAAATGTAACGTAAAATTTTAACATCTTTATTATTTCTGCTTTCTGCGTAGATTGTTGGTGTTCGTTATAACCGCCAAAAATGAGGCGGTTCTTACGAGTACCCACGATCTATGTTTGTAATCAAATATAAGGCAAATAATTTATACCCCCGTTAACCCCAGTTTTCTCTATATGAAGTGGGAAACAAAGGCACTCGTCAGGCTAGCTTAATGTATAGGCTAATCTGAGCTTTCGCTCGTTGCGGATGTCTTATTGAAGATGTTATCATGCGTAGGCTCCTATGTTAAGAGACAACCTGGTAGCATTGCGCAATGGCCCTCACGCATCGAACTTGAAGAAATACATGTAGATTTGGCTGCACGGTGCTTCCACACAGAGTTGAAACCAACCGAAAATGAGTACTGGTAAACCGATTAAAAGGTCCAAGCGGTGCGAAGGGCAAAGTGGTGCGAGTCGGATCGTCCTTGCATATAAACCCTATTTGTTTTATTGGGCGGCAGGGATTGAGCTGTCATTTCATCTCAGTGTCGGGTAAAATAGAAGTAGAGGCAATGATCAGGAATCGCTACAATTAACCCACAGGTCCCATTAGAGACACCAAAGGGAAAGAAACCGAAACACGAAGCAACAGACCCAAACGGAAACGCCAACAGCGGAAGGCCAAAAGGACAGTTGCTTTCCCACAAAATGGCCAAAAGGCTATCCAAAACAACACAAGCCACGCAAACACCCAAAGACAAGCCATAACAAAAATAGACCGCGACAGAAGAACCGCCTTGGAACGTTCAGCGGAAACGAATTCCACTGAGGGGCTTAAATCGATTTTACGTGGCCACAATCCTCGCCCTTACTGACGTCGCGATTAAGAAAAAAAAATCAGTCGGAATGAAGGCCTCCTAACGCATCAGTGCAACATCTCCGTGAACACAAAAATCAAACAACCACAGAGATGAAACAACGGCGAGGACTCGACAGCAAGAAACAACAGAAATGCTGGAGCAAAAGAAAACCAACAGTTAGACTCCAAAAAGGTCCCACAAAATCGGAAACAAATTCTCCAAAATCCCTTTAATAGTGTTGTCGGGTACGTTAAACCTAAAATCAAGCAAACAAACAAACGTTGCGCAGAAAAAAAAGTTTTCATAGCTCTGTGTGACTTTCTCCGGTCCCTTTATTCTAATAATGCAATAAAATATGCTCAAACAGTTTCTTTTACAAAACCCAAACGGTTTGGGGCCTTTTATAGTATAGGGTAAACACAATTGCCTTGCACTGTCCATTTTGGCGCCCATCATTTCGGATAATTAGTGCATTACGAAAACAAGCCTATACAAATACATTGTAAACTATACCGCCAAAACACGTAAATTTTAAGATGAAAAATTGTGATATTTTTTCTTATTTCTGCTCAAAATATAGATTGCGGGTACTCGTTAGAACCGCCTCGTCGAGGCGGTTCTAACGAGTATCCACAACCTATATTTTAGAGCAGAAATAAGAAAAATAAAATATAGATTGTGGGAACTCGTTAGAACGGCCTCGTCGAGGCGGTTCTAACGGGTACCCACAACCTATATTTTAGAGCAAAAATAAGAAAAATAAGATTTACCTCTGTAAACCTCAGTTTTACCATATAAAAGTGGGTTCAAGGGGGGTCAAATTTATATAGGCGTGTTTTCGTGATGGTTTCGAGCTGATGAAATATGAAAGTTTACTCAAATAAATTTAATTTACTGATGAGGTCCATTGCAGTGTAATCTTTTAGATGAAAATAACAATTATAATAATAAATCAACCGATTGGCTACTATTAAACTCCCGTTTGCATTCAGAAATCTTCGGACTTTCCCGTATAACGTTAAATTTGAAAGTTCCGAAGCTTTTGCACATCTGCACGTGTCTGTTCTTCATCAAATGTAGTTGATTAATTTATACAAAATGCCTACAATTTAGCATCTCGGAACTGATAATGGGCGACTGTGAAAATAAACCGATTCCTGATCATTGCCTTCAATTCTATTTTTATTCTAAAAAATTTAGAAAAGGCTTTGAAACATTTAAAATCTCAAAACCAATATCATCGCGTTCATCATAGTTTTGCAGGAAACAAACCCATCTACAATTGATAGATGTAAATCGAAAAACGGGGCCTCGGTATAAGAGGAATGTGCTTTATTTATCTGAAGATCTGGGGTCGATGTAGTAATTTTGACTGATCAAACCATCGAAATAGGTATTGTCAATATTTAATACATCATCAAGATATCTAGAAGTCGAGCTCAAGGCTTCAGATTGGTTTTCAACGGAAAGGGACATAATGAAGTCTCTGTCATAACAAAACAAGGACAGATCAGCCACTAGGAGTGCGCAAATCGTACCCATCGGAATACTCACAATTTGTCTAAATAATTTAGCACCAAATCTTATGTAAATATTGTCAAGTAGAAAGGTGAGAGCTTCACCTACTTTCTGACATGACCATAAAGTATAATTGTTATGCTCTTCAGAAGTTAAAATAAGCATTTCTTACATTACATGCAAGACAGAAGGAATGTTCCCTATGAAATGTTCATTCAATTATGATTATTAAGTTTTTCTTTTATAATATGTTCCACAAAAGGGTTATCCTTCGGAAGCAAGGAATACACCACAGAACTAGAAGATATGAAGTGTACTTTTTTCTGGGCTAGACTAGCTAGTTTCGGCCAATTAGGCCTCATCAGTGACCCTCAAATGTTTTCAAAATTCCAGAATGGAATCAATGATCCCAAAGGACAAGAAAATATAAACTACACTATGATGTAAGTCCCGGATTATGAGAAAGTGTAGTATAAAGGGTGGAAAAATCATAAGAAGACATACTTGAAGCATGCAAACGTCTGGATTTGAATTTATTTAAACAAACCTATTTGGGTTGTTGGGTGAGGCAAAGGTGGCATTAATGGGGCGCCCAACTTACTGTTGGCTTACAGTTGACCAGGCCTGCTGTTCTTGTAGCAGGTAAAGGTAGGGGGGAAGTGCTGCTATTTCTTCTGTATCTACACTTCCCTTCAGTTTCCTCACTCTTCACTGTCCCTCTCTTTCACCACCTCTAATATCTCTTCTATCTCTTTTCTCCCTTTATCTGGGAGAACACACAAAATGACCTACAAGTATAATTTAAGGGTTGACGTGTCGTTAAACTCGAAAAAATCAATTAGTCTAATGAACAATATTATTCGTGTTGCCAATATTTCACCAAGCTTCAGGCAAAGGCCTAGTTTCTATTTACTATGTAAATTAAAACATGCGATTTTACGTTCCTTTCTGCACATCATCAAAGGCACATGATAATTCCGTATGTTGGCGACACAGGTGAGAGAAGAGAAGTTAAACCCACCCGTTAAAGAATTGTGATAGAAACGCCTATAGTATTTAGAAATCTTTAACTTGTAAATTAGTGATCTGTGTTTATATAAGATTTAATTCCCTCGAAGGAAGTAATATGCATGCGTTCACATAGAATAGTCTCATGTGTCAAACCATTGTTAATCGTACATTTCTTATCTATGAAAATATAGTTAATTGATAAATAAATTGTAAAAAAAGTACTGCTCCTGATATGTTAATTTCAGTATTTAGTTATTTTATATAGCATACATGTATAGCTATTATTGACCAGTTTGGTTTGACATTAATGAAATTTGACGCTGCGGTAGTCTAGTACACTGTACAAAATTAAAAGCGTGCCTATAATGATTTACTTTATTACAACTATTTTATTGGTATATTTAGATTACGTGCATTTTTTTCATTGTTTATTATCTGCATTGCCATACTGTATAACTTTAAATAATCACTTAATTATAAAAAATATCTATTTAATCACGAATATATTTGTCAAACATTCGGTAAAAGCTATACTTACCGCTACTTTTTTGAAGAAGTTTAAACATTTTAACCGATCGCAAATTAAAATGTATTCAATCGAAACTAATATCAATAAGTAGGTCAAAAGCCAGCATATACAGCTACGCCGAAGAAAAATTAAATTAGCCTTTGGATATTAACTAGCGCTGTACAAAATTACAAGCTTGTCTATAATGATGTATTTCATTGCAACTATTTTATTATAGCCCCGCTTTGAAAAAGTGGGGGCTATATTGGATTGGGCTTGTCCGGAATTCCGTCTGTCTGTCTGTCTGTCTTTCTGTCTGTCTGTCTGTCGGTAATATTTGATAGTGGGTACCTTGTTACCGCAACTCCTCTTACAGTTCTAGGTCAATCCTTTTGAAACTTTACAGGTGTTTTCATATAGGTCTGAAGATGTGCATATTCTTTTTTCATTATCCTTTAATATTTTTTTTTCACTTAAATTACCCTTTTTAACTTAGACAATTTTTGAGATCTACTAATGTTAAAATTTATAGGGAGTAGCTACCTTGTTACCGCAACTCCTCTTACAGTGCTAAGTCAATCCTTTTGAAACTTTACAGTTGTTTTCATATAGGTCTGAAGATGTGCATATTCTTTTTTCATTATCCTTAAATAATTTTTTTCACTTATTTCACCTTTTTTAACTTAGACAATTTTTGAGATCTACTAATGTTGAAATGTATAGGGAGTAGCTACCTTGTGACCGCAACTCCTCTTACAGTTCTAGGTCAATCCTTTAAAAACTTTACAGGTGTTTTCATATAGGTCTGAAGATGTGCATATTCTTTTTTCGTTATCCTTAAATATTTTTTTTTCACTTATTTCACCTTTTTTAACTTAGACAATTTTTGAGATCTACTAATGTTAAAATGTATAGGGAGTAGCTACCTTGTTACCGCAACTCTTCTTACAGTTCTAGGTCAATCCTTTTGAAACTTTACAGGTGTTTTCATATAGGTCTGAAGATATACATATTCTTTTTTCATTATCCTTATATATTTTTTTCACTTATTTCACCTTTTTTAACTTAGACAATTTTTGAGATCTACTAATGTTAAAATGTATAGGGAGTAGCTACCTTGTGACCACAACTCCTCTTACAGTTCTAGGTCAATCCTTTTGAAACTTTACAGGTGTTTTCATATAGGTCTGATGATGTGCATATTCTTTTTTCATCATCCTTAAATATTTTTTTCTCACTTATTTCACCTTTTTTAACTTAGACAATTTTTGAGATCTACTAATGTTAAAATGTATAGGGAGTAGCTACCTTGTGATCGCAACTCCTCTTACAGTTCTAGGTCAATCCGTTGAAACTTTACAGGTGTTTTCATATAGGTCTGAAGATGTGCATGTGCTTTTTTCATTATCCAAAACTTATTTTTTAACTTAGACTGTTTTTCAGATCTCATAACGCGAAAAGTCTATAAGGCGTAGGTACCTTGTTAGGGATTTAACCCTCTCACAAGTCACATGGCCGCCACCTCGGTCATGCGAACTTGACCATTGAAACAAATTATTGTTCCCTCAGGTTCCTTCCAAATTTGACTGTGGCAGAAAATAGGTCAAGGCCAACCTAGGGTCATCATATTTGCACACTTTGTAGTACTCTGTCACCCAATGCTACGTAACAAGTTTCAAGATAATCGGCCCAGTGGTTCTGGAGAAGAAGATTTTTAAGATTTTTACTTGGGCATGGCGGCGATCTTGGTCATGTAACCTGGACTATACTTGCAAATCTTCGTTCTGCCATTGCTTTGAGGCTGCATATGAAATTTAATCGGAATTGGCCCAGTGGTTTCAGAGAAGAAGACATTCGAAAATGGTGGACGGACTGACGTACGGACGGTCGACGGGGGCCTACCATCCTATAAGCTTCCCGTAGCCCTTGGCTTAGGGGAGCTAAAAAGTATACAGTCTTTTATTTATCAGCGTAAGACAATCCATATCAGGCCTCAGATTCTACGACGGCTCCAACGTAAAGGCTTATCGAGAATTAGAGAGATGTTGGTTGGTGCCTGATGCTCTGTCTCTGGTCGGGCTCATCGGAGTCTAACTGTTGGTTTTCTTTTGCTCCAGCATTTCAGTGGTTTCTTGCTGTCGAGTCCTCGCCGTTGTCTCACCTCTGTGGTTCTTTGATTTTTGTGTTCACGGAGATGTTGCACTGATGAGTTAGGAGGCCTTCATGCGGACTGAACAAATTATTTGTCTAAATCGCGACGGAAGTAAGGGCGAGGACTGTGGCCACGTAAAATCGATTGAAGCCCCCCAGTGGAAATTTTCCACTGACCGTTCCAAGGCGGCTCTTCTGTGGCGATTTATTTATCTTGTTGTTTGTTACTTACTGTGTGTATCACTTGTGTCTTTTAATTTTGGATGGCCATTTGGCCATTTTGTGGGAAAGTAACTGTCCTTATGGCCTTCCTTTGTTTAGGTTTCCATTATGGTCTGGTCGCTTAATGTTTGTATTTCTTTCCCTTTGGTGTCTTTTATGGGTGGAGTTAGTTAATTGTATCAATTCCTGATCTTTGTTTTACTTCTACTTTACCTTTAATTCATGAGTCTTTCTCCTCTGACAGGGCTATAGCGGGGCTATAGTCAGATCCTCTGACAGTTCTAGTTTGTATTGTAGTAGTGCTATTTTTTTAAGCTGTAACTTGTCTTTTTTTCCATTTCTGCACCTTTTGATTCAGTGACATTATTCCAATAAACAAGACTTACTTGATCATTGCATTCATATCAGTCTTACCTAATTTCAAATTAAACAAGCTTTGTAATAAATACTATAGCGTAAGGAATAATTTGTGGTGCAACATGGACTATGAAGTCATATAGTTTGACATCTTTTTTAGGTTAAATGGACTTAGTTCTAATGTTGAGTGAAAAATTGCAGTCGTTCCTAGGTAACCCCTATGTGCTCTTGGCGCCCGGTTACCTTAAAAACAAAATCATAAGCAGTCGTTCAGCAGTATTTACTTTTTTGCAGAAGTATACACATTTTCAACCAATCGCAAATTACAATTTATTCAATCGAGACTAATATCAATAAGTAGGTCAAAATCCAGCTTATACAGCTACGCCGAAAATCGTGTTTTCGTTTAATGAAGTAGACAGAACTATCACGAACCCTTACAAAAAAGAACATACTTGGAACCTATAAGAAAATTGACATTTACTCACTGGGATATAAGCCGGGGCACAACATTTCCTACAATTTACATGTGCGCCAAGCGAAAACTCAGATCAGCCGCGCAGTCTTATCAGAGTTTTTGATTGTGCTCTAAGGATAGTTAAGGGCCCTATTCTCCTTCAGGCGACGAGAGAAGTCTCTGGTTAGACTATATGTATGCGCAGGCTGATCTGATCCTCGCTTGGCGCACGTGTAAATTGTAGGGAATTCTGTGCTCCGACTAATATATATATATATCCACATTAAGTCATAAAATG